>JBBMEG010000022.1:9277083-9295682 GCA_037832605.1 Cyclanthera cordifolia
ACAAATCTGGCCTGTCATTCGATTTAAATTCATTTTTTTATTTTGTTTTATAGGTATAGTAATAGGTTTTTAGTCAGTAATTATGGTTTTTTAAATATTTAAAAGTACGTTTTTAACTTATTTCTTACGATCATAAAACAATGTGCGATGCAAAAGGATTTTAGTATGTTTATATACACTTCTTTAATTTTATTTTCTTTATTATCATTTATGACGAAAAACGGATGATAATAATTTTAGAATTTAAAGAGTTTTTGTAACTTTCGATTTCTATCGGTAAAAACAAATTATTTTTCATCACTTTTTTTCAACATTCAGAGTACTTTTTCATTTTTTCATGATTTGTGAATTTTGGCTTTCAAAAGCTTTTCAATCTTTAAATTATTTCAAGAAATTTGTGCTACATTCCATTATGGTTTTTTTTTTTTAAGTTGTAGTAATAAGATTTGATCGAGTTTTTGTATCTTCCTCATTTTTCATCTTTATAAATTTTTCTTAATATTTTCATATTTTTTTAGTACTGCCATTTATATCGAAGAACAATATAGCTCAACAATCTTCAAATCTAAGATGATGTAAGGTTCTTTTTATTTTTTTTTTATTTTTTAACTACATATAATTAGTTACTTTGAAGGTGAATTGTGACTAAAATCATTTTTTAACTATTTTGTTGTAATGAGTTTTTATCATTTCATTTTTTTTTTTTTTTGAGATAGATATTTCACACTATACCCGGGTAACTATTCATGTCTCCAAGCCCGACTTCGGAATACATCAAAAAAGTGGAGATTACAAATTATTGTCACAGATAGGTTTCGAACCTAGAATCTTGATTTTATCATTTCATTATTAATTATGCTTTATTATGTTATATTGGTTTATATATTAATAATGTCCATTTTATATTTGATTAAACTTATAAAAAATAAAAAATAAAAAGCTTAATACCGGTGGTAAATTTACATTTAAATTTTGTTCTATAAAATGTTAAACGAATGTAACACTAATCTCCTGCAACTATACATAAAAAATTTTATACATTCTCTTGTAAACACTTACTTACGCGCTTAAGTGTAGCTTTTTTTTTTCTTTACGTAATATATAATTCAATATTGTAGTTGAGTTTATTATTGACTTAATTTTATTTATTTATTTATTTATTTATTTGCAATATCATTTTTTGTGAGGATTTTTAATTGCAATGTTACTGGAAGATGTGCAGAAGATAAAGTTTAGTTTCGGCCAATGTACTTTTTTTAATGAAATGTTAAAATTTTCGTGTATTAATGATCTCTCACAAATATATATAAATTTGTTTATGCATCCTCACATAAACAGTTGTTTTCTCGTTTACTTAAGTTTACGTTCCTTCTTCGTGTAATATATAATTCAAGATTTGATTTACTTAAGTTTACCTTTCTTCTTTATATAATGTATAATTCAAGATTGTATGTCTTTAATTTTTAATACCTACTTTCGTCTAACTTTTCTTTTGTTGCAATGTCATTTTTTATAAGGATTTTTTATAGCAATGGTTACTTGAAAATGTTTACAAAATAAAATTTAGTTTTATGAGGATAAAACTATTATTTGAAATTAAATGCATATATATTTACGATAAGTATATTGGCGAATTCTTATAAATTTATTTAGCTTACTTAATAATTATAATAGAAAAAAAAAAATGAAATATGATGTTTTTCGAATTTTATTTGCCGTAAATGAATATATTTATTGATGGTTTGCCTCTATAATATTTTAATTTGCGTGCGTGCGTGGTTAAATAGGTATAGCATTGTATATTAATAGTTTTTGTTGAATTGGTTGATTTTATCATTATCATTCTTTCTTTTTGTTGAAATGATAGATTTTTCAAAAATGAGATTACATTGGGAGATATTAAAAAATATATAATTTATTCTAAAAAATAATTTGATAAATTTAATGTGTTTCTTAATTAGATAACACATAAATATTGATTTTTAAATACCAGAGAGAGTAATAATTCAATGCTGCAAAATTAAATAATAATAATGATCACTACTTCCCTAAACTAAAAAAATGTATAATATTTTTTATCACTCTTTAAAGCAATAAGAATATAATTGAAACCTATAATCACCTGCAATGCACGTTTGAATTTTTTAGGATTTGTAAAATTACATATTCAAATGAGCATTTTTTTTCTTAAAAAATTATCATATAATTTAAACTTAATAGATATTTTTTAAAAACATTTAATTATTTGAATTTATTATTTAACATCAAAAATAAATAAATTGAAAAATTGCCAATGAAAAATTCGATTCCAGCAAAAATAAAAATAATACAGAAGGACGAGAATTAATTTTAAAAGCGGGATGAAAACAGCAAAGTCATTCCCTGGCTCCCATGGACATCACTATTTCAAATGGCAATAACAAATTGGACCTCCAAAAAGGGAACTGGTGATGGCTCTCACTCTCTCAAGTTCTACCTACCCATAATTAGCCTAATAATATGCCTTACAAAACTCACACAATAGCTAAGAATGAACCTTGTCTCAAACAAATCATAATCAAAATAGAATACCTGATATAAAAAAATATACTAACATTAAGATTGAACTCAACTATAAAATATTCTTTTGAAAATTCCAAAATTTTAGATTGAACTTGCAGAAATTCTACAAGCAAATAATTTATTTTCTTCTCTCTCTCTCTCCCTCTCTTCTTGGGAGGAAACAATTATCACTAACTGGATATAAATTAATACTACAGTCTACCCAAGTAGAAAAGCTTAATAAATGTAATCGATGTATATGCATATAACCCCTCACTTTTTCTTGTCCATCTTTTTCCTTCCCTTCACTTCTTTTTCCAAACTTCTAAGCCTCCGGCTGATAGCTGATGTCGACGATGATGAACTTTTTCGGTCTTGTGACTGTGATGGTGATGATAACGATGGTGTCGGTGATGGTTGAGCAGATAATGAGGTGGTAGATTCAATGGGTGCTGTTGTTGCCTGTTTCAAATGTGTAAGAAACGAGAAGGCAGGTTGTGGAGAGGTATTCTTATCTGCCACTGGTATTTCTGGAACACCCATGGCCTTCTTAAACCCAGGAACTTTGAGAACTGAAAATGATCCAACATTTTCGTACTTGTCAGAGAAAAAGTGAACAAGGAACTTCTGAAATGCATCAAGTTCATTGAATTTCTGCCACTAAAATCAGACACCAAAACGACAAAGAAACCGTACATGTATACTTAAAAAATAAAACTGTAGAAGTCTATTAATCAGAAGACGACAGCGAAAGATAAATGGTGACAATTAAGAGCTCAAAGGCTCACCTGCTCCATAGGCGAGCGAGAACAGGTTAGACGTAACCCAGTAACAAAATATTGCCTGCATATAGTACCAGAGTAAGTGACATGACCAAAGTTGAGGCATACTCATGAAGCTATGCCTTTACCAAATCACAATTAAATTTTTAGAGATTATTATGAAGCATGTAAGAAAAAGATGCAAGATAAATTCTCAAGCACAATCTTGCCAAGAAGAGCAATAATGCAACATTAAATGACTTGAATGTTACTCGACCTCTTTTCATACTATGATGAAAATTATCATTTGCAAATTATTAACTGATTTTATTTCCACCTCTTGTGACATAGGACACCTAGTCATACCCAGTGTTTTAAAAAGTCCTCCCAACACACGCAGGCGCAAGTCACATGTTGGGCGCGAGGCCTTGGAAAGGTGAGACACAATTAATAAGGCATGTGCCTTGCTGCACCTTTCGTGAAGCCCAGGGCACAACAAGGCAGGCGCATATGGGGCTTTGTTATTTTATTTTTCTTTTCTCGATTTCTTTGGTAAGACGACGTCATTTTTTTATCTTTTGTGTAATTTTGAACTTTTACTTTAGGTCTGATATGTTGTTTGTTCAATCCTTCTGTGTTGTTTTGAACTTTTGAAGTACTACGTATGTATTGAGTTTGGCTTTAAGTATATATAACTAATGGTTAGATTATATATTATTTATGTAGGTTTGATATTCATCTTCATTCTTGATTAAAGTTTCATTTATTGCCATGAAACAATTTTTATTGTGCATATATATATATATATAAAGCTCCTTAAGTAAAAAGGCACGTGTCTTGAGGTGTGACATGTGCCTTGCACCTCAGCCCTAGAGGGTCATTGTACCTAAGTGCGCTTGTACTTTTTAAAACACAAGTCATACCAATTACATGCTTAACAAAAATTTTATCAAAATAAACAAATAAATGAGTCACGGCATTTACATCATCAAGCTTGCTTCAAATCTTATCACAGTTAATAGATCAGAAATCAAAACATGAAAGGAGACCTGCAACTAATTACTTTGCATTATGTTAACAACACTACTCAAGGAAGTGAATACACCAAAAGCAGTAACAAAGTTGAGAGCTAGGAAGGACGAACACTTGACTTAAAGCTGAGTGTCCGTGCCAAACATGTGTTTGATATAGATCATCTAGACACACACTCTAAACATGTGCCCAACACTCTATATTACATGCTCATATGTTTTAGACGAGCCGAGGATACATAAGAGTTTTTAAACAAAAATATATGTTTACTTTGAGACTGGACCCTTTTCTGTCCCAATTCCCAAACAATTAAACTTTAAAGGAAGTTATATTTTGTACTGAAAACAAAAACACCGATAATAAAATATTGGGTAAATTATAAATTTAGTCCCTATAGTTAGAAGAAAGTTAGAATTCAATCCCTATCGTTTCAAGAAATCTACAATTTAGTCCCTATACTTGAAAAAGTTAGAATTTAGTCCTTAAGATTTAATAAAATGTAAAAAATAGTCTATCATTAGTAATTGTTGGTGAATAAAATACGTAGAAAGTTACTTTCGTGTTTAATGATGAGAGTGTGAGATAAGTAATTGATTGGGCAAAAAAAAGACATCATTCATACATCAGAAGTTATAACTACGTATTTAATTCGCCTACGATTTATGAATAACATGAACAATTTTTTAGATTTTATTCATCACATAGCGATAAGATTCTATTTTTCAAACCATATGGACTAAATTCTTTATTTCTCCAAACTATATGAACTAAATTCTATATTTCTCCAAATCATAGAGATTTAAGTCTAGATTTATAATTTACCCTAAAATATTAAATCGTAAAATTTAAATCTCAGCAGCCCAAAAAGTCATCGTGTCCCTCGTATCGAAGTCAAATCCATGCCAGCATGCTGTGTGCCTAAGAAGCACGGATAAAGACAAGGACACGACCGGACACAGACACATTTGGGATACGTCAATTTTATTTATATATATACTAATAATAATAACTAAACCAAATAATATGAAAACAATAAATGATTTTATTCAAAGTACTTTGATTTTTACTTCTTTTTCTATGCTTAAATTTTTTTTAAGAAATCATTTGCTTGATGGTATTTGAAGATTTACACAAGAGAGGGGACTCGTTGGTGATTGAGTGGAAGGATGTGAGGCGACTCTTATTTTATTTAGAAAAAGAAACCTTTCATTGATTAATGGTGAGGCGAATCTTGTTGAAGATGGATTGGTGGAGAGGCAAAGTGACAAAGAGGAAGATGAACAATTCTCTTCTCTAACGTAGGCATCAATTAGATTGTTGGAGAAGTTTTCTTGGTTCAATTCAAAATTATACTAGGTTATTTTGTTTTTTTTTTTTAATTTAAGATAAAAAATGCGAATTTTACTTAAAAAATACAAAATGATCATCTTATTTGAGTTAAACAAACTATTTTTTTCAAAAACAATCTTGCAAACATGTCCTTGACGTGTCCGTTATTAAATAAAAAATAAAAAAACTGGACACTTCAATTCGCGTGTCCGACACGTGTCCGAGCGTGTCCGTGTCCGACACGGACACTCTGCCCAAAATGAAGTGTCCGTGCTTTATAGTTGTGTGCCGCCTGCCTGCTGCCAGCCTTGTTTGCCACTGTATATGCTCCACCGCCAGCTTGTTCACGATTGATAAGTTTTTTTTTTCAAATTATATTTACATATATCCTTAAAAAGATGTATCCCTAACATATGTTTGTATCCTAGTTTTTTCAAAATTAACGAATTGACGTGTCTTGTTATGTTTGTATCCGTGACCATGTTTGTGTTAAGAGCCCACATGAGGCAAGAACTTCTTGATGTCGAGTGCTTGCATTCAACCTAGAAGCAAACAAACAAAAGCTATTTTCCGCTAAAATGCAACAAAAAAGAAGTAGCAAATACCTTCGGAAAACTTGATGTCAAGGGAACTGTAGCAACAGCAAGACCCCTCATCACATTTTTCATTGTGCCAGCTATCGGATTTCCTTCCATACCCTCTTGCATGTTGTACTGCGAAAAAGAAGAGTAAGAACGTTATAGATTAGTTGTGTAGTATATATTCTACAAAAAGAGAAAAATATATAATATATAACGATCAAGCAAATAGATCTAGTACACATGGACATTTGATGATTATAGAAAAACGATAGTGGCCATTATTGAGTGGTTATTTTTTACCAGCCAGCATATCATAAAACTTAAAGACCGGCATTTATTAAGAAACAATTTTATTGATGTGCGAAATTACAATAGGAAAGAGCCCAATGGGCTATTACAAAAGACTTTTCCAAAGGATAAGAGGGAAAAACTATAATCAACAAACAAAGGGAAACATTTTAACGAAGATACAACCAAGTTAACAACAAAGTCCCTGAACAATGAGTATGTAGAGACTAAATCTTGGAAAGTTCTACTGAGCTCTTTCCATTTCGAAAACAAAAAGCCCAAAATAATCCCACGTGAGCTTCTTCCTCTCCTTGAGGGGAAGCGAGCAGTTCCTGGGCATCTCTAGGAAGAGCTATTTGCCATTTGAAAGCTGCCAGCATGGAAGAGGTGCTCTTGAGTTTCAGCATTATTATGGCAAAGAATACACCACTACGGAGAAAGAGAAAGACACCTTTGGAGCTTTTCATTCATGTTGATGGCTTTGTGGGCTTAATTTCCAGAAGAAATTTTGATTTTCTTTGAACTCGTCTTACAAATGTAGGTAAGAAGTGGCTCCTAGGGGGTGGCACAATGATTGAAAGCTTGTGGTTTGAAGGTGTACTATCCTTAAGGTCCAAGGTTCGAAGCCCACTAGTGACATTATTTTGTAGACACCACCCTCCCTTGTTTCCATTCCTTCGATATCGCCCGGTGTCTGGCTCAGGGATGGGTCTGGTTATCCATATCCTGGGTATAGTGGAGCAAAGCTTCCATTTTTCAGTTTCAAAAAAAAATGTAGGTAAAAAGTAGGTTGATGTTCTCCTCATTATAGACCTAAGTATGACTACTACGTCTCTCATTAGGAACTTTGAAGTGAAAATGCCATGTAGATTAATTTTCACTGAACCATATCTTGTCGATGACTAAGGGAAACCGTAGTTAATGCTTGTGATAAAACACGGACTTCCTCAATCTCATCTTCTTTCATGTTTCAACTTTCTTCTAAGACCCATATTCCAAAACTGATTAGTATCATCTCAAGTATCCTTAATAGATCTGGCTCTTAAGGAGGCAATATTAAATATCCGAGGAAAGCATCTATGGGCCACCCATCAAACTAGTGATCTTTCCAAAAATATGCAGTTTCACCATTTCCAAACTTATGAAGGATTCTATCATTAATCAGTGGTCCGTATTTCGAGTTGTTCTCCAAGGCCTTTCGGATTTATTCAAGGAACGAATCCCAGGGATATTATGATGGCTGAAGGAGATTCCATATTTTGAAGCTACATTTCTTCTCCATAAAGCCCTCTTTCTATAATATATCTCCAACAATGCAGCATTGCTTTCTTTTAAACTTTGGAGCCCGATCCCCCCATCAATTGGTAAAAGAATATTAGACCATTTAAAAAGGTGTAAACCTTTGCTTTCTCCATTACCTTCACATACAAAATTTCCGAATGAATGATCCTTTCCAAAATGGTGATCACTTTGCTTGGCCATAACTAAGTGATTAGGGAAGCACTTTCAGGTCAGCTTCAGCAAATTATGGTGATCGGTTATTACTGCATCACATAGTCTATCACACAAATGTTCTGCACATTCTACCAAGGTTTATTCCATGGAGATTTTGCATGTCCAAAATTTATGCTACCTTAATTAGGTACCGCTATCATTTAAGAAAATCAAACAATGTATAAGAACAAAATAACTACAGCCTACCAAAAATAAGGAACCCACAAAAGTAGGTAAAATGAGTCCTATCTAAAAGGATAAAAACTAGAAAAGAACTACAAAATAATATTGAACATATTAAACGGATCCATGCAAACTAAATCCATAGCAATTCATAACTGTTGGTATGGGAAAGTAGACAGATAACAGATTTACGGGTGTCTACCTCCACGGTGATCCAGAATGTTAGTGCTGTCAAAACTGGAAAAATATACATTGTATCTGGAGTTGTGAGATCAATAAACCAGTATGCTCCACCATTTTTAAATGAAGGCATTTTCTCTGCCATGTTTGAGATCTGCCAAAAAATATTGGGATTGAGAAAAGTAAAAGGATTAAGCAGTTTACGTCAAATACCTAAGTGGGTGTTTGTTAAGTATTTTTACAAAGTATTGTGGAATTGGGTTTTAGAAAAAACTTGTTTGTGCAACCTAAGAAATGAGCACTTAAGTCCATTTGAAAGTTCTAAAAAAGTGCTCCAGTTAAACCCATTTATAACTACTCTACTAAAAACATCATACAAATAAGCACTTACCTCGAAACTCAAAAAAACACCATACAAACAAATAACCATATATAAACCTCTTTCCAAAACCATGAAACAAACAAGCATTTCATTATAAACCCTCTACTAAAACCATTTAACAAACAAGCTTTTAGAAACACATAAAATCTCTAACTCCTCAAACTAACTCCTCATTTCTAAACACTCAAAATAAACACTCCACATTTTTCCAAACAAACACCCCCTAAGTGTTTTATCATTTTCAATTAGAAGTAAAGCAATAAATTACCGCAAGAAAAAAACTGATGAAGACAGGACCCTGAATAAAAAGTCCCTTCAATGGGGTAAGTGGGCTGACACCAAACCTGCCAGGTCAAACTCATGAAACGAAGACAACCAAAAAATAAAATAAAATCCTTTGAAACGCCTAGAAAGATAAAACAGAAATTTCAAAAGAACACTGTTTTAGCAAAGAAATGTTGCTCCAATAAAAATATCAATCTCCACGAGTGGATTAGATTAGTTGAGTGAATCTCTACAACCAAATAGCCAGAGGAAAAAGCCGAAATGAAAAGAAGAACTTACTCATTAAAAAGTTTTTTCATTTTTTGTTGACCCTCAGCAACAGCCATCGGATCCATACCCTGAGGAAAAGATAAAAAATGGGAGAAAATATAATTAACTCTATTATAGTTCTTCAAAGAGTGACCAAAGTTATGCACGAAAGATCAATTGCATTTACATTAAAGAAAAGCTGTGATATGATAAATGAGCCAATAGATGATATTGATAGCATATAAACCCAAATAGACATAATACCAGCATATAAACCCAAATAGACATAATACCTTCTCTTTCATCTCGTTCTTAACTTCCTCCAAGTGAGGCCTTAACAACTACACAACAAATGAGAATTAAATTTTTTATCTGAGGCACAAATACCCAATTAAAAGTTGTGAATACTTTATGATAGTAAAACAAGCTACATAACATCAAAATTTATGGAGGGGAAAAACTGCATCAGAATCAAACTGATAACAAGATAAAAGATGCAGAACAATCGTCTCATCATTGGTGCAAATGTGCAATGGACTCCTCCTATTTCTTAATCACATAGAGGTAGTGCAACAAAAACAAGAATGAAGATGAGCTTGATGGTTAAAAAACAAAAAATCAATGCCACAAAACTATTTCTATCACAGAAGGTGAAAGTTCATGCCATAAAGACATAACAATAGCGTGAACCCTATAAGTCGCGGATGCTCTCAATTCTTTAACCTGTGTAGCTGTGGCATTGGCAAATATCACTCAAGTATTTAGTTGTCAAGGATAAAGGTTTATTGAATTTAATCTAATACCTAGCTAGTAAATTTCGCTATGCATTTGAAAAAAAAATCTGGAACTAGATTATTAGAACGTATCCACATTCGTGTTTCACAATTCACCCTTCCATTAGATCATAGATTGCATTAAATGCAAACAAGGCACGGAAGAAATAGAAATGACCATGATGAATGAGACAAATGAATCGGCAGTACTAGGTCTGCATTCCTATTAGCAGCCACTTTAACTTGTTTCTTGCTCTAACCAAAGTGGCAGCATATAAAATAAGCGAAGGTTCAAAACAAATGTAACTACTTCATCTCTTTTTTGTATAACTTATCAGAGGCTTAACTCTCAGAAAATTGAAGAAACTGGAATGTATTGAGAAATAAAATAGAACCACAAGATAACCCAAGTAATTTGTGCACTTTTATTTTTTGAAAGAACCAAATAATTTGCGCACTTCCTCAAAGACCTCCATTTTTCCCTTCATGATACAACAGTAACCCAAAAGAACAACAAATTATGAACAAATGCACGAGTAATAAAATTTGCATCTAGAAATTGAAGTAGAATTGAAAAGTGAAGTGCGTACAAAATTGACATACAGTAAGTTTTGCAGTAGATTTGAGTTGATTTATCAAAAGTGGGAATGTTGCACCACGAATTAGAAGGGTTGTTAACACAATGCAAGCCCACCTGATTGACCAAAAAGTTAGATCATCATTGAACTGTTGGTTACAAAAGTTCATGACGCAATATATGTTAAAGAAATTCAAGTGTGAAAAAATGGAGGTACCCACCAATTTAATCCAGTAAAAGAATGAATACCATCTATAAAGTATTGCAAACCCTTGACAGTGAGAAAAGAATCAGCGGCAGCAATGACTACTTCATTAGCTACAGAAGCTTGAGATACCGTTGATTGAACTGTTGCATCTGTGAGAACATCTGCAACATCAGTCATGAATTCAATTTTTTCAGACCCTTCACCTATAGTACTTGACATGGAGCGGCAGAAAAAGGAACCGGCACTTGATGAGAGGAAAGTGCCTGGATATCTTCTATCTTGAGCAAAAATATTAGACCTCAATGACTTATCAAAGCTGGTTCCAAATGATCTCCTATGCATGAAATGGTTGACTTTTTCATGGGAAATTGAATCTCCATCCACATTTTGATTTTTACGGTCATCGATATGACCAAAAATACTAATGGATGGATGACACTGCCGAGCTATAAGATTTGCCCTAGTGCAAAGGTTGCGCCTGTAAGCCATTGATACTGTCTAACGACAAGGAACAATTAATCACGTAAAAAGTTGATTCCATATGAACAATGTAACAGTTAAATTGTAAGACAATAATTTATTTTTAGGTCAGTGAGTGCATGTGTTAGCTTATGTGCCTCAACTAATCTCATCAACAAACCGTCTCACCCTACTACATTTGGTTGACAAAAAACACATAAGAATAATAAAATCCTAGGTAGGTGGTCAACGTGATTTGAGCTAATTCCTCTTATATACATAAATTCCTATTGATCATTAGGCAAACACAAGATGGTAATGAAGCCATAAAAATTAAAAATTAAGAGACATCAAAAATATTCTGACATGATCAGGAGAATATACACCATATTTAGACCTAAAAGATTTAGTATGTTTCGTTTCCAAACAGACAATGAATATATTGTGCTGATACTTGATCATGAATTTAATTTTTAGTTGTGTAAATTAGTAGTGGGAGCAAAAATATATGTATGTATGGGCTTAAACATCAGACTAGCTTTAATCTAAATGGAGAAAATAGATGACAAATTTTGATTCTTACTTCAAAAAAGTTCTCTTGAAATTGAATTGTTGTAGTTGAAACATCTTTATGTTTGAATTAGAATAGTCTTTGGGGTGGCTATGTTCTCAATTTAGGAACAAATACTTAGCGTAGTGGCAAATCCTTTGATGGTATTCTATTCACAATCTAATATAAACCATGAAATCTGAAATTGAACTGATTTTCTATAAATTTATCCAAAAATCTATGAACATCGAAGTAATCTGGATGGATGAAAATGAAGGAGAAAAGTTCATGTACCACCAACAACAAATCAAAACTTCATCACAAAAAATAATCGATAAAAACTATAACAGATTTGTGTACCTCACTTGAAGTCTACTGTCGATGCTAGACAACGGCAAAATAGGGATGAAAACCGAACATTTTTCGTTTGGGAAAATCGATAACTTTGAGAGAGGAGAATGTGAAGGAACTAGGGCTTAGGGTTTTGATTTTTTTTTTTTTTTTTTTCTTAATGGTTTGGTTCAGATTGAACTTAAAAAGGAAATGATATCCTTCAAACCGAACCGGAATTTTGATTCTACAAAAAAGCTAACCAACCAAAAAAGGTAGAAACTAACCCAGTATATATGGTTTTAGATTTTATGTCAAATCAATAATTGAATTCCGAGACACAACCTTCCTAAAGTCTTGATCGTGATTTGGCAATTATGGAATTTTCACAATTCTGTGCTCCACCATAATTCTGATGCCTCTGTTGTTAAGTTGTCGAATTTAATTTCTAAAGTGTTTATTTCTTTTGCAAGAAGTGTTGGATTTAGGGCCGATTGGAGGTCGTTCGGGTGGTGCGGTGGATGCTGCTAAGGAGGCGTGGAAGGCGCCTCCAAAGGGGAGATGGAAGTTGAACATGGATGGTTCGTGGAACGTCGATCCGGTCTCGGTGGTGTCGATTGGATTGTTCGCGACGACAGCGGCTTTCCTTTGTTGTTCGGGTCGCGAAAAAACACCAAGGCTCCTTCTGCAATTGTCATGGAAGGTTTGGCAGTTAAAGAAGGTTTGATTCATATCCTGTCTGCGTTCAAAGGCCCTCTCACATTCATCTTGATGAAATCAGATTCGCTTAATCTCGTGGACATCATTGATGGAATTTCCCAAGATATATCGGAGCTCAACCCTGTTGTTGAGGATATTGTTGATCTCTTTCTTAGGTTACCGGGTGTGTCGTTATCGTTTTGTAAGTGTGGCTGTAATCGAGCCGCTGACTTGTTGGCTAACCAGCTGTTGGTGCCTAACTCTTTTTTATTTTGTGTGGATGGCTCTATTTTGGATGTTGGCAAGTGTTGTTCGGTTTGGGGGAGTATCTTCCACCGGATGTAGTTGCCTCGCTGTTGTTCGAGCTCTCCAACTCTTGTGTTCGGTTTTAATGATATGATTTTTCAAAAAAAATAATAATTGAATTAATATCTTCAATTTTTCATCAATTAGTTAGATTGGGGTCTAAAGAATAAAATTATTGATTCAATTTTCATTTCATTCATTTTTATTATGATTAGAATTTGATTTATTTTTCAATTTTTGTTATTTTTTATTTGGTTTTGAATTTTATTTTAAAGATTTTTATTTATCAACCAAAATAACTTTTAACATAAATAACTTAATATTTATAATGCATTTCTTTCCTATTTCACATCTAACTTTATTATTCTATCAAATTCTAAATATCAATATATTTTATTTTCCTTTATCATTTATATATTAGATTTGGTTTGATTTTAGATTAGTTCTTTTCAATAACTCAAAAGGTATAGATATATTTCGATTCTTTAAAATATTAATTTGAATGACCATATATTGTTCTTAAAAATTGAACATATCTGTTCAAACAGTTCAGTTTGGTTTCATTGTTTTACATATGATTTAGGTTGGTGATCGAGATTGTAATGATTTTTTTTTTAAAAAAAACAACATTCAAATGTGATGGTTGTGTTAGTTTGGATTGTCCACTTATTTGAACACTCCTAATAAAAAGTCAATAAATATTATAATGTACTTTAATTTTTCACTTTTAATATTATACTAGCAATTTTTCATTTAAATTAAGTGGCACGTTGGTTTCATTATTTGGAAGTAATCTATTTCAACACCACGGTCGCCGGTAAATAGATTCAAAAAATAAAGCAATTGTTAAATTGAAATTCAAATGCGCCATTGGGACAATCTCGATGCAATATTAAAAAAATACTAATAATCATTTGAAAGCAGCTATGAAGATTATGAAGTCATTGATAATTGATTATTTATCTCTAGAGTTAGACATTAAACTTATCGAAGCGTGAATAAATCTTTACACGAGCCTATATTTATTCAAACAACACGTTAATATTTTCATTCAAAATATAATGGTGAAGTTGTTTTTAATAATTTTTAAAGTCAATAGTATTCATGAATTTTTTTTTAAGTTTAGAGACATTTTTTAAATCAAATTTTATCGATTTTCATCTAAATTTAACGATAGAGGTACTTTTGAAACATTTGGTAAAATTCATGAATATTTGTGGCTTGGTCCGGTGCAATGTGTGAATGTACCCTTCAAAAGTCTATTTGATTTTTTTTTTTTTTGAGTATAACAAAAAAAATTGAGGAGACTCAAACTATTGAGAGCTAATATTAATACATGAATCAGCTGAATTATATTCGCTTGACTATCTATTTTGATTATTGTTAAATCATAAATTTTATTAGAATTTTCTAAACATGATTTAAAATTTTGAATTTAATCAAATATCACACCGAAACTTTAATCAATTTCATTAATAAGCCTCACAAACTGCCAAAAGCAATTTTGAAAATAAAAAATTTGGTTTGAAATTTGCTATACTTTTTTTGTTTACAAATTGCCAATTTTAGAATAAATTTTCTTAAATTTGTCATCATGAAATTTCATTTTTGTGCATCCAATACTTCAAAATTTCTAACTATTTGTAATTTTTTGAAGTTTGCCATTCAAATATGTATCGTAACTACGATCCAAACATCATTTCTATAACAAATAAAAATTATTAATAATGATTTATTGTATAACTATAACCAAAATTTTGAAAATATCTTTTGATTATACTCATAATCTATTAATTCTATAATCTATTAATTCTTGAATAATCACTAATATCACTAAATTGTTGTCTCTATGATAAAGGAAAGTAATATTTGCATTAAACTCATGAGAAACTCAACGTAGAATGTATGTTTTATTTATTTAAAAATCAGGAATATTAGATAGACTTGATAATTCCATCTAAAACACTAACAAGGGCCTTAATTGAATCTACATAAGTATGTGATCACTATGATTAAAAAGTGGGGTGTTGCAATCACATGGAACTTAAAAAAAAAAAAAAAAAAAAAAAAAAAAAAATCTAAACGCATGCAACTAAACTCTTTCGAACATAAATTTCTTGATAGTATTTACAATTTGTTGTTTAAAATGATAGTTTGACAGACATTTGTCTCAAATAACTACCTCAAGAGAGAAACTCAACCTTGTCAAAATAATGCTAACATTAAAATCATAAGAAATCCATCTAAATGTACACAAGACCTAACACAAGGTAACAACCATGTAGATTTGAAATTTCACTAGTCATGAAGTGGCAATGATGCCACCGACGTCGACGACATCAACACTAACACGGACATCGACCGAGAAGAAGTGAAGGTGATGCATGAATCCTCTGGCGAGTTTCGACACATCGGACACGTGGCATTTAATGTAAGCCACTCATCAATGCAATTCACATGAAAATAGTGGCCACAATCTGGTATGGTTCTGATCGTCTCCTTCGATTGATATTCTGATAAGCATATTGCGCACGTGAGATCATTGGGCTTTGGCAGTCGTCGACTCTCGCCCAATAACGTCTTAGGGAACGATTCAATTTTCGGCCTATCTAAGCCCACTATAGTGGATTTGGGTTGTTGGCCCATTGAGAAGGAAAAACTTGTCGTTAGCCCATTGGTCCGAGTGAGGGTCTTGATTTTGCTCCAGACCAAACAAACTAGCCCAACAAAGAAGATGAGGCAGGGGATGCTCACCCCCATGATCAAGCCATATTTTGCTCCCCTTGGTAATCCTGAAAAATCATAAATTCTACTTTAACAAGCAATCTTTAAAAATATATATAATAAATGTTGATACCAAAAAATGGTCAACGGATCAATGGTAAAGACTTGTTTTACCGAGGAAGAGAAACCTGCAAAATGAAAAAATTTAGGACATACCGACATGGTGTGAGCCACATGATCTCTCATGCCTAAGTCAGTAAAGAGTTTAGGAGAGTAATTTAGAGGTAGCTTTTAGAACTTAGAAGGGCTTACAAGGGTTCCTTAGCATAGTTGAGAAAGATTAGCTTGCATTTTAATGGAGAAACTTCACGACTTCTTATAACAGTCGGTCTTGTAACCGCTACTCTCATTTAATGTGGCTTAATTGCCAGCCATTAGAAACGTCTGTCATTAAGCTGAGAATGAATACCGGCGTAACTCCTAACCATTACCCTTTGAGGTGCAGCGGTCTTGACTTGGGAGTTACTTAGACTCGTTCAACCTTTGCAGGTTCTTGTCTCCATGGCCGACCCCTTGGGGGTGTGACCTTCCCGATGTAATTATAGGATGTTGCATCCAACGGGTGTGACGTTCCTAAATGTTACTTGGACTAGGTCCACTCATCCACATGAGAGTCCTAACCTCCACGGACCATATTCGAGTCGGCCCACTCGACCGATCTCTTTAGAGGTCGACTTTAATTTCGGCCAACCCTTACAGGTCCTCACCTCCATGGCTCGCCCCTAAAGGGGTGGTCTTAGCCTTCTCGACGTAGCTCCTGGCCGTTGTGGCTGATCCAGTTGTCACTCTAGACTCGATCGACTCCCAGGGGAGAGTTCTAACCTCCACAACCCATCCTTAAAAGGATCTAAGCCTACTCGTCGTAATTCCTGGCCACTGCCGCCTTACGGTATAATGATCCTAGAGGTTACTTTGGACTTGGTCGACTCTTAGGGGAGTCCTGACCTCCACGACACATCCTCAAGGGATCTAGGCCTACTCGTCGTAACTCATGGTTGTTGCTAGGTTACTTTGGACTCGAGAGAGTCCTAACCTCCACGGCTCATCCTCAAGGGATTTAGGCCTACTCGTTATAACTCTCGGCTACCGTCAGGTTACTTTGGATTTGGTCGACTCTCAGAAGAGTCCTAACCTTCATAGCTCATCCTCAAGGGATCTAGGCCTACTCGTTGTAACTCTTAGCTACTACCAAGTTACTTTGGACTCGATCGACACTGGAGAGAGTCCTAACCTCCATGACCCATCTTCAAGGGATCTAGGCCTACTCATTGTAACTCCTGATCACCACTACCTTACGATACAATGGTCCTAGAGGTTACGATATTCCATTTTATTAGGATTAGAGGGAAAAAAATTGACCAGATCAATATTTTCTTAGTACCTTGAAACTTATCGATTATTTCATTTTGAATATTTGTAGGAAATAACTATTTCTTAGAAAATAATTTATTGGATGTCTACACTCCCCTGACATTTAAATTTGTATTTTATTAATTAACTAATCTATTGTAATTGTCAATTTTACCCTTTTAGATTAAAAGATTTGATTTGATTTTTTATTTGTTTCACCATTTTCCACCCGAACTTTTAAAAATATAATACAATCATTTTGACATCGGTCTTTCACGGGGAGGATACAATTTTTTTTTAATCCTCTTGATTATAGTAGATTTCAACCAAAAAATTCATGTTTCATCCATGTTTATTAAAAGAAAAACTTCAAAACTAAAATGATTTGTTACTTTGTTCTATTTATTAAAGTAAATTAAATAGATTAATGATTTTAGTAACTAAGAAATTTGTAGATACCTAATTTTGGAAAGAAACAGAATTATAAAGAAACATTCATTACACATTTGATAACTATTATTTAGATAAAATATATGGAATAATATTTTTTTTTCTCTCTTGAATTGTTTTCTGCTGTAAATTTGATAGTGTGGAGAAAGCTATGATCTAATTCGTGTAATTCAGAAGGCTAAAATTTAATTTACTAAATGATGTTAAATTTTAATCTAATATAATTTTAAAATTAAAATTTTATTTTTATGATTCCATAAACATAAGAGTTAATCCATAACGGGGCAAGTGTTGGTGAATTTAGTATTTGCATATTACTATTTATATAAAAGATATAATATCTTTTTGGTCTAATCAATTCAACTCATGTCATGTAAAAAAAAACACATTTTACCTGCTTATGATTGATGCATAATCCACATATTTAACTTATTAGCTATTATAAGGACAAGCATTATATTTAGATTTTATCGAGATTAAATTTTAATTTATAAGTTTTTTACAAGAAAAAATTCAATTTTTAAAATTAGATACCTTAAATTATGAGAAAAACTTCTTAATACACGAATGTGCACATATGTAGGAGAGATCCCCAATTAACATATGTGGCACACCAGATACCAAATAATTTTTTTTTTAATGTAATTTTATTTGCAACATAAATTTATGTAGCACTAATCTACCATATATACTAAATATATGATTCCCTCCCTATGAAGTTTTCTTCTTAAATTATAACTTATTTTTAAATTACCAACATTACATAAAAGACAAAATTCCAAATTTCTTTCCATGATAAAGACAAATT
>JBBMEG010000022.1:9310903-9327134 GCA_037832605.1 Cyclanthera cordifolia
ATAAATTTATTATCGTAAAGATTATAGTTGAAATGTCAAAGTTAAATGTCAAAGCAAGTATACTTCGAACCCGAGACCTCATAGGTCTTCGGTGTTCACTAATGCCGTTGAGCTACAGCTCTTTTGGCAAAAATGAATTGGTAAGAAAGTGTGAAACACAAAGTCATTCTCTTTAAATCTTGCTTCTAATCTATTAGAAAAAAGTAATTAAAACTATATAATTTCTAGAATGCTACCCCATTAATGTGCTCTTATAAATTCAAGGAGCATTATCTCACTCTCTCTCTTTTCTTTTTTTATATTCTCTTTAAATCTAAATTTTTCTTTTTTTAGTTTCTAGATTTCAAATTTAGTTTCAATTTAGTTAGTATTTTTATTTTGACATTTAAATAATTGTCATTTTTTGTCATTAAATTTGGATAAATTTTGACTTTGATTGATATGTTTCAAAATTGAATACTTTTATTTTTGATATTTAAATAATGTTCATTTTTAATTCTTTAATACTTTTTTAGTTTTTTTTAACTTATATTTACGTAAAAAATAAAATAATCAATTTACCAATATATTAAAATTTAAAATTAATTTAATAAACAGTATGTTTGTATGTAACTATTCTTTTATTTTAATAACTAAAGTTTAGTATTATTGAATGTTGTTGAAATATCACAACTAAAATTATTCAATTTTGAAACATATAAACCAAATATAAATTAAACCGCAAATTAAAGACTAAATTTGTTTTTCCCTTAAAATGAACAATATTTTCCAAAATTAAATAATAAATAAGATTGCAATAAGTAAATGGGAAAGAATATAAATCATATTGGCAGGCATCTTCAAATGATGGCGTTGGTTGATAACTTGGGTTCTAAATGTATGATCGGCAAAAATATTGACATTAATTAACGTAAAAAAAAAATTGAAAACTTAAATTGAACATAACTCAACTAACATCTCAGTATAAGGTGATTGAGTCTTTTGATTTTTCTATACTTAAAAAAGAATTTTAAAACCGTAATCAAGATTTGATCTACTACTAACTATTCAATTAATTGAACAACTATTATTAACACATAAGTTAAAAAGTTCAAAATAAAATTTACTCCCTCATTTTTAATTATTTATTTCTAGTCTCTTAGAATAATTGTTCATTTCTATCCACTTAAAATAATTATTCATTTTGTAAACATCTCTATTGATTGCAACTCCTCTACAAATAATCATATTCAAACGAATTATTACTAAAATTTAAATTTATAATTATTCAAAATAATCTACTATTTATAAACACTATAAATAATCACTTTGAGATGTTTTTTCATAATCACATTTATTCTTCACTCAACTACTTTTTTCTTATTCTTTTCCTAACAACCTTTTATATTTTCTATCTAACTATTTTTCACTCCGATAATTTTATTTTCTTTCATTATCATTCTCTTCGCTTCCAACCTGATTAATCAATTATTCTCTTTGCCCGAAAGACACTCCGTACCTGTTTAGTGTAAAACAATATAGAATTTTGAATGGTGCAATTCCTAGTTCCATGTCCATTGGTAGATATTTGAAAGATTAAACATGTGGTTTATGAACCCACACTCACAATTTATGAAAACTCAGTACATATTATTCCTGCAAAAATAACTGACACTATAATAACAATATAATTTACAACTCTAAACCCTAATTACACGAATTAAAAATATAAAATAATAATAAACAAAAAACAAAAAAGAAAAACGGAAGAAGGGTGAAATTCAATTCGGCACCACCATGGAAGAACAAACTCGAGTAGGCGGAATCCGCATGAGTTCACAAGCCACATCTCCGAATTTCAAAATTCCGCCATCAGAGCACCTCGAAAGCATCCGATTCGCTTCTTCCTTCGTCAATTTCACCCTAATTCTCACCAATTTCTCCTCTGTTTTCTCCTCTGCATTTCCTTCCTCATTGTCAATGGCGATTATTATCGGCTCTGTATCGGCGAATCTCACTCTCTTCTGTACTTTATTGATCACAGGTGGCGGCGCCGGCGATGGCGACGGCGGCTGCTTCCTCTTGCACAGATCGTCTCGGTAAACGTAGGCGGTCGCCGTCTTCTTCGTTCGTCGGCAGCGATTGCTGATTTTAACCGCCTGAAGTTTTTTGTTCAAGCTTGAAATCATGTTGGTGATCATGATTTTTTTTCAGATCTGATAGAGAGGAAGAGATGAGATTGTGGGGGGAAATTGTGAGGAATAAGCGGACTAACAGACTATTTATAGGCGTACACGTTGCTACAGAATTCAAAGCCTATTTTGAAAATTTACATTTCTAGATTTTTTTTAATTACTAAAAAAAAAATATGTGTTTGAGATATGTATTGATGTTTAATATACACTATTACTTAGTATCACATCTTGTCCAGTCAGCGAGCTGGGAGTGAAATTGTAATTAAATTATGTATTGATATTTGTGTCAAAATAATTTAACATTTCATAATTTGTAGTTTGATATGTAATTAATAAATTAATTAAGTTATTATAAAAAATAACATTTTAATGTATATGATTTTTTATAATATATAGTAACATTATAAACTATAAGACATTAATACATAACCATGATTAAAAAACGTCATGATCTAATCATTTACTTCATTATAAAATTAACAAAGATCATTATAAATTTTGTACTTAATATTTTAATACAATGACATACAAAATGTAAACATATTTTTGTAAATTGTCATTAATTTTGTTAAGTAAAAAATATTTTTAAAAAATTACATTAAAACTAATTTTAAGTTTTTACTTTGAATTGATGGATTAAAATAGAATATTTGAAAGTTCATAACCAAAACAAAACAAATTGAAAATTATAGAGACTAAAATTTGGCATTTGAAAGTTTAGATTCTAAAATGGAATAAAACTCAAAGTTTATATACCAAAATTATATTTTAACCAAAGTATTATTATATGATTTGATTATATTTTAACACGTCTTTGAATGTCAAATTTGAAAGGACAATTGAAAATAGGATGTCAAGAATCAACACACGCCTTATCGATCTTGTTACAAACTTTTTGTGAACTTTTAATACAACTCATAGTATATAAGTTGGAATGACTTGAACCACATACTTAATTAGCACACCATTTTCCCCTGATGACATAATATTTTCTTTCTCTTTCGTCCAATAATTATTTGTATTTAGGGTGAAGAGAATGTCAATGAAAAAACTAAAATCATGATTATGATATAAGTGAAAATAGTTATGAGAAGAATAAAAAATGATTCTAGGCGACCTAAATACAAAGAATCATCCATATTCTCATTCTTCACATTCCTTCATGGTAGCTCAAACATATCCTAAGTCAACGTGTGTGTGTGTGTTTTTTTTTTTTTAAGTTATGTCGTTATCTTTTGAACTTTTGTATTGCATTAACATGAAATTTGAGGCAAACTTTTTCTAAAACTCAAACTTATTTGGGTACTAGGGCTAGAACAATAGATTGTGTACTAACCTGCTTAAAACAAATGTGAAAGTTGAAAGATACCAAAAAAAAATAATAATAATAAAAAATAAAAATTAAGAGCTGATTAAAATATACTTTAAATTAAATTAAGACGAGATAAAAATCAAGTGTGAAAATTAAGAAGATACCAAAATAAACGTTGAGACATAAATTAAAATATAGAATAAACATTGATTTTCAAATTGTAGCTTGGAAAATGAACATGGTGAAAAAGAACATCAATTGGGTCAAGTAATTAATTTGTGATTGTTAGACTACATTCCAAAGTATTTAGATGTGACCCATGACCAAAGCTTGGCCTTTTGGTTTTGACTATTTACTTTGAGAGTGGGGCCCACTTGGTATGCAAAAAAAAAAAAATGCCCATGTTTGAATTGGTCAACAGTTTTTTGGATCTTAGGGGGTGAAGTGGACACTTCACCATTATTTACAATTTTTCTATTATCAATCCTAGTCTTCTTCTTTTTTTTCTTTTTTTTTACAACCAGTTGGGAGGAGGACTCCAAATCTTATATTGACGGTCAAATATCGAATCTTAGGATCAAACTTATGACGGAATGTTGAACTTGATTACAAACTGTATCATGAATTAAAGAAAATTTTATGTTAATTCATATTTATTTGCACATATACAAGTTGAGAGGTATATTCAGAGGTGTTTGTTTTGTGATATTAATGAGTTTTAATAAATATATTTTACTATTCTTTTCCAAACAAACACATTCACACCAGATATATAATAATTTAAAATAATCAATAATATTTATTTTTAATCATCACGCATTACTAGCTATTCAAAAAATCATTCATTTCTAATCTTTTTTTTGTATTATTATTCACTTTTAATCTTCTTTTTTTTTATTATTCATTTATAACCACATTCAAACAAGTTATTATATGCAATTATTCTACAAAAATCATCATTAAAATGAGTTATTAATTCGATTCCTCTACAAACGAGTTATTATTAAAACTCAAATTTGTAATACTCTAAATAGTTTCTCATTTATAATGACTCAACCATCTTAAATCCAAACACCTCCTTTAAGTCAAATTAAAATGTAAAATATACATACATAACATACGTACGTACGCACGCACGCACGCACCTTCTAAGAAGAAAATTGATAAGAGAAAATACAATAGAAGTGTCTTTAAAAAATGATAGACATTATTGATGATCAAAACATAAGGTTTGAATCAAAATATTTGAAAAGTCTTCATTTTTGCTAAAAGAACCTCGTGGTTGGAAAATATATGCTAGATTTTTTTTTTTTTTTTAATTTAGTCGAATATCATATTAATTATTGAGATTGGAGGGGGAAAAGGAAAATGTTCAACCAGTATATAATAAAACCTCACGTTATTATCATTTTAATTTATAGTACAGTTTGGTTAAGGAAAATGCATACTCGTAAAAATTCTTACCAAATTTTTCGCAGAGAAAAACAAAAAAAAACGACCAAACGACTATTTCAAAATGCTTTTATTTAACGACCAAACGAAATTGTATTATTTTTCTGACAACAAAAAAAAAAAAAAACAAAAGAAAAGATATGTATGTATATAAATAAAAGAAAGGTTATTTCTATTTTTCTATTAAATTTTTCTTAACTTAACATGTCAAAATAATATTGTTAAATTAGGTTAAACTATCCATCAATATTTTATTATGATATTATGTTAAATTGTATTAAACTATCAATCAATTTAAAATTGAGATAAATTTAAATATATCAACTAATAAATATTTAATACAATAAATTATCAATTACAAATTTAGTTCTTGTTACTTTGAAATGGATAGAATTTAGTTCAATTGGTTGAAAAGTATTATTTTAAATTGAAAATTTAAAGTATAAGAACAAAAAGTATTTTGTTCAAAAAAATTTTATATTTAAATTTAATATAACTAAATTACAACTTTGAAACTTGTTTGTTTGCCCCAGTTTTGATTGTAAAAAAAACAGAGGCGTATTTTGAAGAATGGTAAAATTAATAGTAATTAGCAGAAAGAACTAAAATATTCATAAGACTAAGTCTACAAAAAATTACATCGTTCAAGTTGATTTTGTTGTTTAATTAATTAAATATTATTTGGAAAATAATGGTCAGAGGTTGAAGGAAAGAATTATTATTATTATTATTATTTATTTTCTTTTTCTTTTTTTAAGAACAAAGGAAGTATCAAGTTTATTCCACAATTACACGGTTAGTTTTGGAAGTCAGTGTTAAGTCTAAATCAAATCAGTCCTATAGACCAAGTCAATTTTATTTTAGTAGGGCTTTATTTGAAAATTACATCGCTCTGAATGTTTAGATACGATAAATTATTATAAGTGTTTACAAATTTTTATTTTTATAATAGCTTATTTGTTTGATAGTTTTAATAGAGTGTTTATTTCATGGTTTTGAAAAAAATGTTTGTATATAGTTGTTTGTTTGTATGGTTGTTTTGTCGTGAGTTTCGAAGTAATTGTTTTTGTTTGTACGGTGGTTTTGATAAAGTAATTGTAATAAAAAATTCGAAAACACTTATTTTGTGAGTTCATGGAACATTTATTTGGAGCACTTAAGTGCTCCATTTTTTGACTTTTCAAACAAACATTTAATAAAACCTAACATCACACAATTAATTAAAATCCATAAACAAACATCTTCTAAACAATTTGTTTTGAGTAGTCTTTTCATTCTTTCCACATTCAAAATTAATTTAATGGTCGAGTAAGATTTTTAAAAAATAAAGATAAATAAATGGGATGTCAACTATTTACAATAATAAACAAAATGCTTGTAAATTGACTAAACATTTTTTTAAAAAATATCAAAAGAATTATTGGAGGAAGTCTACTCAATGCTAGAGACAGATATGAACCTAAAAACTTTCTATGAATCTTGTTTTTTTTTTTAATAATTAAAATTATAAAGATGGAGAGGAAAAGTTTAGAATTCGTTTTTTTTTTTTTAATTCAATAATGTTTGAAGAGGAAATTGAAACTTATAATTTCATGATTAATATGTTGCATTAAAAAAAAAAAAAAAAAAAGTTTACGTTGGTAAGATAAATAAATTTAAACGGTATTTACTAACTTGGGTTTTTTTTTTTTTTTTTTTTTTTGACAATTGATTAATATAAAATTCAAAAATTACTGATAAATCATTCAGAGAGGGGAGTTCCACGACTCATTTGAATAAAGAACTGGGACAGAACATCCTTCATCCATTGCAAGTTTTGATTTTTCGACACAGTCAAATTTGCGAGAGCAACAACGAGGCAATTTTTTCGGTCTATTACACCAATTGTAAAAAACAAACTTAACCCATCTGTAATTTTTGAACCTTCGTCGACCATCATTCTCACCTCAGTTATACACAATAAACGCGTGCGGAGTAAGTTAACAACCCTCTAATTATCAAACCAACCTCCACTCTTCAAAAATCCATTTCGATAGCCAAACACAACCCCTCCCAAATTGCAATCGCTCCATACTATCTGTGTCAAACAAACCCCTACCCACCTACAAAAAGATTATATTTGTTGGAACATAATTATTATTCTTATAATTTATTAAAAATATCTTCAATGACAATCAAATTGAAGTCATCCATTTAACTTGATTTAATCCATTTTTTCTATATTTGAATGGTATTTGTTTATTTTATTTATTATTTGTCAAAAGTTTTCTCATAATTTTATTATATTTGTTGGCTTGTTTGGCGGTTGGTTACACGTATAGGTGATTTCGATTCGATTTTTGTTGATTTTGTGTCGAATTGATAATATAATCAATATCCACTATGTTTCAAAAATTGGATCCGAACCAATGTCCAATAAAAATCAAAATCATTGGTTTGGTTCGATTTTAATTCGATTTTCGATTTTGATTTCAATGCACATTTTAGTTTATTTTTTAAATTTTGTTGTCTCATTCTCAATTTCATTTTTACTTTTATTCTAAAAATTTTCATTTTACTAACAAAAAAACAATACTATCACAATATTTAAAATAGTTTTACTCCATATTTCACATTTAAATTAGTTCTTCGATCAAATTTATATATCAACATTTTTTTTTATTATTTATATATTTAATTTGGTTCTATTTTTTATTAGTTCTTCCATCAAGAACCAAAATCTAATCAATATATATATCAAATTTTTACAATATCAAATCGAATGATTCAATATTATTCTGAAAAATCGAACCGATACACTTATAAGTTTAGTTTAGTTCATTTCAATTTTGTGAATTTTTTTTTTTTCTTTTTCCCAGTTACAGGTGGATATGCCGTAAGCCCTACTGCGGTACTGATTGGGGTGCGGAACCAGTCACCTAACTTACTCGATGTGTTTGTTTGTTTAGTCACGCATCTAGATGATTTATTTAGATTATGTGATTTTTTTTTTTTTTGGACCAATTTCACTAATAATTTTTTTTTATAATTACAAGAGTTGATTATGACTGAACAAAACCAATCGAGAGGCTAAAATGGACAGATAAAATTGAAAATTGAATATCAAAACATCTTGCTTAAGTTCTTCTGAGGTGTTGGTTTGTGGATTTTAATTAAGTTTGAGTGGTTAGGTTTTATCGAATGCTTATTTGGGCAGCCATAAAAGGAAGCATTTAAGTACTCTGAATAAGTGTTCTATAAACCCAAAAAATAAGTGCTACAAAATTTTTATTATAATCATCCTACCAAAATCACTATACAAACCAGCAATTACCTAGAAACTCACAGCAAAATCACCACACAAATAAATAACAATGTACAAATCTTTTTCCAAAACCATGAAACAAAAAAGTATTTAATTTTAAACACCCCGCTAAAACTATCAAGCAAACGAGCTTTACAAAAACAAAAATCTTTAAACACTTCTAATAACTCCTTATACCTAAACACTCTATAAAATCTCAAACAAACACCCCCTTACAAGTTTCTTTCATCCTGTGAAGCATTAAACTCAATCTTATCGAAAATGTTTAAGGGGGTGTTTGGGCTACCATTAATGAAGGGGGAGAATGAGTAGAAGAATGATTCCCAGTGTTCAGGCCACCAAAAATCATTCACAACATGATCATGTTTCCCCAAAATCACATTTTTATTCTCCTCCTAACTACTTCATATTCTTCTCATAACAACTTTTTATTCTTTCCATAACTATTTTTCACTCACATCATACTCATTATTTTATTTTTCTCATTATCATTATCTTCATCCCAAACACAATTAATCATTCTCTTCTAATCATTCCCTTAACTATAAACACAATTATTCATTCACTAGTGCCAGCTGAGCTATGTGTCACGATCCAACTTTGTTGTCGTTTCAAAGCGATCATTAGACACCTGCTCTAACCCAGCGAGCAAGTTAGCCAAACAAAAAATCGCAGAGCGGGTGGCACGACGGGTGCAACCTCTATCACAGGTCTCATGAAAAAATTTTCGAATAAGAGAGAAATAAGGTTTTGAAATACATTTTGTCTTTGAAAATTATATGACAAAATGCAATAAGAGACAACAACTAGATTGCATTTATCATATAATAGTTTGGTAGGAGGGAAGCTTCAAGAGTCATACCCCTATAGTACATTATGTCACATTCTTAATGTGGCAGGCTTGAACGTCAAAATGGCAAAAGAGTGATCATACGACTTCAAAACATAAAAAAATTACAATAACATGAAAAGTAAATCATATACTAAGAAAGCACGATAAAAGAGGTTCATGCGGTCATGCGCAGCACACACTCGACAAACAAGACTGTGACACTATGGTCGGTTTTTTGTTCTAGATGGCATATGTTTATGTATCTTGGATAGCACGACATGATGTTTGGTACTAGTATAATTATTTACCGCCCAAGACCGTTTTCAGGCACTTACATATTTATATGCATTATGTGATACCTCTAATTATTGCTAATTGTACTTCTTTCCCAATAAGTGAGTGGTAGTATCGGGTGGCATTAAGAGATGTCCATAAGATTGAGGGAAAGTAAGGTTGACCTTATCGCCCTTCTAACAAAGAATATACAAGATCATGTTCCATGCACAAAATTATTCCTCATTTAACTTATTTTTTACACATTTAGTTCATTCTCAAGACGGCCTACAGTTGGATTCATAAAATCTTGAAGAATGAATTCATCATTTGAGCATTTTAGTGCCGTTCAACTATTGCTGTTGTTTTTTTTTTCTTTTCTTTTTCTTTTTTTATAATTAAAATGATTTAAACGAAATAAAAAACGGCATCCGTATTCCTCAACGGTTTTCCGATAACCTATATAACCTAAACCCACAAAATATTCAACAACCTTCTTCCATATAAACAAACCCTCTGTTTCACTCTCCCCTTCACTTCAGCTCTCACAAAAACAGCAACAACTTCACTCTCTCTCTCTCTCTCTCTCTGCGAGTTGTTGAAAATGAGTTCTAAAATCTGCAGATCTGCTTCCAAATCCGCCAGATTCATGCTCGCCGCTCGCTCTTATTCCACTGGTAATTTCGTCTGTATTTGATTCGTTTTTTGTTTTCTAAATTTTAGACTGATCCGCTGCATCTCGGTTGTGTTTATTCGGCGTTTTTTTATGGAATGTTGGAGTTTGATTGCTCTGATTCGGTGTTTTGTTTGTCCGTTTGGCGAAGATTATACATAAAACAATGGATGGATCTCTGATTGTGACTGTTTCATAGGTTTTTTTATTTGGCTCGGTTTCGTTTTAGGAAGCATGATTTGCTTTGGATTTCAATGTCGGCTTTATTTATGTCTCTGTGCTGTATAGACGTTGATTGGGAAATGAGTGATTCTGGAGAATTGTAATGAGAGATTTTTAGTTTCGTGTTTGGGAGTCGATTTTATTTTGTTTTAGAATGTTGGCGGTCGTTTTCTCTGACTGATGCATGATCTATTGTTCGTTTAGGGAAGTATCCCCAACCTGGAATGGCTGAAATCTCTTTATATGACTGTTTTATTGGGGTTTTTTTTCTAGTTAATTTTGTTTTTGAGAAGCGCAATTTGCTTCGTATTTCAATGTTAGTTTTTGTTTATGTCAGTGTGGAGTGAACGAATGGCTTTGAACTATTGAGAATGCCAGTCCGAGATATGAATGGCATCGTATTTCAATGCCGATTTCATTTTATATCCATGCTTTGTAGACAGTACTACAGTTCCTCCAATTGAGAATTCCCTTCACTGGTTTTTGTTGATTCATTGGCATGCAGGAGGAAGAGTCGTAGCTTCTGCTGCTGCCGTGTCTCTAAAGGAACAGTTGCCTTCTCTTGCTTCAATTTATGAGAATGCCAGTGCCAGATACGCATCTAAAGGATGGATTTCAGGACTGCTTGCCCTTCCTGCAGCAGGTTTAGTCGACAAACTCTTATAATACAATTCGCAATTATTCTGGACAAAAAAATGTTATTTAAATTTCTCCAACTATATAGAAGAGTGTCATAACTATAGTTATGAAATATAGGTGATTGTTTTCGCCAAGATACAACAAGTGAAGTAATTTTTTTATCTATGAACATCTTAAATGAAATAGGTTCCATGTCATATCCAATAAAATGCAGGAGTAAAATTTTCCCATAAAGCTTTTGATTCCTTTTGAAAGGGTGGCCGATGAGAGTCATCGAGAGTAGACTAGGCATATTTCTAGGAAGAGCAAAGCTCCATGAGTTGTCTTTAATGTAGTTCCAATATGCCACAGTAAAGGGGCAAATTAAGAATAGATGGGAGAGGGACTATGAGTTGCTATTGGCTATTGCACCAACACACCAATATTGGTGAAATTGACATGTGCATCCTTTTAGCTTGTCTTGTATATCGATGGCCCTTTCAGAATTTCCCATGAACAGAATTTGATCTTCTGCTGGGGTAGGATTAGATTTTCTTGATCAGTTAGATCTAAACGGGAAGGAGCTTAGAAGGATGGGTCTCCCTCTCAATCCATCTTTGATTAAGATAATAATATAAATGAGAATATTTTTAGGCTATCTCACTACTTCATCTCGATTATGAATTCGAAACAAAAATTAAGATAAAATAAAGAGCGAGAGAAACAAAAACAAACAGATTTAGATGATCGCTAACAATGTATTAGATACGTCAACGGGCAGAGTGGATAATACTTTTATTAGGGAGAAAATGCATACATGAATGTCGATCAAAGGCGGTAGGGTTGTAAGAGAGTTTATAAAGTGCACTCTTATAAAACCTTATTAGTCCAATTATATAAAAGTTCAAATACGAAAAAATAAACTTAATTACAATTTTGTTTAGGTTTCTTGGCGTTGCCCTCGGACCCCCGGAGGATCGCCCTTGTGTTGGAATGTAAACAAAGTTGTCACACATTGGTTTAAAGAGGGAAAGATCATGGGTATATAAGTGATAACAATCATCCCCATTGGGTAGGCCTTTTAGGTGAAATTAAAAACAAAGCTATTAGGGCATATGTCTAAAGTGGACAATATCATATAAATGCAGAGATTCGGGTAGGGTTGTCATCCTTATCAATTAGTATCAGAGTCATGCTCCAAACATAACCATGTCGGTAGAATGTCTCAGTGTAGGACAAAGACAGTTGGAGCCTAGAGACAAAAATTTGTGGTAGCTTTAATAGGCTAGCGGTGTACACTGAGGGGAGAAGAGGAGTATGGTTTGGACGTGAGCTAGACAATGACTAGCGGTGTACTCTCGAGAGACGATGAGTTAGTTAGATATAATACTCGTTGTAAAAACCCGTTCTATCGAACCAATGGTGTACTCTCAAGAGAAGAGGAGTTGATCCGAATGTCATCTTGACGGACCGGCTATCGAGGGGAGGCTCAATCTTTGTTGAAGGGGAAGAATGAATCCTTAGGTGTTGAGCATAGAAGATGAACCCGCGAAGAGGGTCAATGGAATTTTGTTCAAAGGGAGGACTTTTAGGATGCAAACAAAGGTGTTCCACATTGGTTTGAACAGGAGAAGATCATGAATATATAAGTGTGACAACCATCTACATTGGTGTGAGACCTTTTGGGATGTGTTAAGTGGACAATATCAAATTAATATGGATATTGGGAAAATTTGTCCCTGAAGCTCAACACCTTGGACCCTGACCCTACCTTGCTGATCAGGCAACGAGACTTGTGACTAAGTAACAGTAGAGCATCATAGTCCAAGGCATATCTCAACCATCTCCCTTACTTTTATAAATAGGAAATACCGTGTATGAAAAAGGCAACATTTTTTGCACCTCCCTACGTAATTTTCTAGCTTGGCCTTCTACTTATGCATCCATCTTGACTTAAAACAGTTGTTGCCTCTGGTGTTTTCATTTTCATTTCCTTTTTAAACTCTAGAACTGAAGAAGCTAAATTTTAGTAGGTTTGTTGAACTCTGGAACATCTTAGTAATATTATTTTTCACTTTTGATTATCCATACATCATCCTTACTATATCTACATTTTTAACAAGAAATAGAGGTAGAATGAGATCTCTACCGTTGGAAGAATTACAATCTAACGACTTTAAAAGTTCATCAGAATAAGAATGGTCGTGTTCGTGTATGTCATGATGTCCACCGTCCTGACTTACGCTTAATCTTGTTTTCATTAAATGTAGCCTACATGCTCCAGGAGCAGGAGGCACATGCTGCAGAGGTAATAAAATAAACTTGGATTCTTTGTTCACGTTTTCCTTATCATTTATGGATAGCTATTGATCATTATTTACAGTACACTCACGTGTTTTCTAATCACTTATCTCAGTTTGAGCGCACATTTATAGCCATCAAGCCAGATGGTGTACAGAGAGGACTGGTAAAGACTAAAAGTACCATTCAAACTTTTTTCTCAATGCCAATTCTGATTTGATATTTGACAGATTTGTTTTATCACACTTGCATCTTGGTTTACAATATTTTCTGTTATTCCTCAATGATCTATCCTAACCCCACACAAGGATAAAACTTAGAAAGATGCTTGTACTACTTTACTGATTGTTTTGTTTTTCTTGATCACCGGGAAACTTAGAGCGTCACTCCTCTCAACCGAGGATCTAGGGGTGTTCATGCATTTCTTCGAAACTGATTTGGCCTATCAAATTTAAGGGGGCGGTCGATTTTCATGTATATATCGGTCAGAGAACCAAAACTTTTTCGTTTGGTTTCGGTTGGTTAATAAAACTTTACTTTATATTATATTAATATTTTTCATTCATTTACTTAGATTTCTTATTAAATTATTGTAAAATTAACCTAATTTTAAATGTGTTTCTAAAAATTAGTTGAAATTTTTGTTTTATTTGAATTAATTATCAAATGTTCAATAAAAAACTGTATGATAAATATATTTTTTTAATAAAAAAATTAAATGATTTAACCAACTTTACCGGCCGACTTAACCGACCGGTCGATTCGGTTTCATTTTCACCAAAAACTGACACCGGCCGACCGATGAACACCCCAACCAAGAGCTCTACTGATTGTTACCTTTTTGCCTGATTGGGAAGGGTGTTCAAATATTCATCTTATCCAATACTCGTAATGTGTAACAGATAGCAGAAATCGTATCACGTTTTGAGAGGAAAGGGTTCAAACTCGTAGGCATTAAAGTAATTGTTCCTTCGAAGGCATTTGCTGAGAAGCATTATCATGATCTGAAGGAAAGACCCTTCTTTAATAGCCTATGTGAATTTCTTAGCTCTGGACCCGTCATTGCAATGGTTAGTCTGAATCAGATATTTGTGTGTTACAATTGCTTTTGAGCTTGTTGGATGAACCTCAAGTTTTTGAACTCTACAGGTTTGGGAAGGCGAGGGAGTGATCCGATACGGACGAAAACTTATTGGAGCAACGGATCCACAGAAATCTGAGCCTGGTACCATTAGAGGAGATCTAGCAGTTGGAGTTGGCAGGTAATGTTTATTACTTCAACTGTTTTATTCTACGGTATTTCTCATACTTTTTAGAAGAGAAACAGAGCATGAGAATCACTCTCTAAGCCAACTTCCTCAATTAGTTGTAGATGACTCAGAACCATGGTAAATATCTCCCTCTAAAATTTAGATATTAGAAGACGTGATGCTGCTTTTAAGTCAAAAGATTGTCACTTTCGTGCATTTCATCATCTTGTGATTATTTTTTCAAACATTAAAAATATCTCTTGGTTTCTGACTTTCACAAGGGGCGGGAGGATTCAAGTTGATTTTTTGGTCAGAATGTACACTAATATCACTGAGTTACGGGTATCACGGGTATCAACTCGTTTAGTCCTACTTGTTGTGGTACCACGTTTTTTTTTCATTATTATTGATCTTCCTTATAAAATGAAACAAATTTGTGGTACTGATTGATGTCACGTAACCAACAAGTTGGGTTAAGTGTTGCTCTACTTTAAATATGTTTTTAAAATGTAGATGGTTTATTTTTCTTAAAATAATAAAGATTTATTTTTCTTTTAATTATATGTAAGAGGGATTTTAACGATATAGGCTTCGTTCAATCTAGAGTTATGTTATTATGGTTACAAAGCTAAGCTGTTATTATACAAAATTAACACACTATTTTGCTGGATTTATCACCATAGTGATTTTAGAATCATTAACTTGTTACATTGTAAAGTTCAAACACTTAACTTTATGTCAGTCATAAACTTCAATAATTACAAACTAAAGTTCACAAACTTATTAATATCATTGAAATTTCAAGACCAAAAATGTATTTAACCAAAGTTCTCTGTTGCAACCTCGTTGAAAGAAGTTCGGGTTTCCAAGAGATACTTCTTTGAAGGTCACAATTTGCCAGTAAACTTAATTATAAAATTCATTATTGTAGAGCCAAATAATTAAGATAAATACATCTCATTCAATTCAACCCAAACCTTTTTTTTTAGTGCAAATTGGAGATAAGATCAAAAACTCTATATAGAGAGCATTACTACACCGAACTCGTGACCATGAAACCAATGTGACATCGGCCAAACCTTTTTATTTTTATTGTAAAAGATTAAAAACAAAAAAAATGAGAGGATAAAGAAATAGACCAAGTAGTAAACAATGAGGAAATTAATTTCATTATCAATCTTCTAGCTATTGCCTGATTGAGTATATATATATACACAAACAGGAACATCATACATGGAAGCGATGGACCAGAGACTGCAAGAGATGAGATAAAGTTGTGGTTCAAAGCAGAAGAGTTGGTTAGCTACACAAGCAATTCTGAGAAATGGGTATATGGAGACTGATGAGTTTTCCTTAATTTTTTTTTTTTTTTCTTTCTTTTTGGCTTTTAGTCGAGCTAGGCTACAGTACCCGTGAAGAGTTTCGGGTATTTTCATAATTTTTCGAATAATTTAAAATATGTATGTGCTGAGCCGAGGCTATGCCAATCAGTTGCTACAACTTTGTTGCTGAGATAATGACCAAATTTTGATTCTTCATTACAATAACGTTTTTGTTTTGTTTTGTTTTTTTCTTTTCTTTTTTGAGTACTGCTTTGCTATATTGGGTGGAAAATCTATGGTTACTTTACATTTTGTACGATACGTGTAGGTTGCTTATTCCTTAGGTCACAGGACTAAAATGTATCTTTCTAGTTTCTCCAAACGAATAAGAACAAAATATATATATATATATATATATATATAGCATTTAGGCCGTAACATTTAGCAACAAAAAAATCTTTAACCCAACAAGTGCTCTCCGAACCAAGCTAGATAGTT
>JBBMEG010000022.1:9328201-9347694 GCA_037832605.1 Cyclanthera cordifolia
TATTTATAATTTTAAATTCACGTGGTTAACTAAATTTATTGATTTTTTAAAATACAAAATTAGTTATAAAATAACAGAAATAAAAATAAAATTTTAAATTAAAAGATATATTTCTAAAGTATGAAATCAAATAAATCAGAGAATAAAAAAAATAATTATTAAAAGTTATTTATGAGTTTAATGATAAGAGTATAAGATAAATAATTGATAACAATAGCATATTTATACATGAGAAATTACAAATGCGAATTTAATTCGCCTAAAATCTAGAAATAAGATGGATTTTTTTTTTTTTTACATTTAATCAAAGTATAAGACTAAATTTTATGTTTCTCTAAATATATTGACTAAATTTTATATTTTTCCAAATTTTAGAGACTAAAATCTATATTTTAAAATCATAAATACTAACCTTTAATTTTATCCAAACTTTATAATTTACCTCATATTATTATATAATTGGAGTTTATTAATTAATTCAAAAAATTTATATTATTTTAGGAAAAAACCCACTTAAACCCCAATATATATGAATAAGAAGTTAGATTTTTTTTTTTTTTTTAAATGATGTTAGATTTATAATTTAGATTTATATATAAAAAAAAAAGTATTTAAAAATTATTTAGGAATAAATTTTAAATTTTAATATAAGTAATTAAAGAAAATTTGAAAATAAATAAAAATAGATAAGAAAGTAAAAATAAATAAATAAAAGAATAAAAAAATGACACGTGGCGCATTTTGTAAAAAATTCGTACAGAAGCAAAGGCGACGCTGGCCTTTTTCTGTCGCCGTTTCTTGTCAAATGCCACATAATTGTGCTTCGTTGCTTTGCTCTCGTAACGCGAATTCTGGCAAAAAAAACACGGATTTGAACAGTAAGTCACTGTTCATGTCCGTGTTTTGAAAAGTGTTAACCCGGATTTTGGTAACCTCTCCACCAAACAAGTGTTGAGGGGTATTAACTTAATCCGGATTAAGTTAATACCCACCAAACAGCCCCTCAAGACTTTAAATTTATGTCTAAATTTTAATTATAATTAAAATTAATAAATTCACAAACTTACTTGGACAATAACACGTGTATAATTACTTTATATTTTATTTAATTAATTTACCATTAGATTCTCGTAAGCAACCTATCCAAATAATATTCAATTAAATTACTAACAAAAGAAAGTAATATCTTTGACCAAAACCATTCCTTTGTTAATTGAACAATTGTTGAAAAAAAAAAATTAATACTATTTTAAAAATTAAAACTCAAAACAGATATTTGAAAGTTCATCAACAAATAAGGAACATATATAATTTTACATCATTGTACATATTAATGACCTAAATGCATAATAATGAATGAAGAGTGAAATAAGAATTAAAAGATGAAAAACTCACCGTTGTCATTTTTCATCATTAATGTTTTAAAGGTTTTGCTCAATCTTCGACATTTTCAATTATGGAACGATAACTAAAACACACTCTTTAACTTTACTTTAATATGTTTTGCTTTTGAATTCCATAGTCGGAGCACGTACTATTGAGATTATTCCATAATCAGCCTCGAAATTGTGTTTTGTTACCTTCACGGATGATGAAGAGTCCTTAACTAATAAGTTTTTAACTCAAAACATTACCCCCTTATAAAGGAATAAAGTTGACATAAAATTGAGTATCAATATGTATTTGATGGACATTTGAATTAGATAATAAAAGTTTATATACAAATTTTATTTTTAAAAAAATTAGAACAATTTTATTTTAAATCTTAGGCGTTAAACTTTTTAAAATTGTTATAAGACAGGAAGGAATTTTTTTTGGATGTACAGTGATGTACCTATATGTACCTCAGTATTAGTAGAGTATGTAGCATGTGTAGATTTTTATAATCCTATATAAGTATTATATGATACATATGATATGTGTTTTGGTATAAACTTACTTCTTGATGTATATGTGTCGTAAGTGGATATACATATATGTACAATGCTAATAGATTGACATATATATTCATATTCAACTTTATCTAAATATAGGTGTGCATGTAGTCATTAGATATATATGTCTATGTCGTGTAAATTAAATATGTTTTGATTTTTAATATATATCAACCAGTACAATGCCGCGGTTATGTACGTGATGATATAATTTAATTTTAGATATTTAGGGAATATATTATAATATGATTTAATAAAATTTATATTAAAAATTAAATTCAACAATTTAAAAATCGAAAAAATGAAAATGTTAAAGAGATATTTTATTTGTTTTTCTTTAACAAACTTGTTCATCTTTTATTTAATTTTTTGAATTGAAAACAAATATTAGATATTTAAAAGATTGATTGGGATAATTTTTTTTTTGAAAATTAAATCTAACTATTTTAAAAGTTGAAAAATAAAAAGTTGATTAAAAAAAAAAATTACTCTTTAATGTCAGGGTGATAAATTATTTAATTATATTTTTATTACTTAATATATTAATTAATAAATGATTCTAAGATATTTTGAAATTTTAAAGTAAAAAAAAGAAAAGAAAAAAAGAAGTTATAGACATACACGAGTATTTCCCTAAAAGCAATCTCTTTTGGTTCATCCAGCTAAGGCGGACTTCAAACTCCAATCAAACATCCTTAATTTAATCCTACATAAAAACGACGTCGTTGTTCTACCTTTATAAAAGCCTCCTTTGCCCTATTTTTCCCCTCAAGTCTCCTCTTCCTTCGCCGGCAAGAAATCATCTCTTCTGCGAAACCCAGAATACTTCATTGTTCCGTATAGGATCTTCGGAAGTTCTCTGCCCTAATCTTCCTCTGGTTATTCCACGATCGTGTCATCGAGCGACGAATTATCTTCTAGTCTAGAGGTGAGAATTCTTTCTTCTCCGTTTGGATCTGTTGTTGCTTCGTTGGAAACCCTAGATGTACGTTTTCGATTTTTTCGCTGTTTTGTATTGTTGTTAGTTGATTTCTGGCGACAACGAAGTTAATTTTTTCTACCCAAGTTGTATTTTTATATCTTATGAGGTTGAGCGTGAGCAGGTTTATTGGTTCCGTTAAAGGGTTTTATCTTTTTCTGGGGACGAAACAATTTCATTGTAATACGTAATTACAAAAGAAGGGCGAAACCCTAAAGAGAGAGTCAATATATAGCAAGAGACCTCTTCAGTTAGATATGAGGGTGTTAAAACTATAACAATCAAATAGGGTAAAATGTTTAAGCCAAGTGACTACCAACTTAACAAAATTATCGAAGATTCTAGCAAGGTAGTATCCTTATCTTGGAAGATGCGTTTATTGCCCAGCCATAAAGTCCAACAGGATGCACGCACGAAATTCTCCTATAAAGCTTTCTTTCTTTTTTTAAAAGGGTGTCAACAAAGTATACTGTTGAGCAAGCGGTCGAAATTCCTTCTTAAAGCAACAGACCAATTGAAAGCCGTTCTAATGATGTTCCGAAAAGTGCTAACATAAGTGCAGGAGCTAGACAGATGGGATTGGGATATTTCCTGTCGTTTTCATAAGGCACACCATTGTGGGGAGATTGTGCCATGTTTTACCTTATTTTTTGTAGTTTGTTGTTCATATTAATATTCCCATGCAAACATTCCCAAAGAAAATACTTGTTATTTTTAGGAAATTTTGCTTTCCATAAACATCGTAAAGAGGCAAGGCACATGCTTGTTCGATTCTATTCAATTCTTCCATCAACGACCTAATAGAGGAAGAAGCTTTGGGGTAGGGGTGCCTAGAAATCTCATCTTGATCCCGTGTGAGAGAAAAGTCAGTCAGAAGGGGAGTGTTAACTGTTAACTCTCCCAATTCAATAATCTCTTATACTTTAAGGTTTCTACTTCCGTTTTGGTTTTATTGTTGTCTGTTTTCCCATTTATGCGGTACTAATCCTTAGCTGTCATGATGTAATTTCCTATCGTCCATTTTTTCTTAAATTTTCTTGTGGTCTTGATAGTTTGTTGTATTTCTGTTGAAAGCTTTTTTATTCTGAAGTATGGCATGAACCGGAATATTATATGAGTTTTCATAGGTCATTTTTCTTAATGTACGTACTAGACATCTATATATTAGTTTTCATTTCGAACATACTGCAGTTATGAACTTTCTAATTTTGTTTGCTTTTAAGACATATATTATTTGAACCGCCTTGGCCATATTGACCTACTTTGAATTCTTCTTACTCATTTTTAACTTAATGTTAGATGGCGGCTAAACCACTTACAACTGAAGCAATTGCCATAACTGAGAAGAAGATGGACATGTCTTTAGGTTGGCCTTCTGAAATTCTTGATCAGTACTTTTTTGTTTATGTTTTTTAATATTTGTTGATTATTCGTTTCCTATGCCCCTTTGTTTTATTAGATGACATTATCAAAATGACAAAAAATACTGGAAATAAAGCCAGGAATCAAAGAAGGTTTCCGGTAAGAACTTGTTTTATTTCTTTCACATGCTTTTAACTTAGTAATTAATTATTGAAATGGAAAATTTTCTTTTTATTATTATGTACTAATGAATTACCTTATACATGCAGAACAAAGGGAAGAAATTTCCTGATAATGCCACTCAGGATAGAACTAGGAAGTTGCAACGTTTCACTGACTCGAGATCTTCTCTTAGACAGGTGCGATGGATTTTCTTAACTGTTTCATATAGTTTGTTTTTATATGTTTGGTTCTGAATTTTCATTTTGTTTAGGGGGCTTTGGCCAAAAGGAGGTCCAATTTTCAAGTGAATCAGTTTGCTTTGGCAAATGAGGTTGCAAGAAAGGCAGCAGTTGCTCCGATTCGGCCTAGAGCTTTTAACCGTAGGGCACCCAATTGGAATAAGACAAGGTATTGCCCATAATTTTGAAGCCTGCCAAAGGTTCTTAATGTGAATATGATTGTATTTTTATTTCAATTCTGGCAACCTTCTGGAAATTTTAGATTAATTGAAGTGTTTACATAAAGAACATGTGAATTTAGTTTCTTGTTGGGTTAATGTGAGATCTATGATGTCATGGCAGGTAAATCACGTTTATACAAATTTGATGACTTCTACAATCAAGTTTTTCTATGCGAAGTAATTTGTTGGTTGCGACAACTTTGTGATAAGTTTGCTTCATCCAGTTGAAATTGGAGTGGGAGTATTTTCAATTATTTTGTTTCATCCATGTGGCCTTGGAATTGATTCTGCTTTGTCTTCTTATATTGGTTTTGGACTGCCTTGTTTTTCTGATGAAAAAGTGATTGGTGTGAGGGTAGTCTACAGTTAATGGGACAGAGATAATTGGATAATTTGACTGCTGCAACCATCTGGAGAGTATCATATAAAGAGCTATTGTGTGCATTGGATTAGTGGGTTTAGTTTTGAGTTTTTGCTTCTTATTGAATGATGTTTATATAGTCTTGAATTTCTCTATTCTTCATAGACTATTCATGAAATTAGTGCAGCCTCAACCAGTTACCTTTTTGGTGCGAGGATGTGGAAGGTGCTACATGAGATGTGATGGTTTAACATGCCAGAGAATTAAGATGGTCGCGCCATTCCCTATTGGTTATTCCACTTTAGTGTTGTTACATGCTCCGTATTTGGTGTGGTCTTTGATATGTCTGCATTTTCTTTCATTAATGCATGCAAAGAACCAAGGGGGCTGTGGCCGTGTCGCACATCTTAATAAGTAATAACCATCCATGCTAGTGAACTGTCTGCTAGTTTCCTGATTTCTCTTGGCATTCACTTATCATTGATCACCACTTCCTGGTAATATTTTGCCAGCTTTTCAACTAGCATGTTTGACAAATTTCCAAGTTCACTTGTTGAGTTTAACCTTAAAACTCTGGCAAGTTTTCCCTTCTGAATCAAATTCTTCTTTTAGTTTCTCTAGTCAGCATTGGTAGTCGAAGATGCTATTTCATCATCTTATATACAACCTCGGGAATGGAATCGAAGCTTTGCCTCTTGCAAGTAAAACATGAACTCTCAACTTCAGGGAATTTTGTCATTACAGAAGTTCTTACGAAATTTTGTTTTGCTAGTTAAAATGTATTGAACAGTGGCATTTGTAAAATCTTCAGTGAGGGTTATAGTGTAAATAATGGGTTAGTCTTAGTCACAGTGGAATACAGTACTGCAGAAGTTCATGGTGCTACTGCGTTTAAATCATATCCTGGTCGAAGTCTTCATTTTCTGGTTCCAGTTCCGGACAAGAACTTTCATGGAGTAGATTTCTGTTCATTGCATTGCTTTGTAGGAGCTTTTCGTTGTGCATTAAAGAAAGCTATCATGTGGTGATTGATCTGCTTACATTATACTGGAAAGTGCTTTTTTTGGAACCAATCAAGTGTTACTCATTTGAGCCAATTCACGTTATTTATGACTGCATTCTGATCCGGTTTGACTTTTATTTCTATTGTTGGGTTCCATTTGTATTTGCTTATGGAGGTATGATAATCTTGATCTATCTGCATTCTGCTCATTCGAGGACTTGTTGAAGATTATTGGTGTTTGTGAAATACTAATGTGGACAGAACTTGATTTTCAGGTCTGTATGTAAATGATTTTTTTCTGTTCATCGATCACTTAATACAGATTTTTGGTACAGGGTCGAAGCTCCTCCTGTTCAGAGGAAGACATTTACTAATGGAACCTACATTCCCAAGGTACTACGTTAAATTGATCATAATTATTATTATCAACATGAATCCCATTTCTTTTCCTTCCATTTACTTAAAATCGTGTTTCTCTGATGCTATTTTAGTCCGGATGACAGTGGTCTGCTATTTTTTGTTCATTCGTCTTCGTTTTCCTTCTGCAGGTAACTGCACCAGCCCAGCCTCCAACGAATGTTACACCGAGACAGAGGCCACAGACGTTAGACTCATTATTTGCCAACATGAAGGAACAAAGGTTGAGGGTTTTATCGCAGCGACAGAATGGCGTGGTGCAACGAAGACATGGTGGTCGCCAGCAAAGACCTCCATGGGGGAGAGGCCGTTTTGGTAACTAAAGAATGAATGTGCACAAAAAGAAACCTCGTGGCAGGCATGTCTATTAGCTTATGATAAAAGGGAATGATGCTATTTCTTGTCCTGGTTTTTGGACTCAATCCTTTAGCATGTTTGAGCATTTTTCTAGTTCACTGGCTGGATGGATGGAATACTATATAGATTTGTGTCTGCAGTTGAGTTCATGTAAAGCCTTTTCTTCCGTTTCTGTTGTCTCAGCCTCTAATTTTTCCAAGTTGTTTCTTCGGTGACGCACTTGTTTATTGTAGTGACGAAACAATTATTTGAAGAACTTTACTAATTGAAGTAGTTTGATTGTTTACTGCATATATTTTTTACGATTCAGTTGGTCTTTTATTAGAGTTTGAGTTTTGATGATTGCTTACTATATTTGAATTTGAAACTTTATGGTAGGAATGAGTTGATAGTTCCTCGTATTCTACTTTAGTAGATTGCTCGTCCTTGCCGTAGAGCAGAGGCTCTTCGTGAACAACAAAAACACAAGCAGGTTGAGCGGAGCATTCTTCTAAAGCATCAAGCCTTGGAACTTCACTTAGTCATGAAAAACACTCCTTTAGAGTGAAGACCATCCTAATGAAGGGTTCATTTCAGTCCCCGCTCATCTTAGGGACTAAGCTAAGCCACACTCTGAAGGGGTTGCTCTAAATATTTTCAAACTATAGTTAGACTCGATTGAATGTTTGGATTGACATTTTCAATCAACTTCAATCATTATTTTAAATATACAAAATAAATTCTTATTATACTATTTCTCTATGGTCTTAAAATTTATATGTAAATAACATTCAATAAAGTTTTTTATTGTAATTATTATTAATTATTAGACAATTTATATTGTAACGACTACTTTTAAATACTCGATATAAAATTATATTTTAAATACTCTTAAAATTTATATTTAAATAAATCTTTATTTTGAATAATAATTCTAAATACTCTTTAAGTTTCAATCCAAACATCTAAACTAAACTTCAATCGCTTACTTATATAAATGGACATCGGACATCAACCCAAATGCATGATAACAATGTTCCACACTTTCTTGTATTAAAATTTAAGAGAAATAACTACATTTTTAATTTTAGGGACTTTTGATTTTTTTTATTATGTATCTATTGTCATTCCGTGGTATTTTGATCCTTTCACTTTTTTTTTAAGGATCTCAAAATTAAGTGACCAAAAGGAACAAATTTCTAAGTTTAGGGATACTTTTGAAAGTTCATTGATAAAATAAAACAAATCTCAACAAATTTAAAGATTAAAATTAGAATTTTAAAAAGTTAAGAAATCAACATTGAGGGATCGAAATAGTATTTTGTTTTTAGTGTACTTCATTGTTATAACTTGAAAGAGAAAATAAATTTCTTGTATCACAGTAGCATCAATGGGGGTGTAGCTCATATGGTAGAGCGCTCGCTTCGCATGCGAGAGGCACGGGGTTCGATTCCCCGCACCTCCATATTCTTTTTTAACAATTAAACATAATTTGGACGGCTACGATTAAAGTTCCATTCTTCCTTTCTATGCATCCGCTTGCACGCAAACATTTCCCCACCCTCTTCCCTAACGGCCTCTCATTCCTCATCTTTTATGCGCCAAAATCCTCCACTTCTAGAGAGAGAGACAAAAAGAACACAGAAGAGAGAGAAAACGAAAGAAAACCATTCGACGAAATTTATGCGTATTTCACAACCTCAATTCTTCCTTGTTTCTCTCAAACTAATCCTTCTCTGAGCTATGATTCTCAACTTGGCTTCGCCATGGCTTACTCTCACTCGCTTCCCTCCTCCCAAGCTCATCGAACAACTCGCCTCTCCCAACAATGGTGGCGTTCTCTTTGCTTTTGCCTCCTTTTCCAAGTCGACGCGAGTTAGAGCTTCTTTCAACGGCAGCGACAGCGACGGCGCTGCGGCTTTTGAGAATCCTGTTTTGGAGTTGCTTGACGACGATCTGATTGGGGTTGTTTCGGCTGCTAAGGATGCCGATGAAGCGCTGGGAATGATTGCTGATAGGTCAGGGAGAAGTGGAGGTACTGTGTCGGTTTTGGATTGTCGTTTGATTATTGCGGCTGCTCTTGAACGTAACAATCCTGAGCTTGCTTTGTCCGTGTTCTACGCAATGCGCTCTAGTTTCTATCAAGGTTTGTATTTCTGATATTTATGCTTTTATGTTTGCGTACTTAAAGTTCTTTCTATGGAATTATCAAAGCAAATCTACAATGTGATGAAGTATATGGATTGTTCGGTTGGATTCTTTTAATTGGTGAGTTGTTAAGTAAGACGTTGATCTTTGGCGATTGTGATTCATCTCTAGAGTTTGTTTCTTTTGCAATGCTGCAATGATTTCTTGATATAATTTGACGGTACTTTGTCGTGTCTAGCTGATCTTGTGTCCTCGTTACTTTGAGGGCGTGAAGTAGGAAGGAAGAGTATGCAATTAGGATAATAGCTGAATAAGATTGATCACGTTCTTTTATTGGAAGTAGGAAGGAGGTGAACCCAGCAGAATCTAAGTGCTTTGGGCATGATTGATTGATAAATTTGGATTGCTATTATGCACATGAAGGTTTGCTAATTTTCTTAATCCATTGCCATTGTAAAATCTGACGCATGGGAAGGTGTTAATGAAAATGCTTCCTCTATTGTGAAATGGAAATGGTCGAGGCCAGATGTCCTTGTGTATACACTGCTGATTCAAGGTCTGGCAGCATCCTTGAGGGTTTCTGATGCTCTTAGAATGATTGAGATTATTTGCCGAGTTGGTGTATCACCTGCAGAGGAGGTAAGAAACTTGTCTTTTTCAGATATGAATGAGCAAATTCGTAAGAAGCCGTTTACAGTTTACTCTGTTGTTTATTACTGCATTAAGTTGATCTTTAAACAATGTATGATAGGGTTCCTGAATAGTTGTACTATGTTTGAAGGTCCCATTTGGAAAGGTAGTGCAGTGTCCCAGTTGTATGGTAGCAATTGCAGTTGCACAACCCCAGCATGGTATTCAGGTATGGAAAATACACAGCTGTCTGGTAGATTGAATTCAGGGAGCGTTTTCTTTGGACGGGGAGCGTTTCTAGGATTATAGATTCATGAAGAGCTTTGCAAGTGCCTGGGTAAACTAGGTTTAGAATGTACAGATAGAACGTGGATATGCTGCTTTAGCTTTCTATGACAACATAACTACTAGGAAATTTGTTGTAGGTAGCAAACTTTAGATCCTTATTCTAATTATATCAACTTTTAAAAATATTTCATTCATAGCAAAAGATTTCAACTTTCATTGTCTTCAATCAGTTTAACTTGATTGAAGCCATTAGTTTGTTGGTTTGATTGAAACCATCTATTTAACTTGATTAAATAAGTTTTTGCTATTTTTTTATTTTTCTAAAATTTTGACATCCATAAAGTTTCTCTCCTTTTTTATTATTCATGAGAAATCCCCTAACTACTGTACTTATTCATATAGTAGTTATATATTTACTCTAGATCATGAATTAGTTTCTACTGCATTATATAACTCATGTCCGTGCATTGTCCATCATGCTATAGGACGTTCATGCCATGACAAGATAGGGATGATATAAAATAAAATGTCCCCTATGTTTATTTTCTTCATTTAGGCAATTATATGTCTCATGTATTGAAGATTTATATTAACTTGTTCTTACTTTTGAAAAAATCCCAAACACCAAGGATTCTCCCTTCCTTTTGTTCCACTACAAAGTACTCTAGATTTTGTCTTGAGGTCTTTTTCGTGGATGTATTACAAACCACTATAGTTTCCATGACTTTTAATTGTGCACCAAATCAAGCATTTGATCTGCCCAATGCTTTGTGGTCTAGTACTCAGAATGTTGTACTTCTGAGAAATGCAAATTTATATGTTCCAAAATCTTTTTATGAACTAGCATACACCTATCCCTCCGCAACTTCTTACCTTTAACAATATCTTTTTATGCAGATTGTATCTTGTGCAAAGTGCCGCTACCAGTATGAACTTATTTCTGGAAACATAGTTAATATTGAGTCAGAAGAAATCAGGTTGGTTTACTTGCATATTACTTCATTTTTTTTAGTTGGTTAATACTTTGATCCTTGGTCTTTCGTTTTGTGCTTTTGATAACCTATGGGTTCAAGTTCAAAAATGTCTTTTAAATGCATTATCATTTTGCAGTTATGAGCTTAATCAATCTCCCATTAATACTACACTTCCATTGCCCACTACACTGAATACTATGCAGTATGCACTAATGATTCAGGCTATTATTCAATGACTGAAAATCTTATTACTTAATTGTATATTAATTACAAAACATATTTGCATTAGATGTTGATCCTGGAATATTCAATTTTTCTAAGGATCTCCTCCTGCCGAACGCAGCATGGATACTCCAGCTTGGGAAAAAGTACTCCGCTTCTTGAATATAATGAAGCAAAAAATCCCTGCTGCCGTGCACTCCATTGTGGTATGTATAACCTCAGTTTGAATTTCTACTATGGTTTTTGGAAATGCTTTTATTGTAAACTCCAAATATGTGCTCATTTGATCCGGCTGTTCTTCAAGTTGTTGCAATCTCTAATGTAGTTTCAAATTGCAATGATTTCTCATTTCTCCGTTTTTGCATACCTGGTTGGGATGCAAAAAAAATATCTCATGTTGGTTAGAAGAGGGGAAGATCATGGGTATATAAGTGATGACAATTATTGATAAGACCCCTTTAAGATTAGGAGTAGGATAAGGAATGATCAATCCTATTAGGAGTAGGATAAGAACATTAGACTATAATTAAGAAAGGAGGGGGAGATGTAAGGATATATTAAGAAGTATTGAGAGTGAGTCTCTGGGCTTCAGAGTGATCTCAAGATAGGGAGGGTCCAAGTACCTCGAACACTTGGGTTATCTTGTATCTTTATTATCTTTATATTATAATATATATTAGGTTCTTATCAATTTGGTATCCGAGCACGTTTCGTTCCATGGATAATGATATATATCTTGATAGAGTGATCGAAAAATTAGGCGACGAAAGTTTTATCGAATCAGTAACAAAGAAAGTAGTAGAGGCATGTATGAAATCTTGGGATGGGAGGAAGAAAGAGAGGGAAGCGGCATGAGATTTAGATTTTCAACCTCTACATGATAATTTGGCAAGAATGCAGATGAATGGTTGGAATATTTGGTTGAAAACAAAAGGCAAGAAGCATTAGAGAAAGACGAGGAAGAGATTAAATTGAATCAAGAATTCACTAATTCAGGTGAGAAAAATTCAAGAAAATTTCATGAAGAAATCAAGAAAGTGGAATTGACAAGCATTGTGAGAGTAATGCAAATCTAGAGGATTATTGTACTATTTTGATGGGAAGATCCTCAAATCTTGATGAAGAAATTGAGAGTCAAGACGAAGGAAATATTGAAACAAATGAAGATAATTTAGAGAGATGGGTGGATGATTACAAAAAGGAGATGAAAGAATTAAAAATAGATTGGGCCGAATACAAGGAGCAAAAAGCAATGTTATTGAAAAAACTCGAGAGAGAGGATGATGGGAAGAAACCAAAGAAAGGTACTCGGATGGGCTTGTTGGAGAAGACAAATTATGAATTTGTTAAAAATCTGCAATGGTCAAAAGCCTTAGTCTTGGAAAAGTACAAAAGAAAGAAAGAGAAAAATAAATCAAGGCAAGAATTCATCTTGCTTAAGAAGTTAATGTCAAAAGACTCAAAACGAAGAAGAATCAGTTCGTCAATAAAGAAAAGAAATAATGGACGAATGCAAATCCTCCTAAGAATACAATTATGGCCATGAAAAAGAAAATTCGTTCAATAAGTAAGGAAACGAAAGAAACGAATAAGGTCAAGAGTTGTGCCTCTTAAAATTTCATGAAAAATCAAGAAAAGTTTCTTTCTTTCGTGGCCATAATTGTTTCCTTCAAAATTCAAGAAAATTTCATGAAGAAATCAAGAAAGAAAATACAATTATCTTCATTATATGAGGCATTTTCGGTGAAACCAAAGACAAAGTCATGAGGGTGTATGCTCAAAGTGGACAATATCATATCAATGTGAAGATTCGGGTAGAGTTGTCATCTTTATCAATTGGTATCAAGAGTTGTGCCCCAACCTAAGCGTATCGGTAAAACGCTTCGTGTAGAACTAAGACGTTTGAGCCTGGAGATGACTAGCGGTGTACTCTCGAGAAAAGAGAAAAGTTAGTCATATATATATATAGTTGTTGCAAAAAATCATGTCTATTGGACCAGCGGTGTACTTTCAGAAGATGAGGAGTTTGTTTGAGTATCCAGGTAGACGGATTGACTATATGATGGGAGGCTCGATAGTCTTTGTTTGATGGGAGGGTTGAATCCTTAGTTGTCGAACACAGTAAAACTTTGTTTGAGGGGAGGATTGAGTAGTAGAAGAATCCTCGGTGCCGAACACAGAAGATGAGCCCACGGAAAAGCTCGGTGGAACTTTGTTCGAGGGGAGGATTGTTGGGAATTGGGATGCAAACAAAAAGTATCCCACATTAGTTTGAAGAGGGGAAGATCATGGGTATATAAGTGATGACAACTATCTCCATTGATATGAGACATTTTGTGTGAAACCAAAGACAAAGCCATGAAGGTGTATGTCCAAAGTGGGCAATATCATATCAATGTGGAGATTCGGATAGGCTGTCATCTTTACCATACCTTTCTATGATCTGTAAAGTTCTTCATCCAACATACGTTACATTATTAGTTAATTGTGCGGCCATGAAATTTTGTTCTTTTGTCCAATTATCATATCTAGCTGGTTGAATTACTAATCTTTCATCTCTCTCACATGACAATTTTGAAACATCTCATATTCTTTAGAATTTAATGTGATACTTGCCTACATGCTGGTACGAATTCGTATAGACTTTCTTTCATGTTTTATTTGCAAGAGTTTATTATATTACATACTTTAAGTGGGTTTCATTAATATGTTTGAATTGCTAAAATTCCACCACGTAAGATAGGAGTTTATATTAACCGATGTGTAGGAAAATATGCTATTCATTTCAAGAATAAATGGTACTCTTGTTAATCACGTATTTTATTTGCGAGCCTTATGGTTCTTGTAAAATTTCCGTCATGTGGATACTATTATTTTCATGTCTTGATTATCCAAAATTTTTAGGCATATACACCGTTATATTTCTTTACTTTATTTAATTTTCCCTGTTCTTGTGCTCGTGCTACTATTTTTTTTATTCCTTTGTTACTCCTTTTAGGTACAAACTCCTTCTGGAGTGGCACGAACCCAGAAGTTTGCTACTGAGACAGCAGATCTCCCAGCACGAGATGGAGAAAGGGTGACAATTGCTGCTGCAGCTCCGTCAAATGTATTCAGAGAAGTTGGTCCAATTAAATTTAGTCCAAAGGATCCGAATTTGTACTCTGGGGAGCCTATGTGCCTGACAAATCATACAGATGGCCGGGAATCACTATTACTAAGAGTGCCAGCAAAGGGAACCTCATCCTTACTCAGCCCATCGATTCTCTTTCCACTCATAGCTTTAACTGCCGCTGGAGATGCTGCCTCTGGAGTTATTGACCCCAGCTTGCCCCGGTTGCTTTTAGCTGTCGGATTTGCTTCTCTAGCTGCAGGAGCTACTTTGAATTCATTTATTTTTCCTCAATTCAATCGGGTACAATTTTATTCAATCGCTGTTTTCTGTATTGCTGCACCTATTTTTAGACCTTGCTTCATATTTCTATATTTGCACACGCGCTCTTAATACTTTTTGCATAAGGTTGTCACTTATGAGGCTTATGCCATGTCTATATGTGCATATTTTCAAATTTTGTCTTGTGGTATCAGTAGACTCATTGAATTATATAATTTGAATGTTTTCCACCGTTGAAAATGACTTGAGAAGAGTTTTAAAATAAGTATCACATGCATGCCACTTAATATTTTTCGGTCAACAATATTTGGGGCTAGAGAAATTCATTTCTGAACTTTATGCTCACTCTGGCAACACGTGTCTTCGTACATTTTTTTCAAAAATCTTAAAAATATGAATACATAACCGTTAAAACTTGAAAACTTCAAGCATATGTAATCACAATATTGAATAGCTGAATCCGTAGAAAATAAGCTCGTAAACATAACTGGATCTTTTCTTCTAAAAAAAAAAGAAGATTGTTTTTCTTGATGGCATGCAAACTTGACAATTATTTTAAACATTGTATTTAACACATTTTCCTACTCGTTTTCGTTTAAACATTGCCTTAAATTTCGTACCTAAACTGATTACCTTGCTCAAATCCCTATTGAGGTCTGGTCATAAAATAGTTTTTAGTTATCGCTTCATATGGTGACTAGATTTTACTGTTTTCTTCTCTTATTATTAACTTCTCTCCTTGAGTGCTTGAATAGAACTGATTCATTTTTTTCTTTGATTGTGTTAGCTTCCTCAACGATCAGTTGATATCATTGCTATCAAGCAGCAGCTTTTATCCCAATATAATGTGCTTCAATCTCGTATTAGAGATTTAAAACTAGCCGCTGAAAAGGAGGTGCGTATGCACTCAGCATAGTCTTGGTCTTGGCATCATGAAGTTATTTTAGTTATTAATTCATACTCTAAACATTAAGTACATATTTTAAGGTTTCACTAAGTTCAATACATGAGCTTTATCAATTTGTCACGCTCATCTAATACTACTGAAGAAAATCACTGGATGTAGTTATCATTGTTGTTCTCTAATCTTCAAGCTGAGTTTTCTTTACTTCCACACTTATCAGTCATACAGATATTTTCGTCAAATAGCTAAGATCACATTCTTTTCATTTGTAATTAATAACATTATAGATCTGGTTAGTGAAGTTTACTTGAATTTATGTTCTCTCGATAGGTATGGATGTTGGCTCGGATGTGCCAATTAGAGAACAAAATTTTTGCCGTAGGAGAACCTTCTTACCGGTGAATCCTGCTAAACACTATGAATGATCATTTCTTAATTCAATGAAAGACTGCCAATGTTCATTTTCAATTGGCTTTTAAGGTTTTAAAAGTTCTTGCAAGTTCTGTTTTCTTCTTTGTTTATGCACTCTAAACTTAGTAGTTACATTACTATCTCCAGTGCACGTAGAAGTAGGATAAAAAAGGTACGAGAAGGCTTGGAGAATTCCCTTAAGAAACGGATTGAACTAATAGAAAGCTATGCAAGGGTATGTTTAAGATATGCCATTTTGTGTTAAGAGACCTACTCCCGGAAAGATATAGTTACTAGTGGTATCGGGTTTTTTTATGTTAACAGATTTCCTCGATGATTGAAATAGAAGTTGAAATGGAGTCCGATGTTATTGCCGCTGAAGCAGCCAGCAGTGTGGTGGGTACAATTTTTGCCTTATCAAAAGCTTTAGATGAATACTATTTACCTTTGTAACTCATTTTACAGGAAAGGGTTGCTGAACAGATTGAGCAAATCATGGTACTGGAAAATCTAGAAGAGGCATGTCTTTATCACTTTTTTTCGCCTTTTCTATTATTGGGCTGCTGAGATAGCTTGTTGTGATGTTGTAGTATTGTTTGAAGTCTAATAGACCCCCAGGATGATCGTTTCTTTCTCTAACTGCATCCATATTACTCGTGTTAATTGTGGTTCATTCACTATTATTGCCAGGGCTGGCCGGGTGGCATTCCCTCTGTACCGACCTTCAATCACTTCCATCCATACTACAGCACAGAGCGATTTAATTTTTCAATCTCGCATTCCTCATGAATTAATGTTTCATGAAGCATTGGGAGAATACTACGATCAATTGCAAAAATGGTTCTTTCATTTAATCTTGAGGACGGGTGAAACTTTGGGTGGAGGTAATAATAGGATAGATCTAGTGCAAGTTAGGTGTGCAAGGAGAAGGTGGGAAAAGTTGACAGTGACTGAGGAAGTTTTAGGGAAGGTGGACTCCGGTCTTTGCTTGCATGGAATATGGAAATGTGTAGAAGGGAGGGTAGTGCCGAAAATCTAGGTATATGAGGTGAATTATATCATATTTAGGGAGTTAGATGAGAAGAAAAACGTTACATTGTGAAGCTTTTGGTCTCGGGAGGGGCGGTGCATGTCCTCGAATTATCCTACTTATCTACCTTCTGTTGAGGATTTCCAGATTTCATTTATAATATTAACCGAAAGAAATTCGTTCTAATTCTTCAAGTTAGCCAAAGTGACACGGGTCTAGTCGTCTAGAGTTTTGAGCCGTAGAATGGACCATATGGTGGTGCCCTCTGCCATCACGACACCGTGAGAGCCAGCCTACATTCACCGTCTTGATGTCCTTGAATAGCAACAAGCTTCTCGAATTCAATCAGCAGGGTCATATGAACTCTGAACTTACAACCAGCTGATGTTCGGCACAAGGCTGTTTAGAAATCACATTGCATTAATTTTCAATTGCGTGTAGAATGTCTGCTGAGTGTTTAGTTGATTCACGGAAAACAGTTAGTTTGTCTACTTTTTTGATACAGGATTTGTGTTTATAACGTTTTTAGAAAATAAAATCTTCCTGTTGTCTTCTTTGTTCCTCATCTTAATCAGCTGATACTTTTTTCATTTTTTGCTATCTAATTCTTTCTCATAACTTTTAATGCCAATATCATTGCAGAAATGGAAAATACAAGCAGAAGCCAACGACGAAGCCGAAAGACTTCTCAACCAATCAATGCCAACTGAAATGGTTTAGTCAAGTTTGTGCTCATGTTTTCAATCCAGGTAACATATACACCTCTTTTTTTGCATCGTTTTCCATCCGCATTTTTTTCCTAGACTTGCTATTTGTCAAATTAATTCTAGAGTTTCACAACTCCTTGACAAACCAAATAATTTCCAAAACCTTCTTACCTTCCAGAATCAATGATGTACCTGAAGTTTTGCAGCAGCATCAGGTCAGTACTTCGAGGACCGAGGTGAGACGTCTCATTTCTGAAGATCTCAGTTGCTAAATTTATTATTATTATGAAAAATGTATATTGATATCTAAATTTCCTTGAAACTTTTCCCTCCTGAGAATTGAAATGTGATTTAGCACTCAAGTATATAACACATAAATGATTCTATTGAACAAAATTCACGTCTTTGAATTTCAATTATGTCCTTGTAGATTTTAATCAAATTAGCTACAATTTCTTCTTTTTGCCCACCATTAGATACAACAGTAGTGTCGGAGATTGTTGAAGATACTTACCTTGTGGCAAATGTCCCACATTGGAAAGGGGTGCTACTCCTCTCATTGCCAATTGATTTTGAGATGGGTGCTCACAGTCTAATTTCTAATAAGTAGGATATTGTTTACCTTTTGAGTTTGAATATACACGAATTTAACTTTTGCATTGTTATCACTTACTTCTACCTACTTAGAAAGTAACTTTGTACTAGATCAAATTTAATTCAGTATGATCTGATGGTTGTTATACTTAAGATATTCACGATAATACTAAGGATCTTTTTGGGGACATGAAAAAGGGAAGATTCATGATTCTCTTATTAAAGAGAAAGATCCATGATTCTCTCCTTTTTATCACGAACTAGGGAATGGAATTCTGTACAATTCTTGCTTTATTCACATTCATTTGAGGATGAAGGGAAAACGGAATTTTGAGGTTCTGCTTATTTTGAATCAATCATGGTGATAAACAAGGATCTTGAGAATCTAATAATGACGTGTTCAATTTATGGGTATCGCCTACTTTATAACTTAATGGATTTTTTTACAATCGAATATGTTAGCTGATATAATTAAGTTTAACCCAACTTATTAGTTTAAGTTTTTGGATTGATGGATAGTTTAACATAGTTCAACATGGTATATCAAAACAAAAATTAATAAGATTGATGAAACTTGATATGTAATAACATGGTTCAATTTTAGATTTAGATTTCAGTTAAGGTATGTTCGCTTAGACCACACTAATAAAAACATGAATTAATAAGATTGATAAAACTTGGTACCAGCCATTTTATTTTATTATTTATAAATTTTTTGACTACAAACTAAGTGGTAAGGAGTAAAATGAATACAACCCTAAAATATATAGATAGGATAATAAGTTCTCGCTCATTCATCACATCTCAAACAAGTAAAAATGTAGAATTCTCTCGATAATTATTTCCATTGGAAAAATAAATAAGTAAAAAGTATAATTTCTATTATGCAATTTATTCTTTTTGCCCAATTTCATGTTGTCCCAATTGAAAGTGAAAGATACGTTAAAAGAGAATCAATTTCGATTAAAAAAATACAAAGAGAATTCAATTACGGACCACTTTGGAATTTAAAAAAAAAAAAAAAAAAAACCCCTCTTGCCTCTTCTTTTTTCCTTAAATTCCATTTTAGTATGAAAGTTCAACTTCATAATTTTAAAATTCAAAATGTTTTTTTGTGTTTGTTATTATTTTTCTTCATGTTATTTATTTGTTTAAATTATTGATAATGAACTAATCA
>JBBMEG010000022.1:9347794-9361230 GCA_037832605.1 Cyclanthera cordifolia
TATATTAGTTAGATATTATCTATCATTTATGATAAGACCTTTTGAGATTTCATATTTCATATACCATATATCTTTGTGAAAATTAATAAAAAATCAAAACATTTGAAGCATTTTTCAAATTTATCATTAACGATATTGAAATCACGGGTTTGATTTACCCACCCATATATGGAATTTAAAAAAGTTGTGATTCAATAAATAACCTCTAAAGCAAGCGGAGCTTGGAAAGAGATTTTTTCTAATGAGGTAGTTTTCATGGTTCCAAGTATCCTTCTTGGGTCTTTGGACCAGGAAGATGAAATCATTTGAAATATTAGCAAGAATGAGCTTTCAGTGTTAAGAGTGCTTACCATATGGCAATGAATCTTGTTAAGGGTGGGGGGACTGCTCCATCGAATAATTCTCTTTCGGCTAGCCTTTGGAAATCATTTTGGAAAAGGAATGTTGCTCATAAAGTTATTCAGGCATGAAGCATTCTCAAGAATTTGATTCCTTCAAGAATTAATATCCAATCTCATGGGGTAGATGTTGTCAATCGGCGTGTGCTTTGTGGCGCTCTAATCAGTCTCATCTCCATGTGATCAAAGAGTGCAAATTTTGCGGTTCACGTGTGAAAATAGGTTTTTCCGTATCTTATTGATTTTGTGCAATTTTTCATGTGTTCTAGTTTGAGTGAAATGTCCCGGAAGGGTGATATTTACAAAGCAATTATTGTGATTTGACAATTATTGGCTTATCATAATATTATTTTTTCATGGAGATAATCTTTGTAATCGAAAGGCAAATAAATATGAAATTACCAATTTGATATTTTATACGTTGTCATATAATTGGTCTTATGCGGTAGGAGGACTATGAGGTGCATCCATAGCTCTTCAAGGATGACTCATTGGAATCCCCCCTCCCCCACTTAATCAATAAATGGAAGCTTAATGTGGACGGTTCATGGTTCGTGGACTGATTAGAGGGCGGGGTGGGATGGATTGCTTGTGATTCTTTGGAAAATTCGTTGCTATTGGGTGTGTTGGGTGGACTCAAACCGCACTACAAGAAATAAAGGTAAGGCAACGGAAGATTTGGCGACGAAACCTTCTTCCGTCGCCTTAGGGTAAGGCTGAGGCGATGAAAGAAGGTTTAGTCGCTGTAGCCCTCAACTATGGCGACAAACGAAATCTTCTGTTGCCTTTTCCTTCAACTTTCTCAATTTCATTGATCCCTAAGGCGACGGATAACGTAGTCTGTCACCTTAGCCCTCCCCTAAGATGACATATGAAATCTTCAGTCGTATTAGAGATCAATATAAATTGGGAAAATGAAAGGATAAGGCGACGGAAGTCGTCTTTTGTCGCCTTAGGTGAGGGCTAACGCGATAGACTACGTATTCCGCCGCTTCATCCTTTCATTTCTCCAATTTATATTGACCCCTAACGCGACAGAAGACGTCTTATGTCGCCTTATCCTTTCATTTTCCCCAATTTCGACAGAAGACACATAAGGCGACAGAATATGTTGTGCGTCGCCTTAGGGTTAACTTTCATTTTCCCCTAAAACGAAAAAATTGGGGAATGTTTCATCTTCGGCGACGGAATATTTCACTTATGTCGCCTTAGGCTTCATTTGAAACGTTTCATTTCCCCCAAAACAGAGGCTAAGGCGACTTAAGTGAAATGTTCCGTCACCAAAGATGAAACTTTTTTTTTAAATAGCTAAGGAGAAGATGGTTAAATTAAGAAATGACAGTATTGCAGCAGGCAGGCCTCTAACTCAGGAAGATATATGTGAACAAGTGATAGGTAGGCGCATAGATGGAATTAAGGGCACTACCTATTTGCCACATGAAAGACGAGAAAGATCTTCCTTTTCGATTTCAAGGGGTTATGTTGCCTCAACACAATGTGAACATGAGATGGCCGAGAGGGTGACAGCTGTAACAAATGAAAACATACAGCTACGTGAACAAATAAATCGATCAGATGGTTGAAGCACAAGCAAGGATGAGTGAAACACAATCAATTCTTCAAGCCCAACTAGCTGAGGTTTTGGAGAGGCTCAACAGTGGTGGCTCGACATCTAAGTAGAAATGTAATTTTCTTCAAATATTTCTTAATATTTAGTATTGTACTTATTTACATTATGTTATGGCTATCCTACAGCAAAGATAGTCATTGTTTTCAATATATATGTTTTAACAGGTTTAAAATTTTTGGGTGAATTAAAACTACGTTGTTATGCTGCCGAAATTTTTAGAAAATATTTTAGGTTGTGTGTTAAGTTCTACATTTTAGTTATTGGAACTTCTTAAATCCTCATCATTCTTCATTGTTTATTGTAGGTTGTATTGGATTGAACCCGCGCCAGAGACCATCCTTATGTTATCTTCATTTTGATATAGTACGACATTTCGATTTGTAAACATTATTCTCATTTTAGTTTTTAGCACTTTGTTATACATTATTAATGTTTGTTTCGTTATGGATCACTTTTGTTATTTTTCTCATTATGGACGAATTTACATTCTTTATCAAGTATTGAAATCTATCCTTATAACCATGTTAAATGTTCAATCTTCTTATGTGCAAACCAATTTTGAATAGTATTATTTTTCATTTGAAGTCTAATTTTGAAGTAAAAAAAAAGAAACCAATTTACAAAAAAAAAAGAAGGAGATAAGGTGACAGAAGACTTTCATCGCTTTAGGTGTATAAAGGCGACAGAAAAGACTTATGTCGCCTCTAACATCAAAGGCAACGAAAGACTTCTTCGTAGCTGTTTAAAGCGACAGAAGACTTCTGCTGATATAGGTGAACTTGAGGCGACAATCAAACATTCGTCGCCAATGAAGATCAAATGCCATGAAACTCGATTTCCGTTGCCTTAGGCTAATGCGGCGTTCCCGTCGCCGTAGCCTAAGGCGACAGAAATTCATGCCTAAGGCGACAGAAAGTTATGTCGCCTTAAGCATGCATTCTTGTAGTGAGGCTCTCAGTAGTGGTGATGGAAGGGATGACAATCTAGGAGGGTTGAAGCACATGCTGTCTGTGGACCTCAACCCTGCTACCCACATCTTGGTGGAATTTGACTCTAAAATATTGGTCAATATTCTTCTAGGTATTTTTCAAGATGTTTCATAACTGATTCTTTTCATTTTTGTATTAAATCTTATAGGGTGGTAGACTTTTTGTCTAAGCTTCTATTGTCTAGTGACCTTTATCGATTGTGCGACCTAGGTGGTTTTGAGAATGAGGAATATTTGTTTGATTTTTTGGATCGGGGAAATCTCCACCCGCATTTGGCTCCAATTTATGATGGAGAAGTTAAATAACTCGGACTCTTTGTTTGATTTAGTAGAATGAATTTTCTTTGCTTTAAGAAAAACTATAAAGCAGGGTAATGGCCTATTCATGGATATGCGATGAGATTAGCCCCGTGAACCTCTAAGACGTGGATGAAATTCCCTCTACGTAAATGAAGGCTAAAATATCTATAAAATTCAAAATTGCACAAATGTATCCAAGGGCTAGTTTGAGAGGTATTTATAGCGTCTTAAGAATTGTGTAGTTGCATTTAAGCCCATGGAGTTATTTTTAATTATTTTACTGACTTAGAAATATTAATATTTACTGCTATATTTCATAGGCCCAAAAGTTATAGAAAATGTCATTTTATATCAAAAGATTTAGAAATTTGATACGATCATTATTGCGAAAATAGAATTTACAGATTGTTAATGTTAAAACATAGATCATCACATGAAGAGAGAGTTCTCTTCTAACATTATTTCTTATATTTATTCCTACTTCTCTTCTTTTTGTTTGTGGTTATATTGTTGTGTTTGTCAAATGATTTTTGTTTGATTGCTTTTTTTCATTCTATTATGTTACCTCACTTCATCTAAAATTTATTTATTTTTTCTTTGTTGGAATGTTGATTATTTGTAGACTTTATTTCGTAGAGGTCTCTTCGATATTATTCACGTAGTTAAGTTCTCCCTTCTTTCTTAAAGGTTAAATTAACTATTATATTGCCTATATGCTTATGTCACGAATGATTTCCGAAAACAAGATGGACATGATAATGGATGATTGTTGAAAGATGACAAAAAGATTTTCTTTTATATCCTTCACTTGGTGCGACGAACAAGCAAACGCCTTAGCAAACTCTCTATCTCCGTTGGTTGTTGTGGAATAAGCTCATTTTCAAAATATGGAGATGTTTTCGATAGAGTTCGTAAATTTTTTTTGTTCAAAATATGCCTCAGGCGATCGTCCCCTTCGTTGTGGTTTTCTTTTCGTCTAATTTTTATTAGTCTAGTCTAGGTAAAAAAAAAAAAAAAAACATTATTTTCCTTTTTTTTCATGATGGCTACCTTAATTTCTTTTTAATGTTGTTACTTTTTAATTTAAAAAAGAAAAATAAAAGGAAAGAAAAAAACATTTTTTATATATATAAATAAAGAGTTCAAACAGAATCTTTCTTCTGATTCTCTGTACTAGTTTTTATTTATATATATACATTTGCTTAAACCTTTCTTCTAAAGCGATCTCGACACTCTGTTCTTTCCCTGTTTTTTTTATTAAACCCTTCTTCTTAAATTTATTGTATGCTTATGGCGAAATCTGTTCTTGTCACTGGTGGCGCTGGCTACATTGGAAGCCACACTGTTCTTCAGCTTCTCCTCGGCGGTTACCGGACCGTCGTCGTCGATAATTTGGACAATTCCTCCGAAATTGCTGTTCATCGGGTCAAGGAGCTCGCCGGCGATCTCGGCAAAAACCTTTCGTTTTACAAGGTTTCCATTTCGGTTCTTAATTTTTTTTTTTCTCTCGTTTTTGTTTTGATGCGTCTGCTCGTTACTCTTTCGTGTTTAGTTTACTTTTGATTGATTCTTATTTTCTTTCTGATTCTGCTTCCTTTTTTTTTTTGTTGTTGAACTGTTATTTGGTACGATTGTTTTTAAGTTAATCCAGTTTTTTGGAATTTCTGTTTTCTTATGATCTTTACGCCGTTTAGTTGAATCTTGATGATTTCAAAGAGGTTATTTATGATTTTATACGTGTAATGTTTGAAGCTGCATTTAGGAAATTGAGACCATTATAAAGTGACCGAGTGTTTTCAAAGTGCTAGGCGATACTCCCCTTGATCACCTCAAAAAAGCGAGAGACGATAAAAAGGCGAAGCTTGTATGAAAAGAGAGCGGCAACTAATAAATGCATATATTGAGTATAAATTGATATATAAAACAAATGTTCATTCCAATAAAATTTCAAATTCATATATAATAATACTAAAAATTAAAAGAATAATATACCACACAATAGACATACCATATATATGAAATTATTATCTGTATAAAAAATTAAGTTGGCTGAAAGTATAATAAAGTAAAGATTCTACGGGAAACAACTCTAATAAAAATTAAACACACACGTGTGCTCACACAATATATATATTTAAAAATAACAATTAAACTAATTGTGTATCTTGATAGACTTCGCATGGTTTGTAGACTTCTTCGCAAGCTAATTCTAGGTTATTTTTGTGGATATTTAGTTAGTATATTGATAAATAAATAAAACTTTAACAAGGCGGACACACGCCTTGTCCTGAGGCGAAGGCGATGCTGGAGCAGAATGGCGAGAAAAGGCGAAGCGCAATACTGCCTGTTTGCAACGCAATAATCATAGGCGAGGAAAGACGACCTTGAAAACACTAGAAGTGACTTAGTGATTAAGAAGGCAACTAAGAGTAAGAGGTGATGAATTCATAGTGACGTCTATTTAGAAATTAATTTTCTACCATATAATTGACACTCAAATGTTGTAGAGTAGTGCGGTAAAAAATATTGAGACAAATCGTCTTTTCTGTTGTTGAAATGTCTGATTCTTACTTTTGATAACTTTTGATCATTCCAGACTTCTATCTAAACTACAACTTGTGTTGTACTTTTGACTGTATGATTCTGAAATATGCTTCTTAAATAATGTATTAAGTCATAAACATTTTGTTTTCTCAACGCTTAAATTCAGTTCATGTACTAGTTTAACTCAGTTGATAACAATCGTAAATTTTCAATGACAGCTTGACCTCCGGGACAAAAAGGCTCTGGAGAAGGTGTTTGCTTCGACACCGTAAGCACTTGCTATGCTCTTGAAAAGTTTTGTTGAATAGGAAAATAGAGATTCAGTTAGTTGACAAACATCCCTTTTACATAAATTTTCTGTAGATCTCGATGTTAAATGTGAGCGTTATCTGATCTTCTACCACCCTAAAATGTCTTCAAATACAGCACTTGATCATTTAGAAAATCATACTAGTTATGAATAGAACAATCTTTGAATGTCATCGACGTGTAGTAAGTTTTCCTATTTTCACTTGTGATTGAATATTGGTGTTTATTTGTTTACATGTTTTGATATGGTTGATGAGCTTTCATAATTCTTAGATATCCAATCTTCATTGCAGATTCGATGCTGTTATTCATTTTGCTGGATTGAAAGCAGTTGGTGAAAGTGTACAGAAACCTTTGCTTTACTATGACAACAACTTAGTTGGAACAATTACTTTATTGGAAGTCATGGCTGCCCATGGGTGTAAAAAGGTATTTGTCCTATTTCATTGCTACTAGAAATATTGTTCTACTGGTTTTTTTTTTTTAATTTTGAAAATGGGAAATCGAAGCTTTGCTTCACTCTACCCGCAATTGTTCTACTGGTAATTGAAAACAAATGTTTCCTTGGTTTATTGTTGAATATGCAAAGCTGACCTTTTCTTTTCTCTTACATTTAAGTTTCTCATCTGTAAAGTTAATTACAATATATTGAATCATTAGTTCAAGAATAATTTCTAGCTTTATTTATGGAACAAAAATTGGACATTCCTGAATCTTTTATATGAATGTTTGCCCACAAAGTTCTAAATGGTGTAGCCGCTCTATACCACAAACAGTGAATGGCATATGACTTTTCTGGATCAAGCATGTCTTTATTCTGGTTTCTTACTATTCAGATCATTGTTATTACCTATTTTTTTGTAATTGTTTACATATTTTTCTTTTGACATTTCAGCTTGTCTTCTCATCTTCAGCCACTGTTTATGGTTGGCCGAAGGAGGTGCCCTGTACAGAAGAATTCCCTCTCACAGCGACGAATCCATATGGACAAACCAAGGTATATGTTGAATTATGCTAAACCGCCAATCAATCCTAGAGCTTAAGCTGATCGGTTGGGAGGGACTTAGAAATTTAGAAATGCCCTTTAAGTGAAATTCAATTTTAATTTGGGAGAAAACGACTTGCCATGGACTCAAACTTAGGACTTTCTGCTCTGATACTATGTGTGAATTATGCTCAACTACCAATCAACCTAAGAGCTTCAACTAATAAGTTGAGATAAATTTAAGCATATCAATCAACGGTATACATCTCCCATATATCGTAGTTGGTTATTAGTTATGCCTAATTTCTAACTGCTGCCTATCATTTAAAAAAAAAAAAACCCTCGTCAATTCACTTTTGCACCATTTCTGTTTTCTTGTTTTTCTTGGCATGAAGTGTTAACATGTGGTTTTGGGGTTCTTTTTCAGCTTTTCATAGAAGAAATCTGTCGTGACATATACCGATCAGATTCAGAATGGAAAATCATATTGCTAAGGTATTTCAATCCCGTGGGTGCACACCCTAGTGGCTATATTGGTGAGGATCCCCGTGGAATCCCAAACAACCTCATGCCCTTCGTACAGCAAGTCGCTGTTGGCAGGCGTCCTGCTTTGACAGTCTTCGGAACTGACTATTCAACAAAAGATGGAACTGGAGTGAGTGGATTTTATGAACACTAAAGTTACCTTGGTTGCTTATCTATAAATGAAATTTATGGAGAAAGATGATCATGAAAACTTAAATGTCCTTTGCAGGTACGTGATTATATTCATGTTGTTGATTTAGCTGATGGACACATTGCAGCAGTGTGCAAGTTAGATGCGGCTGGTGTAGGTAAATATACTCATTCTCAGGCTCTTTGCTTCTGGTAGTACATAGTTTTCCATATTTGTTGGTTTTTATTTATGTTTAAGAATTGTTATGATGGATCTTCTGCTTGGATTATTTACGCCAAATTTATCTCTTGAGCTCTAATAATGTTCTTGACATGAGAGAAAAATGTTCATGGTCAGTTTTGATTTGATGTTTTAGGTTAAATAAAGAAAATTCGGCGTCATTATCTGTAGCCTATAATTCTTGCAACTTCACAGTCTCCCTGGATAACTGTTTGGCTTTTGATTTTTGATTTTTGAAATTTAAGTCTACGACTATTTGGTATCTTCATCTTACCTGTGTTTTTAAAAACCAAACCAAAATTTGAAAGCTAAAAATATAGTTTCGAAATACTTGTTTTGGTTTTATGAAATTCGTTTAGGATTCACATACTTAAGATATACTTAAGAAAGTTTGAGTAAAATAAAAGTTTAAATTTCAAAAATCAAAAAACAAAGACCAAATGGTTATCAAATGGGCCTAAGTTATATAGTTTTGGGGCACTGAATTGTTGTTTGCTCATATGGAGAGAATTTTCTTGTGTTCAATTTTTCTCGTGTCTCTCAGGTTTTCTTCTTTCAGGAATTTTGTTTCATTGTTATTAAAACAGTTAATAACAATAATAAGTGAAAATTAAAGCAAATCAAGAGTTTGAACCGTATATTTCACGGCAGGTTGTGAAGTTTACAATTTGGGAACTGGAAAGGGCACATCAGTTTTAGAGATGGTTGCAGCTTTTGAAAAGGCATCTGGGAAGGTATTTTTGCCTCTATCTCATTTGCATTTATTACCGAGAAACTCTATCTTTTTTCAATGGGTACAATTAAGGGTGTTCTTATATATAACTTGTAAGTAATATTTCCTTGTTTCAATGTTCTCTGCTGATTATGGTAAGATCACCAGGCTCAATAAAAAATAATGACAACAATGAGTTTTGCAGCTAGGATTTTAGTTTTCAGGTTAGACTGTTAGAGATGGTTATATTATTTCAAATACCAAGTATGGACTGATCCGAGGCAAATTTGATGATGATGGTGTTGGAGATTCTCACCTTGTGAGGTGTCCTCGCCTTCTTTCCTATCCTCGTTACTAGATGGATTCTTATGTTATCTAATACGGTATTAGGATTTCTTAAATTCAAGTGGGTACTTGGTGTAACGAAATAAGTATTTGTTCCACTTATTTAGATCCAACCTAAGTGGTATAATTCGGATCCAACTCAAGATTGGTGTATCCAAAGATGTACCATCTTGTAGGAACATGTAGGACATTCTCGTCTTGTCCCACTTTGGAAAAGCAAGGAGTCCTCACCACCTTTATAAGAAATCTGAGCTACTACTTTCATTATCAATTAGTTTTAGATGGATACTCGTATTACCTAATTTAACCTGAATAACCTAATCCTAATCCACAACAACCATAATCAACGTCTCTGCCACGAGCTCAAATAACTAGCAATATAATTTATAAGACCTTGTTCACTGGAAATCCCTAAAAAAATTTAAATGTTTGAATGTCTTTATTCCATCATGACTCTACTTCGTAATTCATATCCATCTGTATTCACTTGTAATTTCTCTCTTCCAGAAAATCCCTCTTGTGATGGCTGAACGCCGACCGGGTGATGTTGAAGTCCTCTATGCATCGACACACAAAGCAGGAAAGGAGTTGAACTGGAAGTAAGTCTCTGTTCTCTTACGGTTTCCTTTTTAGATCATCTGTGTGTTCATCCCACCAGCTATTGAAGTATAACTTAATGCTCTGCTGAACTTACTTTCAAGACGTTTCTCGTGACCAAAACTATACGTCTTGGATACAATGTTAAAATGAGTAGCAAGGATAAATGCAACATCAAACACTCGAACCAGACCTGATAGCGATAATTCCAAGTTGGTTATATTCCTTGAAAGTTTGGTGTTTATGAAAAAAATCATCTTACAATTTCATATGTTAATGCAGAGCAAAATATGGAGTGGGCGAGATGTGTAAGGATCAGTGGAACTGGGCCAGCAAGAATCCTTATGGCTATGAATCTCCAAAACTCAACTGAAGGCTTATACTTTTGATATATACACATATATATATATCACTCTTCGGGTTATTTACTCTTACTTCTCTTCTTAGATGTATTTTATGTTATGCTATTTAAACTTGTAACTTCTTGATCGAAGTTCGTCGCCGAGATATATCGGTGTTCGGAAGAGTATTAAATAAAAAAGCTTCTTTGCTTCTTTTACTATTGAAGTTTTTGAACTTCAAATTAGGAGTCTGAATCATAAGTAGTACTGAAGCACATTGATCGCTTTGGCCTTGCAACGTTTAAAGGGGAATTAAGGATAGTCTATCTAAGTGTCAGTTGATGGTATTTTTTTCAACCCAAACCATCTTTGTTGAAAATAAAAATAAAAACTCAGTTTTTTATTTCCTTAAAAAAACCCCCATCGTAGTAATGAAACATTTATGTCGGGTCCTTGCGGTGATACTTAGAAATCGAGGTAAACGAAGAGAAAAGTTTTATGCAGAAAAGCAAATCAAAAGTGTGAGAAGTCACCAAAAGAAGTGCAGCTAAAAAAGGCCTATACACTTGAAGAAATCTTTCAAGATAAATTAAAGGACGTCGTTTATAAGTTTATATAATCAAACTAAAATGCAATGTTTTAACCCGCTTCACTAATACACCCCCTCCCCTAAGATGAGAAGGTGCAACAACGTCGTGTTTGACCCTAGTTTCAATGAAGCGACCCTTTGATTGAGCTTTAGTGAGGCCATTAGGAAGTTGCTTGACAAACATTTTAACACGCACAAAGTGAACATCTAATTCAAAACATTTGCTACTAGCATGGACTACCAGATTAGCCAGTGTTAATATTATTGCGCCACACAGTTGGAGTATGAGATAGAGTGATACGAAGTTAAGTGAGCAAAGAAACAATGAAAGTAATATCCGCAACAGTATTAGCAAGAGATCAATATTTAAATTCAGTATTAGAATGTGCAACCTCTTGCTGCTTTTTGGAGCTCTAGGATACAAGATACCCACTTAAGACCAAAACATGAGTAGCAATCAAACACAAGCCTAATCAATGTTACTATAAGCAATTAAGGTAATAACAGACTTTCGAGTAAACCATAATTAATTGTTCCATTGAGATAACGAAACACACGTTTGACGACAATACAATGATTTTGCAGTTGAAGCTTGTTGAAATTGACTTTATTTATTTATAATATAGGTAATGTCCGAACGAGTATGAGAAAGATATTGGAGAGTCCCAAGAGCACTTCGATACTTTTTTAAATCTCCCAAGGCATATTGTCAGCTACGAACAATTGCTTTCTTGTGATAGTTGGTGCCTTGACGGGGAAGAGGGTTATTTGTGGCTAACTCAAAATGGTCAAGCAAATCAACCACATATTGAGACTACGTAAGATACTTTCCATTCGAATTCTGAGTGACCTCAACCCCTAAGTAGTAATGAAGATCGCATATATCCTTTAGAGCAAATGTATCACTTAATCTACAAATGAGAGAGTTAATCAGAGTTAGACGTGGTCTTGTGACAAGTATGTCATCAACATATATTAGAATAATGATTAAATTATTATCTTGATGGAGAAAAAACATGGAGTTATTGGCTTTTGAATTCATAAACTTCCTTTGCAACATAGTGTGTTTTTAAGGTATCAAACCAAGCTCGCGGCGCTTAGCGTACTCGTTATAAAGCCTTACGAAGTTTGCACACACAAGTTGGACAAGATAAATCAATGAATCCATCTGGTTGCTTTATGTAAACATCTTCAGTAAGAAAACAATTCAAGAAAGCATTAAGGATGTCAAGTTTTCGAACGATCCAATCTTTCACAGTTGCCAATCTAAAAACAATACGAATCCTGGGAGTCTTCACCATCGATCTGAAAGTCTCATTAAAATCAATCCTTAAAGTTTTATGAAATTATTTAGCAACCAAGGGAGCTTTGCTACGCCGGTATGATCCATCTGCATTCCTTTTGACATGAAAAAATGTGTTTACACCCGACCACATTGTCGTTAGGAGAAGAAAGGACAAACTCTAATGTGATAGTGTGCTGTACAAGCAGCCATTTCACGTTTCATAGTATTTTTCATGTCTTTAGACTATAATGTAATCTTAACATTGCGAGGTTCAACATCCGTATCAACATAGGGTTAGGAACTCAAATTTACCCACTGGGTTTGACAATACCAGACTTAGCTCTAGTTAGCATTGGATGTGCAGAAACTGTTTTTGGAGCATTAAGAGCAACATCATCAGCTTGTTCAACAAGAGGACCATCATAAAATACTAGTGATTTAGTGACAACTATAGAAGTAGTGTTTTGAGTATCATGAGCGTAAGTATGTGTGATCGTCATAGGGATTGAGGATGCATCAGGATCAGTAGAGACAACACTTGGTTCAACTGCAACTGAAGAATGATACACACAATCAATTTGAGGAGAGGGAATAAGTGAGACATTCTAATGCTCATCAGGACTGGGAGCACGAGAAGACATAAAGCCAAACCTAAACGAAAATTCAAATTTATTGGAAATAATACTTCGAGATACATACAATCGCCCCAGTAGAGTGCAAGCACTTATAACCTTTGTAGTTCTTATAGTACTCAAGAAATACACATTTGATATTGTGATGATTGAATTTATGAGTTTTATAAGACTGTAAGCAAGGAAAGCATGCTGAGCCAAAGACGCGACATAAAGAGTAATCAAGACGAACGTTTGAATAAAAATTCTTATCGTAAAGGCATACTAACTTGTGCTAAGAGAGTTAATTATTTAATTACGAACAACAAATAATTCGAAAGCAATCATGAAATTAATATATAATAAAATTTAGGAATGAATTAGATCAATCCATAAATTTTCATTTAATTTAAATTGAACTTCATATAAATAAGTTTAATGTCAAATTATAATTAAATTGAGTTGTCAAAAATACCCTTGCCAAAAAGAAAATGTTTTGCCGTTGAGAATGGCGACGAATTTCAAATTTGAATTCGAATTTGAATGTAAAAATGGTAATGGTAAAGGACAAAAAGCCATTATGATATGTTTTTCTATAAAGCCAAATTGTGTGTTAACATTTAAAAAAATAAAAAAATAAATAATAATAAGCGACGATTTGAATGGAGTAAAAAAATTGAAAAGAAAAGAGGGGTTTGGAAAGAGTGGTGGAACCCTCCAACGTTCTAAATATTTGAATGTGATTTTGGCTTTGACTTCAAATGCCATGTTGTCCACTCAAACGAACCATTAGTACTTCAATTTCTTTAAATTAGTTTTCCTCTTTTTTTTTGTTTTATTAACATTTGGAAGAGGGAAATTTGAACATGAATTTGCCCAATTATTGAGCTTTTGGATCCCAAAAAAT
>JBBMEG010000022.1:9361330-9374059 GCA_037832605.1 Cyclanthera cordifolia
TGCAAGGTTTAGACAGCTAAACAAAAAAACACATAAAGAAGATAGAAGATTGAAGTTTTGGTTCAAATCAAATTAAAAGGAAATTATGGATTGATCTTGAAAAGGAAAAATTTTCTCATAGATAAGGAAAAAATAAATGTAATAAAAACAACATTCAATGAAAAATACAATTAAATTAGATTAGAATTTCGAAAATTATAAAATCATAAAAAATACATATAAGGTAATGAAGGGCAAAATGGTGATTGGAATTAAATTTATTTACGTATAAAAATCCATTTGAATATCGTGCAATTAAAATCAATTTGGGATGAAAATGTAATAATTATTTTCTACTTGAATATCCATACTAAATACGGTTGGTTTAAACCATATTTTCATAATTTAATTGGTTCATTCTATTATTATAATTTAATCTCATTTTTAAACCATATAAATATCTCATTTTTAATAATTATTCATTCAAACATCTCTTAAAGATTGTTTGAATAGGATTTATAGAGTGATTATAATTTTTTGAATGATCCCGTACTATCTTCAGACTATGACTTTTTTATTACACTGAGTGTTTGGTAGAAAGAAGTTAGAATTTTTTTATTAAAAGTCTGACTATGAAGAAAGAAGAGAATTTTATGTTCTTCTGTATTGAGTGAAATGAGAATGAGCCAATTAAATTATGAAAATATAATATTTTTTGATATCCAATTCGAAAATCACTCCCGATGGATTTTCCGTTTACTTTTCAAAGAATAGGAATATATAACAAATTTTACCCATATATTCCATTTATTGTTTTATTTATTTATTGTTATTTATCTAATAAATGTCATTCATATAATATATCCAATATATTATAAATAAATAACCAATTGATATATTCAATATATTAATTCTCTCTCTAATAATTATTCAATAATTATTAATCTAATTTATATGTCCAACATATTATTTAATTTTTATTTTAATAATTATCCAATAATTATTAACAAAATTAATATGTTCAGCACATTAATTAATAATCTTTTAAGTAAATAATTATCCAATAATTATTTATAATTAATTTATCTAAGAAATTAATTATTCCTTATTAATATTTATCAAATAAATATTAATTTAATATATCCAATATATTAATTACTAAGTTTAATAAATTACACTTTAAGCTTCAATTAATCATGTCTCATATAATTAATTCGTGAATTGAGACTCTTTAAATATGCTCTATAGTAAAACAGTGTGCTAGTAGTATGGGCTAGCCTGGGATGGATCTATAAGTTGAGAGGTACAACAACTCATGATTCAATCTCTTTCGTTAACACATGCATATTCTACTAAAGGTATGTCCTGAACTCTCTATTTAGTCCAACAAAGTCTTACCTCTCACACTTGACAAAGAAGCAAGGATCCGAAAACGTACATTCTCGTGTCCATGAATTTCACCTTCTTAGGAATTTTACTCAGTCCACCAAAAGAGCATTGTTGACTAAGAAATTTTGGTCAATCATAAATTGCCTCATCATTATCTCAAATTTAATGAAAAAAATTAAATTAACTTTTGAGACAATATTTCTCAAAATTAAATTGGATTAAAAGTTTGTTTTATTTTTGAAATTGAGTCAAAAATTAAATATCCAAGTTTAATTGGTGGCCCAAGTTCAAATGAAGACTCATGTCATCTAAACAAGTCCAATGGGCCAAGCCCAAGGCTCAAGCTCAAAAGCTCATCAAGGCACAAACTCATAATCCATAGAAACTCTATAAATAGAAATGCTCTCATTCATTTTTGGAGATCCAGAAATTTGAAGCTAAAGAGAGAATTCACAAAGACATAAGACTCCCAGGATCAAACAAGCTTTTGAGGCTAAAGGCACGTCAAAGGTGAAGCGATTTCATAAATAAGTCGCTCAAACACGAAGAACACGCATCGTGTTCATCACAAGTAGATCATCAAAGAAGATCAATAAGTCAAAGACCGATCCCACGATCAAAAAATCAACAACCGATCAAGTCAAAGACCGATCATCCAAAGCATATCAACAAGTCAATCACCGATTCCACAATCAACAAGTCAAAGATCGATCATCCAAAGTAGATCAATAATTCGAGGAACATATTAGCAATTGTACCTCACATTCGCTTATTCAAATCAATACAAATATATATTCCAAATTTACACGTGTCTCGCATTCATCTTCTTTGCTGAAATCTCGTGTGAACAAGCATCCATTTTTAAAAGTTAGAACTTCATATTTAATATCATTCTAATCCTTAATATGAAGAATGAGTTCTCACGAACTTAAATTAACCATGTTGCACAAGATTAAGAAAAATGTAGTTGGACTCAAAAAAAGATATTTTATATTAACAAATTAGACTCAGCTTCTTTATTCACCAAGTTATTATCTCTACAAACTTTAGCATTTAAAGTTTATAACGGCCATCTTAAAGTCTCTTGTAAAGTCGCTCTAAAAAACATATAAATTTGAATTTTTAGATTTTTTTTTAAAAATTCAGCTAATTCCAAATTTATTGCTTGGTTTGTTGAGACAGATAATTCAAAAAATATATATAATAAATACTAATTAATGAAAATAATGATTAATTGTTTTTGCCACAAAAAAAAAAAGAAAAAGAAGTAGGGCTTTAGAGTTTTGATGTCATCTTATATAATTAACTATGAGTACTTCTAGTGGGGGAGTGTGGATGAGAGAAAAAAAGCTCATTGGAGGAACTGGAAAAAGCTGTGAGCAAAGAAAGAGCCCAGCTATGCTTCCTAAATAAAGTTAGGAAATTATGCGTGAGCCAGATAGTTTATTGGCTAAGGTCCTGAAGGGTCGCTACTTCAGGGGATTTTATGGGCGCTCAGCTTAGGAGATCTTCTTCCCTCACGTGGCGCAGCATCCTCTGGGGTCGTGATCTGTTCCAGCTCGGCTATCGATGGAAGGTGAGAAGCGACAATTCTATTGTAATAGGGAGAGACTCGTGGCTCGGTAGGACTAATAATCCTTATGCTTTTAGTCTGCCTTCCCAATAGAAGGGGACGAAAGTGGTCAACTTAATCAATTGCGAGAGAGGGTGGGACTCTGGTAAAATAGCAAGTATCTTCTCTGTGGAGAAGGCTGGGATTATTTTGGGAACCCCGTTGGGAGAGAGGTTGAGGAATGATACTATTATTTGGAACCTGAGTTCTAATGGTCAGTTTAATATTAAAAGTGCTTATCATTTGGCTTTGAATTTATCTAACGCAACCTTGCCTTCCCCTTATGATCCCTCGCATAAGGCTATTCTATGGAAATCCTTTTGGAAGGTTGATGTTGCTCCCAAAATTAAGATTGGGGTGTGAAATTTGTTGAATAATGTTATCCCTTCAGAGGATAACATTCTAAAAAGATGGTGAATACTAATGGTTCTTGTGTTATGTGTGGTAAAAAACTTGAAACTAATATGCATATTATTAAGGATTGCAAGGTGGCTATTAAGGTTTGGATTGATGTTTTCCCTTATCTTTCTGACTTTGGTTCTTTTTTCAGGTGTGCAGATTCTGATGAATGCTTATAGGAAGGAATTATTTCTAGAGTTTCGAGCTACGATCATTCTAAAGTCATGATTGTGCTTTGGCAACTTTGGAACTATCGCAATTCTATTTTGCATTCGCATTCTGACGCTTTTATTGGGAATTTATCTTCTTTGATCATTAATGTGTGTAATGCTTATTCTTGTAAGGGGGTTCTTGGTGCAGATGGGAAGTCAGCGTTGGATGAGGTGGGAGCCTCCCCAGATGTTTTGGAAACCTCCTCCGGAGGGAAAGTGGAAGCTGAACGTGGATGGTTCGTGGGACACTCGGTGGCCTTGGGTGGATTGTTTGTGATTATCCTCTGTTGATAGGAGCGTGCAAGGACATCAAGGCTTCGTCCGCAATTTTGATGGAAGGTTTGGCTTCGATAGAAGGGATGAAGCATATTCTTGATGATGTTCTCTTCTATTTGTCTTGGTGGAATCTGATTCTCTTAACCTTATGAACATTATCAATGGGATTTCCCAAGATGTTTATAAGCTCAACAATGTTGTTGAGGATGTTCTAGCTTTGTTTCCTCGGTTCCAGGGTGTTTTGTTTTCTTTTTGTAAGCGAGATTGTAACGGGCAGCGGACTTGTTAGCCAACCCGAAGGTGGTGCCTAACTCTTTATCTTTGTGTTTGGGTGGCTATTTTTTGGATTGTGAACAGGGTAGTGTGGTGTTGGGGGAGCATCTCCTGAAGGAGGTGTTTGCTTCGTTGTTGTTAAAACTATGATTTTATAGGTTTCTATTTCCCACTCTTAAAAAAAAAAAATTTAATTCAAAAAAAGATATTTGATCATATGTTATTGTTATAAATGAATAATTATGACAAAAACAATTACCAAAGGTTACTTTTATTTAAGAATATACAAGTTAAACTATTTAATCGAAATAAGTATAACTCAATCTTATCATTTTGTAGTAAGTTCGATTCCGATCATGCACATATTTTTTAAAAAATATATCTAAAAAAATAAAGAAATAAACCTAGATTGTGATGGAAATAAATGTGAAAATTATTTATCATAATTATTTTCATTAAATGAATAAATAGACCTAGATGTGATGAAAATAAATGTGAAAATTATTTATCATAATTATTTTCATTCTGGTTGCTAAAAACACCTCCTATCTCCTACCATAGGTTCACCGCTTATATTAAACGTTAAAAAAAAAAAAAAAAAAAAAAAAAAAATGAAAATTATACAGTGGGTTGAAAATTCGAAATATAAATATTGAGCCTTGTGTTACCACCGCCATTCCATTTTTCGTCTCAACATTTCCAATTTTTTCAAACCCGATTCTCTCTCTCTACCGGAGATCTCGGATTTTGAATTTGTTTCATACATCGACGCTGCCTCGATTCGTCGTCGGATCGAAGCGATCTGATCTGACTTCCTGTTGACGCGTTTTTGATTCTTTGATTTCTAAAAATGGAGAATCTGATCTCTCTCGTTAACAAAATTCAGAGGGCGTGTACGGCTCTTGGTGACCATGGGGAAGCTAGCGCATTGCCTACTCTCTGGGACTCCTTGCCGGCTATTGCCGTCGTCGGTGGCCAAGTATGTTTCCGATCTCTCTTTTCTCGTACTGTTTCATCATCTAATTATGCTTACTTCCGTCTGATTACTACTACTTTAGCGATCTGAGCTGTTGGTGGAGATTTTGGATTGAGATCTTCTTCCTCTTTCTATATCTCTCCATTTTATGTCGTTTGGAATGAATGAAGAGTTTTGCTGCGTCAATCGTTAGTGCGGAGGTTTTCGTTGCTCAATCGAACATTAAATATGTAGGGTTTTGTAACTAAATCCATTTGTTTCTAGTTTTAGAATCGTGTTTATTCCGTGGATCCATGTATGGATGCGTTTTATTGGATAAATTGGTGTTAATTCAATTTGAAACTAAACATTTGCTTACTCTGTCAAAGATAATTGTTTAAGCGCGGTGTCAACGCGATAGTTGTCTGAAAGATTTTCATGATCTTTTTTCTGATCAACTGTACGTCCCTTGTTGTATGCCGATATAACTGGAGAGAGCCATTACTCTAAATCCATCCAAGCTGGAATAACCTTTCTCGTTTTTCTACTCTTGCAGAGTTCGGGCAAGTCTTCAGTGTTAGAGAGCATTGTCGGCAAGGATTTTTTACCTCGTGGATCTGGTAATGAATGGAGAACTAAGTCTTGTGATGAGTAAGATGTAATGCTGCACGTGTTACTAAATAGAAAGATGTGTAAAATGTTTTACAGGTATTGTTACTAGGCGTCCTCTTGTCTTGCAACTTCATAAAATTGATGAAGGAAGCAGAGAGTATGCAGAGTTCCTCCACCTTCCCAGGAAAAAATTTACTGATTTTGGTAACTTTTATGTAACTACCTGTATTTTAATTTTGCTTGGATTTCATTTCATTGTGTATTGAAATGACTAAGGAGAGGTTCATGTCATAAGTGCTGATAGAATCTAATGTCGAAGTCCTTAAATTTTTATTCAAAGCTCCCTCTATTGGACCCAAACGAATTACATGCAAAAATATTTGGATAGCACCTTCTAGCAAGAAATCTTTTATTGTCTTTTAAAGCTCTGCCAATCAATGATAATAAGTCTTGATTAATAATTGTGGTGACAAATTGGTTGAGGAATGTTTTTGTGCGTACACTTATGAGCAAGGATGAAAAAAATGTACAATTGACTTGTTTATCTAACCTTTATCTTATTGCATGAGTCATGACCAACAATGTTTTTGCAGTTGCTGTCAGGAAGGAGATTCAAGATGAGACGGATCGAGAGACTGGTCGTTCTAAACAAATTTCCAGTGTCCCAATTCATCTCAGTATATATTCTCCTAATGGTAGGAAAAATATTTGTTTGTTTTTTATTATTACATCTTTTGCAACATCTTGTGATTTTGTGTGGTATATACTATATAGTATGAATTTTGTTTTTCACGTGACTTTCTTTCATCAAAGACTTGTTTCAATCTAGCACTTAAAAAAACTAATATTTCTTTATGAAGTTGCATGGTTGGTGACCACAATGCCCTAAAAAATGTATTCAAATTACTACATTTTAAGTAATACAGCTGCCAACTAGAGCAATAGCTAAGCGGTATAAGTGTGTGCTTGACATTCTATGCAATGTATTTGTTTTTCTTTGAATAATGTTTTAAGATCTAGGGGTAGTATGCTTTGTTGAAAGCCATTTCCTATTTTTATTTTCTAAATTCTTTTGAAAAGGCATCCTGGGAATATTTAGCAGATATTGACGTTGCTATATTGTTGGAGTGACAATGTTAAGACACATTCCCTTTTCTTACATTTCCTCATATATTCTCTGTGTTTTTCTAATCTTTGCAGTTGTAAACTTGACACTTGTTGATCTTCCTGGGCTTACAAAAGTAGCTGTCGGTAAGTTATTTTTTGTTTTTTGTCTCTACAATCTTGATCATAAGTTGTAAACTTGTACTTGAGTAATTTGATCTGACTTTTCCATCCTTAAAAATTAATCCCATTTATCATCATTGAGAACCTTTCCTACTTCGTGATTTCCTTGGAAGCTACAAAACAACCAAGGAAGATCAACTTGTTTTGCCTTTATTTTCTCCTTGTACTATGGTTTAACTTTGTTATCTTAGCAATTACGTAGCTGACAAGAACTGTATTCTCTTGCAAAATGCAGAGGGACAACCTGAAAGTATTGTTCAAGAAATTGAGACAATGGTTCGCTCCTTTATTGAAAAGGTAAGGTTCAACAAATAGTGGTTTTTCATTTGATTTTAATTATCTATTACAATCTGTCCTTTTCCACATCAATTTTCATTTATTGAAAAATGGGCGCTTTTTTTTTTTTTGAAGAATTTGAGTTTTTTTTCTTACAATCCATTTGAGTTGAACACGTCTTGCTTCCTACTATTTTGGAGGTAAAGAGTCGTTTAACTTTTGTCTTATACCTTTATGGCTGATGAACATATGTCTTACTCCCGTCTGTCATTCTGCTTCATATGTTTTGTTACTTCAGACAATTTTTTAATTATACTTCCATTGCTAGTAGAAGGATGATAAATTCTATATGCTTATTAATTTACTTGCTACACTCTTATTATACAGCCTAATTGTATTATACTTGCAATTTCACCTGCTAATCAAGATTTGGCTACATCGGATGCAATTAAAATCTCTCGTGAAGTTGATCCTACTGGTAACTCGTGTGTTCTTAAGTTATCATAAGCCACTGTTCTTTTTTACGGGGAAAGTAATTTTTCATGCTTTATGTTAATCCTTTGCTATGTTTGTTTTAGGGGAGAGGACTCTTGGTGTGTTGACAAAGATCGATCTCATGGATAAGGGAACCGATGCAGTCGATGTAAGTTTCCTTAACTTCCCAGATTTAAATATAAATCAATTCAATTATAAAGCCCCTTCCTAATATCAATGTGTAAAAATTATCCTTCATGGGTTGGTCAAGAGGGCCTTGGAAAACTAGAAGGTTATGGGTTCAATTGACTGCATATGAAGAAATTAATTTCCTCTATGTTACCTTAACAACCAAATGTTGTAGAAATAGGTTGTTTTTCTTGTCATAATAGTCGAGATGTACTTAAGCTGGTCTGACACTTATGGATTTTTAAAAAAAAAATTAGTAAAATTTATAACAGGTTCCTTTTTTGCTCCTTCAGAGAATTGTTATTGAATATTTTCCCCTCGATTTGATGGATGTGTAATTGACCTATTGTATCATGTATTCTAATTGCGTTCTTTGCATTGTTTAGATATTGGAAGGCAAAGCTTACAGGCTAAAGTTCCCTTGGGTTGGTGTTGTGAATCGTTCCCAAGCAGACATCAACAAAAATGTTGACATGATTGCAGCTAGGCGTAGAGAGCGTGAATATTTTGCTAATACTTCAGAATACAAGCATCTCGCTAATAGAATGGGGTCCGAGCATCTAGCAAAGATTCTTTCAAAGGTAAGATCTAATCTCTTATTTTCCCTCCCCTTTGGAATTTTGTTAAAATGCGTATTGTGGCTAATAATATTTGATTCCTTGTACTTGCAATGTTATTTCTCAGCATCTAGAAACGGTAATCAAGTCCAAAATCCCTGGCATTCAAAACCTTATTAACAAGACCATTTCTGAGCTTGAATCTGAACTAAGTCGTCTTGGAAGGCCTGTCGCAAATGATGCTGGAGTAAGTTTCCTTGAAGTTCAATGACTGTATTCTATCTAGTCTATTGGTCCTAGACCTATCTTGTAGAGTCCATTTTTATTGTGTTCGTTCTACCTGGGCTGGATTTCCTGTAAAGTAATATGGCTGTGGGTTGTTAAATGTATGTACCTTTGATTACTTTGTTTTCTTTTGACATTTGATTGTTTTTTGTTTGCTAAATGAACAGGGAAAACTATACATGATTATGGAAATTTGTCGTGCTTTTGATCAGAATTTTAAAGAACATCTTGATGGCGTGTATGTTTTTTGCCTCATTATTTTTTGTAATATTCAATGCTTCCTTCTCCGCTGAATTTTCTATGTTTCCTAAACAATTCCATTTTCTGATCTATTTACAGGCGCCCTGGTGGTGATAAAATTTACAGCGTCTTTGATGACCAACTTCCTGCTGCTCTGAAGAGGTTGCAATTTGACAGGCAACTGTCGATGGAAAATGTAAAGAAGCTTATTACAGAAGCTGATGGATATCAACCTCATTTAATAGCTCCTGAACAAGGATACCGTCGTCTTATTGAATCTACTTTAGTTACCATTAGAGGTCCAGCTGAGGCATGTGTTGATACGGTATGCACGGACCAACTTAGAATTACTTTGTAATGCACGGATTTATTCTCTGGAATATTGATGTATGAGGCGAAGGGGAGTTGAACACTTCCTATATACACTTAAACATGAATTTCAGAATGACTAATTTTGTTTGATAATAGGTTTCTCATCCAATGTTATGGCTTTGCTTACCTGTTAAAATTTTCCTGCATGGATTGGTTACCGACTGCTGTGTTTTGCATACTTTTGTTTTTCATTTTATTTACACATTTTTAACTTTTTCAATTGTTTCTTTTTATTAAAGAGCGCCCGATAATATATTATTTAACATTTTTCTCATTATTAGATCTAAATTTTCTGCCATGGTTTAAGAATCTATTCAATCCTCGTCATTCTTTGTGTTTATTGTTTATTTTTCCTAATTTCAGGTTCATGCCATATTGAAGGACCTGATCCACAAAGCTATGAGCGAAACTCTGGTTTGTTCTTGGACCTTGCATTTTATACACTCAATCGGGACCATGTTCTACATGTTTCTAGTTTATATCGTGCCTCACTGTTGGTTTGGTGGTCTTCGACTTAATTTTGCATAGAATTACATGTTTTTTCTCTTCTTGCACCAAAATTTTCTTTCATGAGATGTTTGCATTTTATCATGTGCAATATTTTATTTATTTTATTGTTGTTATTTCCAAGATTGTTTTTTGGGGGAAGATTATTTTCTCCTATCCTTTGTCATAATATATTTATTATTTTAGTTATATTGAACTTTTCATTCCCACTTTTTGCAGTACTTAGGAAAGACTTACTCCAGTTTCTGGTTTTTAAGTGCGAGTGTTCTTTTGTTGCTTTCAGGAATTAAAGCAGTATCCTGGTCTTAGAGTGGAGTTAGGAAATGCAGCCATTGAATCTCTTGAAAGAATGAGGGAGCAAAGCAAGAAAGCGTCACTCCAGCTTGTAGATATGGAGTGCAGTTACCTGACAGTTGATTACTTCCGGAAGCTTCCTCAAGATATTGAAAAGGGAGGCAACCCTACACATTCGATTTTTGACCGATACAATGACTCGTATCTAAGGCGTGTTGGTAGGTCTTCTAATCAAACTGTTTTACCCTCATTTTTTTAGTCTAAGCCACTTTATGCCACTAGTTTTTTATATTGGGAGACTTAACCTTCATGGGTTGAGATTGTATTTGAAGAACAAAAAGATTATGAGTTGAATCCATGATGACTACATATCTTTCAATTAATTTGCTATGAATTTTCTTGACAATATTAGGTTAGATGGTTTGTCCCATCAACTTTTTTACCCTCTTTTTTCGTCTAAGCCATTATATTGGGAGACTTAACCTTCATGGGTTGACTGATTGGTCATGAGGTATTTGAGGAACTAAAAGATTTGTGAAAATCTATGATGACTACATACCTTGTAATTAATTTGTAATTAATTTCCTATGAGTTTTCTTTACTATATTGAGCTAGATCGTTTGCCCCCATAAGAATAGTCGAGTTGGGCATAAGTTGATCCAAACATTCACTAATATTAAAGTACTTTATCTGGTTGAATACGTTCAAAAGGATTTAATACGGTTCAATAATGAAATGTATCTTCTTTTGGCATATACAGGAACAACGGTGCTGTCTTATGTTCATATGGTTTGTGCAACCCTACGGAACTCAATTCCAAAGTCCGTTGTTTATTGTCAAGTACGAGAAGCTAAAAGAGGCCTCCTCGATCACTTCTTCGCCGAGTTGGGAAAACTAGAGGTACAATGAGAGTTTCTCTCTTCTTATTAGATCAAATAGCTAGTTTGCATCACTCTATACATATTTTCATATATGCTATTTCCTTCACAGCCAAAGCGTCTATCATCACTATTGAATGAGGATCCAGCCGTCATGGAGCGGCGTATTGCCCTCGCAAAGAGACTCGAGTTATACAGAAGCGCACAAGCCGAAATCGACACCGTCGCTTGGTCAAAGTAAGATTCTATCATGTACAATATCTTCTGTAATTGGATTCTGGGAGGCAAGATGGCAGCACAATTCTTTCATTCATGGGGAAAGAGGTTAGCTGGAAATGCCGATTTTGTTATATTCAGTTTTCGACATCTTTTGACCCTTGGTGATATGAATACCCGATATCTAGATTATAATTACACAAATATTATATGAAGAAATACCCGTATTTTTTCGATTGCCTTTGAATTACTTGTTCTGTTTATTGGGAAGAACCTTTTGATCTTGAACCTGAAATTATGCCTCTGCCAACAAGGTTGGAGATGGATCTGATGGTTGAAACGCACACGGCAAAGGTAAAAGAAAAGTAAAAATTTAATCCTAAACTGATTCTCCAATTGAGCAATCTGTCAAAGGTTGGTTACGAACCAGTTTCCTTTATTTGTTTTGGAGGTAAGTTTTGGGTGAATTGCATAGTTCTTCCTCGAGTAATTGTTCTTGCTCTTTTTCTATTCTTTTTTTTTTTAATTGAATACTTAATAAGGTTAACATTAGATTAAATAAGATATGTGTAAGTTGGTAAAAATTTTGGAGAACTTCTCATTAAACTTATGATTTGTTTTGTGTTAAGTGTAGAGTTTTTTTATATTTTGGTGAACAAGGGAAGTGTATGAATGTCAGAAAAATGTGCTTTATGTAATTCGAACTTAAAATGCACAATACAATTATAGTTTCTTTTGTACATTTCATTTTTTTTTCCTCATTATAATACTATTATCTTTCATCAAAGTCTTGTAACTAAATATAGAAATTGAAAATTGGTTTTGTGTTGCCTCTAAAATTATATTTATGTTTTCATTATTGTGAGCTTCGTTGTTTTTTTTTTGTTTTTTTTTTTAAATTGCCATTATAGTGAGAATAATCTCTGCTAAATATTTTGACCTAATAAAACCACTTGCATAGCAGTGAGTGGATCCAAGAGTAGATTTATTAATTTTTCTATTAAAATAAGTTGCTCGCTCATGGCATGAAAATTGGCTTTGTTGTTTGATTGAATAGATGCACAAAAATTGTTCAAAGTTGTTTGAATGAGTGGATTTGGAAAAGACTTTTATGTATAACTGTTTGAATTAGTGTTGTAAACAAACTGTTAGCATTCCAAAATCTTCACGGTAATACAAAATTATAACATAAATCTAACTTAAAATTAGATTGGAGTCTCTAGTCTAGCTACCATTTTTTATAACTCACCAATTACATCTAAGTCTCGTCACTTCTATCCCAAAGAAACTTGTTAGAGTTAAACATCATAACACATAGTTAGCATATAAATACAAAGTTTTTATGTACAATAAACTACCATTCATCACTAGAAGTTAAATGATAACACTAATAGTTCTTAAGCATCCATTGATCATGTCTATGATTCTTGAGATCTATTAGAGATGT
>JBBMEG010000022.1:9395701-9406133 GCA_037832605.1 Cyclanthera cordifolia
GAGAGCAAAGGCGACAGAGGATATTTCTGTCGCCGTTGCCAACCAAATGCGACGGAACAAGGGCTTCGTCGCATTTGTATTGAAGAATAATGCTCTGTCGCTACTGGTAGCCAAATGCGACGAAATAACATCTCCGCCGCCGTTGCCAAAGCTGACGAAGCCAAGACTTCGTCGCATTTGGCAACGGCGACAGAGCAAATGCGACAAATGAAATAGGAAAAGGAGACAGTCCCTTTTCTGTTTCTGAAGCCAAAGGCGACGAAATTTGGTACCTTCGGCGACAGAAGTCTCCGTCGCCGAAAGGGTTAATTTCTTGTAGTGAGAGATCGCGTTATATGGACATCTAAGAAGGAAGATGTATCACTGATAGTTGGGAATTGTTGAGACAAGAATTGCGCTCACAATTCTTCCCCAAAAATGTTGAAGTTCTTACAAGACGCAAGTTGCAAATGTTGAAGAACACTGGAACAATCAGAGAATATGTCAAACAATTTATGGGGTTGATACTTGATATCCGAGACATGACAGAGAAAGACAAGGTCTTTAACTTTGTCGACGGATTGAAGCGGTTAGCAAAGACCAAACTATACGAGCAAAAAGTATAAAGCTTGACTGAAACATATGACGCCACAGAGAGACTATTTGGTTTGATTAGTGAACCAATGGGGAGAAGCCTCAAGAGCGAAGAGAGAGTGTAGCATTTTGTAGCAAGATAGTAGAGATTATCGACCAACCTCTCTTATGAGTTGGGAACGCAGCCTTTCCCCATCTAAAAGTAAAAACTCGTGGCAAAGGCCGCATCACCTTACAAAGCAGAGCTATAGATCATGCTTCTCATGTGTGGACCCCATCTAGTAGACGAGTGTCCTAGTCGTGAGTTCGCTAAGGATTTTAAGATTACTCTCGAGACAAACAAGAGACTTGAAGCTGAGACAACTAAAGCTGTAGTAGTCGAGGCTGAGCAAGAGGAAACTGAGGTGATCCCTCGTTTAGGGACCATAAGGTAAGTCCACCCTTCAATATAACAAGGACCTAGCCGAGTGTCGAGACAAAGTGTCTCGCAAGAACATGCATCCTTGGTAAAAACAAGTATAACCTCACTAGAGAGTGGAAGTATAAGCAAAGTGGAGTACCTAGTCATCAAGGTGATGCAACAAGGTATAAAAGCAACTGGGTCAATCCGAAGAGACATTCCAATCAGTTGAAAGCCAACAGTGAAGTTCCTATGAAGTTGAAGACAGTAGTATAACAACAAGTTCAAAGACAAGAAGACAAGAGCTTTAGACAAGTCATGAAGCATCATGTTTGTCAGTCCCTTTAAAGAATTCATTTGGGGTGTTAGCTGAAGAAACAATAGTGGACATAAGTCAACTCGTACAAGAGTTCTTTGACAAGTGGAAGAAAGTTGTAGGCACTGAGATCTGTTCAGACCGCAAAACAAGTTGCTCGTACGATTGTTGAGTTCGGACAGAGTTGGTTGACAAGGTCGTCAACCGTTTAAGTAGGGGACAGTGTCACGGTCATGCTTGTCCAAGGAATATTGCATATGGCCGCATGCCCGTTCAAACCCCGTTTCATCATGTTTTCATGTTATTTTGTCATTGTTGCATGTTATGATAGTTTCCTTAATTTTATTCTAAGTGCTAACTCCTCGTTCTTTTCATATGCAAGAGTGTCACATCAATTATGTGTTAAAATGTACTATAGAGGGTATGACTTCTTGAAGCTTCATTTCTACTAAGTTATATGTTGAATGCAATATAGTTGAAGTGGTCATTGTTGTATTTTCATATAGCCTTTCAAAGACAAAACATATTTCTAAACATATTTTCTCCCTTTTCGAAAACCTTTTCACAAGACCCGTAAAAGAGGTCGCACGAGTTGTGCCACCTGCTTTGCATTTTCATTCGGCTTACTTACTCGACGGATTAGATCAAGTGTCACACAGTCGTCATTTCGCTGCCTCTAAAATGTAATTGTGACACTATACTTCCATTTGACTATAGATACTAAATTTTAGAACTATATTTTACAAAATATGTTGTTTAGTTATAAAAACTTCTCTCATAATCATTTGCTAATATTTAAATTATTTATTATATTAATCCACAATAAAGGAGGAAAAATTTTCGCCATATTTATTAGGAAGACAAAACTACAAGCAGCTATTTGTTTAATACTTTTATAAAAGTATTACAAAATAATTTGTATAATCACAATCTTACTCAAACAAGTTATTATTATAATTTATTATTAATAACCATTCAAAATAATTTGAGTTTTAATTATTAGTATATAATTATTCATCCAAACAAAGTGTACCAAAACTAAAATGTTCCTCGAATCCAGTAAACACTAAAATTCGAATTCTCATATAGACAAAAGAATATATAAAATTTAAATATCATTAAAATTTAAATGACATGAATAAATAAGACTTATCTGGGCATTTTGTTTTAACATCATAGAACGAAAATTTACAACAGATCCTATAATACAAATATAAATGTACAAAATAAAAGATTACTCGATATAATCTTCGATCTCTCCCACCGACATTCTCGTGTTCTTTAAATCTTCCTCGAATTCTTAATGCGAACTAGGCTAGGTCTCCAGCAATCCACGTCTTCCTCAAGATGCCAAATGGACAAATTTTGCCTCTACACAAAAATCCCAATTATCCTAAGGGCTTTTCTTACAATTTCACATGCAGGGACCCAATGCTGATGGCCTCAAAAAGCTCAACCCCATGTTGCCTTTTTGCATTTTTTTAAAGAAAATTCTAAAACCTTTTGATTTTAATACCTACAAATAAAAAAAAATAAAAGGCATTAAAATATATAAAATTAGTATAAAACAGCAAAATTAGCCTAATAGAACTTGTTAAATTATGGTATAGTTCAGCAAACATAAAATATGTCTGTGTCCATTCATTTTTAAACTGAAAAAACATATTCAGTTCAAACAATTACTTTGAACCATACTAATACCGTTGAGCTAGTACTTCACTAATTATTAAAAGCATAATAAAAAAACTTACAATTATAATTAACAAAGAAAAAACTGTATAACATATATAAAAAACAATCCTTGTACTAACACTACAGCCTAAGAAACAAGATTCTTAAAATCTAAGGAAACTAGAAAAATAAAGCTAGCATCAACTAGCTTGACTATCAAGCATTTCACTTTATTTAAGATTCTATATATGTGTATATATTTTTGCTCTTATAATTGTGTTTACTTATCTATAGTCTTTTCTTTCCTTTTTTTTTTTTTGCCACTCATTCAATCTCCATTGAAAAAGAAAAAAGAAAAAAGAAGAGTTACTCAAATATTAGTTAAATTCATGTCTTGTTCAGCTTTACTTATTCATGACTTGAAAGAAATGGATCAAGCAACTATACAAGTACCGAAGTCTTTCTAAGACTAAAATAAGCTCCCAAGCCACATCAGCTATCCCCAAGTAGCTAGATTGTTTCTTAGTAAAGACTAAGCCCTAAAATTCTATATAAAGTAATCATGAATTAACTTCTACAGTTGATAAGTTAAGAAATATTGAATAATTTGTCTAAAAAAGGAAAAAAAAAATCTTCACTATTCATTGTTTTTATAAAGATTAGATGGGAAGCTCAGACAATTACAGTTCACCATAGTCAAATAAAAAAAAAAATCCAACTTCAAAGAATCAAGGAACATTAAGTTGCAGAAAAAATTCAATAACAATTAAAAATCTAACATACAACTATATTATAAAACAAAAATAAACATGCTAGAGGAAAAAAATGCAAGAAATTAAATTAAAAACAAAAGAAAAAGGAATGAAAGCAGCCAGCAGGTATACCCAATAGATATAATGACTAATTAGCTACACATCCAAGAGAGGACTTATCAACAAACCAAAGAACAAGAAGATGGATGTAATTGAAAGAATTCACAAGGAAAAAACAAAAGTAAAAAGAATGTGCAGTAAAGGGAGTGATGATTGACTTACTATCTTACACTCTGGCCTCCTTTAACATTCAACTTTAGAACCTCATCTTTGAGAAAATCATAGCGGCTACGATGATACTCGATCAATATGCAAAGTTGCCTTATAGCTTCTTTCTTCTCCTCTTTCAGACACAACATGCCTTCATTCTTCTCTTCCATCATCTCCTCCAATTCTCTCTGTCTCTTTTCAAGTTGGTGGACTGCTTGAACCAATCCAGCCTTCTCAGATACTTCTTTGTTGGCCTTAGTCTCCAGTTTCTCAACTTGTTTTATTAATATTGACTCTCTTTCACTCTTATATTGGAGTTGTTCGCCAAGGTTTATCACCTCTTTTCTTAGGTGTTCCGTTTCTTGAATAGCTTTTGACACCCAACTCTTTGCAAACTGTAGTTCATGGGATGTCTCAACGACACACTTCTCATATTTCACATAGTCCAAGTCGAATTTCCTGACGATAGATTCCAGTTGGGAGAGGTTACTGTTGATGTTTTCTGAAACAGTGGATATCGCTTTTTGGTGTGCCTTGTTGTTAGCATCAATTGTTGCAGAAAGTGCAAGAATTCTTTCTTCAAGAAGTCTCTGTTCCTCTAGATATTTCAATTCAGCTTTCCGGAACATCTCCTCCTTTTCAGTTAATAACTGATCTGTAACACGAAGCTTCTGGTTTGATAACCGAAGCTTCACTTCAATATTGCGAGCATTTTCAACCAGGGTATTTATCTCATCAGTTTTTACTTCCAGGTCTCTTTTTAGATCCTCAGCTATTAGCTCCAGGTCATCTTTCACTTGGTCCTTTGATCTTATGTCTTTACGGAATTCTTGGGCCATTTCTGCCATCTTCATTTCTGCATTATCAAGCTTTACCTTACATTCTTGAAACTGATCTTCAACAAGTTTATACGCATCATTTAGCTTCTTGTATGCATCTTCATGTTTCTTCAAATTTATCTGGTGATCAGCAATCGAATTCAATAACTCAACTTTCTCCTTTTCCAGTTGAGTTAAGTTATCCATTAATTCTTTTTTCTCCCTTTCAACCTGCGACTCAATTTCACTTTTTTCATTCTGCAATGAATCCAACTTTTCTTGTAGGTTTTCAATCTGAGCTACTAAGATTAGTTTTTGGCTTGAGGCTTCAGCCTCTCCACTTCTGTGTTTCTCATGGAGAGTAGAAAGCTCAACGCCTCTATCGGTCAAGGTACTTTCTAATTCAAAAAAATTCTTCTCCAGCTCAAGCTTTTCCTCCCTGAATTGACTATTCTCGTCCATCTGAAGTTTTAGTTTCTTCTCAAGTTCGCACTTCTCATTGCAATAGATTTCTAGATCTGATTCAAGATCCTTGATTTGCAAAGCTAAATCTTCTTTCTCTTTCAATATTGTCTGTTGATCTGAAATCTTGTCTGCTATTTCCTCATTTAACTTTTGTATCTGTATCGTATGTGCTGTAATCGTTTGAGACGTCTTCTCTAGTTTCAACTCCAATTCAACATTTTGGGTCTGCTGGAATTCCAACTGTTCCTGCAATGTATCCACCTGATCTGTTAAACCCTTGACTTGCAATGAAGCTTCTTCATTCCTGCATAGCATCCGTTCTTCCAGTTCATCTTTTTGAGCATGCAAGGAACTCACCTCTTCTAATAAGCGGTTGATCTCCAGAGTCAAATTTTCTATGCTAGAGGATTTTTGATTCTCGCTGTCTTCAAGTTTCTTTCTGAGAACTGAAAGTTCATTTTCTCTTTCTCTAAATAATGCTTCAATCTCTGAAACATGGGCTTGTAGTGCAATATTTTCTTCTCCCAATTGTTTTGCTTCGGCTACTTTTATCTCCAGTTGCTGAAACAAATCTTTTTCACGTGTTTGTATTAACTGCAATTCTGTTTCCAACCGTGCAACTTGAGCTTCTAGCATGTTTACGCGAGTTAACGATTCATTCACGTGCACCTCGTGTCTCTCAACAAGAGTAGAACGTTCTCTTTCTGTCACACCCAAATTCTCCTTCAACAATTGCAATTGAGACACAAGTTCTTGGTTCGTCTGTTGAACAAATTGAATCTCACTCGAGATCTCCACAAATTTCAAGTTCAATAATCTATTTTCTTCTTTTAGCCGATCACCAATCTCATTTAATTCCTTTATAATTTTCTCTCCCTCTTCAATCCTTCTGTAATCATTCTCCTTTTCTTCCATCAATTTGACTTCCTCAATTTCCAGTACGTTCAATCTTTCATTAAGATTAGTTTCCAATTTAGCAGCTGAGCTCAGTCTCTGATTCAACCCTTCAACTTCAAGCAACAGCTTAGATTTTTCCAGGTCCCAAGTTTCTGCTTCAACCTTCAAATCTTCTATCATTTTATTTGCTTCTTGAAGCTTACTTAAGGCCATCGCATGTTCTAAATTGAGAGCCTTCTTTTCTTCAACTGTAGTTGTCAATTGGCTGTTTAGTTGATCAACCATGACATTTGAGTCTTCTCTAACTTTTTTACATTGTTCAATCTCCTTCCATGCAATCTCCTTTTCCTTGATCAAGCCATCTTTCTCGATTTCAATATCTTTCAATCTTCCATTGAGATCTGCTTCTATCTTAACAGCATTGCTCAGACTCTGACTCATCTCTTCAATCTTGAGCAGAAGATCAGCTTTTTCATCGCCCCAAGTTTCTGCTTGCGTCTTCATATCTCCTATGACCTTATCTGCTTCAACTATTTTGCTTAAAGCTGTCACATGATCCAAGTTCAGAACTTCCTTTTCTTTAATTGTAGCTGTTAATTGCTCCTTCACCTGATCAGTCATGATATTTAATTCTTCTATAATTTTCTGTCCCTCTTCAATCGTCTTCTGTGCATCTTCCTTTTCATTGATCAAGTTATCATTTTCTATTCCAATATCTTTCAATCTCTCATTCAATTGTGCTTCCAATTTTCTGGAAGCTACCAACTTCTGATTCAGCTCTTCAATCTCAAGCTGAAATTTAGATTTTTCAACACCCCAGGTATTTGCTTCAACCTTCATATCTCTTGTTATCGTATCTGCTTCTTGTACCCTACTTAAAGTTGTTTGGTGCTGCACGTTCAAAGCTTCCTTTTCTTCCACTGTAGCTGCCAATTGCCTCTTTAGTTGCTCAACCATGGAATCTAATTCTTCTTTAACTTTTTCTGCTCCACTGATCGACCTTAAGGCAATCTCTTTTTCCTCTATTAACTTATCTTTTTCCATTTCCAAGTCATTCAATTTCCTATTCAAATCTGCTTCTAAATTTTCAGCAAGACTCAACTTCTGGTTCTGCTCGTCAATCTTAAGAAGAAAGTCAGATTTTTCAAGACCCAAGCTTTCTGCTTGAACCCTCATGTCTGCTATGATCTTTTCTGCTTCGTTTATTTTGCTTAACGCTGTCCCATGTTCTAGGGTCAGAGCTTCCTTGTCTTCAACTGTGGTTGTTAACTGACTTCTTAACGAAACAATTGTGGCATTTAACTCTTCAACAATTTTGTCTCCCTCCTCAATTTTCCTCCACGCAGTTTCCTTTTCCTTCATCAAGGTTTCCTTCTCTGTTTCAAAATCTTTCAGTCTCCCATTCAATTCAGATTGAATTTCACCAGCTGTACTCAATTTCTGACTCAGCCCTTCAACCTCGAGCAAAAAATTAGATTTTTCAAGACTCAGTGCTTCAGCTTCAATTCTTAGGGCTCCTGTAACCTTTTCTACTTCTCTTATATTGTTTACAGCTTGCAAGTGTTTTAAGTTTAGAGTCTCCTTTTCTTCCATAGTGGCTGACAGCTTCTCCTTCAATTCCATAATAGTTTTTTCCCCCTCTTCAATCTTCTTCCTTGCACTCTCCTTTTCTTCAATGAAGCTATTCATCTCTGTTTTCATACCTTGCAATCTCTCATTCAACTCAGCTTCAATCTTACCGGCATTGCTCAGCGCTAGATTCTGTGCTTCAATTTCAAGCAAATATTTAGCCTTCTGAGCATCCCAAGTCTCAGCTTCAACCTTCAAATCTCGTATAATTCCATCTGCTTCTTCTATCTTACTCAAAGCCTTCAGGTGTTCGGAATTTAGAGATTCCTGTTCTTTAGTTGTAGTTGCCAATATCCTTTTCAAATCAGCTACTTCTGAGAGTGCTGCTTCAAGTTCATGCTTGATATCACCAACTTCTTCCAACCCTCGTTCATTTTGACCGATCCTTTTCTTTGAAGAATCATCGGAATCCGAATCGGATGAACTGCTAGAAGAAGAGCTTTCCTTTTCTCTTCTCTTTTGAAATTTTCTTCTCAACTCTACCGTTAGAGTGTTGTATTGTTCATAGAGCGCCTTGTAATCTTTATGAAAATCATCAATTAATTCATCAATGGACTGCTTTTTGCCAATTTCTGCTTGGTCATGGTCTTCTACTCCTAGATCTTCAGATTTTATGAGTTTTTTTATTTGGTTAACCTTGTCCTCGACATCTGCATCAAAAATATTAAATTGTTAAACAACTAACTATGAAGATCACGGGAGAAAGACAGGCACCAATTACTATATAATTCAAAAGGAAAATATAACCTGTATTCATTATGGAAAAATAGAAAATTACAGCAGTTGTTGTTTTTGATCAACATTACCTGATTTACTTCCTTTCAGCCGTTCTTCTGTTTCTGGATCAAGGTGGCTCCCAAATAGAGACTTTATAGAATCCCTGAACCGGTGCTTTGTCATCTCCTGGGAAAATCAACTTCCCCAAGCAAGCACACAGTTGAACATGGACGTTCAAGAGTCCATGACTGAAAAACAAAATTCAAGTTACTTGTACATTTTTATACCATTAAAAAACATGCAAGGGGTAAATCAAATGCACATTATGGCAAGCAAGTAAATCCCTGTAGATGTCTACGAGCAAGAGCAATAGAGGTGAAAATAGATTTTCTTTCCTAACTATCATTGACATTCATTGCAAGGATAAATCCAAAGCATTATCAAAAAAAAAAAAAAAACTGTTATCGATATCTTTTAAGGATCCACATGGGTTTAGACCGTACAAAAATGTAATTCATAATTGAAAATAGTTATTGATTTGCTCAATAGACATTCTACTATATTTTTATAGCCAAGCTACATCTGCAGTTTTTAAGACAAAGCCAATGTATCATTTCAAAAACTAAAATGGCACTAAAATTTCTAAAAAACTAATTCTTATCCCTTGATCGCCAACTTTAACTTTTCACTTTTAATCTGTTTAACTTTACACTTCTAACCTGTCTAAGTGAGAGATAACTGGCGATCGCAAACTATCATTGTGCTAAAAAAAGAAAGCCAAACTTGCATTATTTCTGCAGCTAATTCATGAATAAATAGACTCCACCAGATCGCACATGGGTCGGGCCTACTTATAACAGCAGCGTTTATCAAAATCAGAATCGGTTAGAACCCAAAAATTTGAAATAACATAATGCAAGTTTCATTTAAAAAAAATTATGATTTTCTTCGTGGAGACAATGTGACAGATTTATATGGTAATTAGAAAACTGTTTCACGGTAAAGTCATGATGTTGGCAAACTGCGCATGATAGCAAGCTGCTATGCCTATTTCTAGAAAGCGCCCAACTAGGAAATAACAAAGATGCCCTCAGTGCCAATTTTAGATTTTAGAAAAGACAGCTATTTTATCAGAAAAAATGAGCTGTTTCTTTTTGTTGGCTCTGCCATGCAAAACGACTACATTATTATCACAAATTTGAAATTTATACCAATTAAAGAGTTTTAAACAAAAAAAAATGGGTTTTTCCATTTCAACGATAAAGAGAGATTAAATTATTTGACAAAAAAGAGAAAATTAAATTAATTCTCAAGGAGAGAGAAAGAGAGAGAGAGAGATGAATTAGTTTCCAGTAAATTATTACTAAATGCCGGAAAATTAGTTCCAAACAGAGACAAAATTGAGTATTGTCCAATAAATTCACCTGGAAATTCACTTTACTCGTCCTCCGACTTCCTCATCGAAGTTCAACTTTGGATCCGGAACCTAGCACAGCGAGAAACATGGATCAATTACAGAAGAAATTAAATAAGCACAAAACTCTAATCAGCTGTAACAAATAAACAAACAAAGTAGTTGTTAAGCCTCTTCAAATTTCAGCAGGACAAGTTCCGAAATGATCGGGGCAAAAGCGAAATAGATTCATACAAAAATTCTTGCACAATCAGATTCGCTTAAAAATAGGAGCAGCAATCGCTACAACACAACAAAAACGGCCATCCGCAATCCAAAAGTTAAAACCACCAAATTAAACTCAACAGAAGATCCAATAATAAAATCATCCAAACAAAGAAAAGCAAAAAAGCAAAAAAAAAAAAAAAAAAAAAAAAGAAAAAAAAAAAAAAAAAAAAAGAAGACCCACCACCCGAACAACCTCCCCCTTCGCCCCAAACACAACAACCCAATACACCAATCCAAAAAAAA
>JBBMEG010000022.1:9420468-9432642 GCA_037832605.1 Cyclanthera cordifolia
ATCTTTGCAATTAAGATCAATTTGAGATAAAAATGTAATAATTATTTCCTACTTGAATATCCATGTTAAATTCCCATTTAAATATTTATATTAATTATTTTCAATTACAGTATAAAACAATCTTCATCCTATCAACTTTTATCCCTTCGCAACCTTACGTCTCAAATACATATTTCTTAACCCTTCCAATCTTAACCTTCCACACCAAACACTAACTTATTAACACTTTTCAACCTATCTCAACTCTTCTCATCTCTTTCCACCCTAGCCAAACAGGTCCTTTACTTTTTCTCTTTATTTTTTCTTTTATCTTATAGGTAAGAAAATATATTCTCGCAATGTACCTTCATTTTCACTTTAAGTTTTTTTTTTTAATTATTTTAATGACAACATATTAATCTAACTTGAGCTACCAAAAATAAGAATTAACAAGCTCTTGGGTCACCATAAAAGGAAATTTATAGAAGAGATTTTGTCGCTTCAAAAAACATTAAAGTCCTAAACAGAGAGGCCAACTTTTTCAATGCGTTCTTTTTCTATCTTTCTCGCTTCTCCCCAAAAATTAGCACACCTTTTGACCATTTCATCACACGTACATTTTAAGACAGGAAAACATGATATACTACAGTCCTTCCTAACTTATTATGTACCTCATTAGATTTTGGTTCGTGTCATTTATAAATCTAAAACTAAAATTTAAGCTAGGAAATATTTTAACTTTTTTTTTTCTACCTTATTTGGAAAATAAATAAATAAATAATCATGTGTTTTCTTTTTCATTTTCAATTAATTGTTTGCTGGGTTTCAAAGGAAAAAAAAAAACTCATATTTCAAAACATCTCTGCTTTTAATGAAATAGATTCAAATTTAGGGAATGGCCAAGCAAGGTCTTACATTTAGGGGGAGAGAGAAAAAGGGTATAGTTTGAGAAGAGAGAGAAAGAAATTGATTGGATTTGCAGAGTAGCAGCCCTGCTTAAGTGCTACCTATCCATCTAAATGCTAACTCCTGCCCCCCTCCACTCTTTTTTTCTATCAGTTTTCTTCCATTTTCAACCCCCAATTGACCTTTAATTTTTATTTAATCACTTCTCTAAAAAAAAACAAACAAGAAAGTCATTGTTTTATTCTTTGATATTACACATTTTTATGCCCTAAATTCTGTATACAAGCTTTGAAAATAAGAATCAGTTTGGAGTAACTCTTCAAAAAAAAAAAAAAAAAAACTACTTTGAATATCATTCATAACTTATTGGACTAAAAATTGATGTTTAAATAACTTCAAAGAATGTGAGTAATCAAGACCTTGCTCATAACTATTTGATTTCTTACTTTTTTTTTTTTTTTTTTTTTGTATAAAATATATGTGTTGTTTATGATACTTGGAAACATGTTAAAAAAATGGTAAGGGCCAGCCTATTTCTCTTGGATCCAAGGGTAACTCGATGGGTGTTGATGTAAAACATATGGACGCTTTGGTCATGAAAGTTGGCATTAAAGAAATTTTTAGCCGCACGAAAGATGTCCTTCTTTGTCCTGTGATCTTGATCGAATCTGACGCTTTAGTGATGATAAATGATATTTATACATATTCTAGAGATCTCACATAGTTCAACAACTTAATTGTTGACATCATGGAGTACATCCCGCGCATAGGAAACATTTATTTTTCCCACTGTGTTAGATCATGTAATAGGGTCGCTGATTTTCTTTTGCATAGTTCATTTGATCTTTGTTTACAGGTTGATCGTGCTTCATCTTTCTGTGGGATGAATTCTGATGTTTTTTGGAGGGGTTCTCTCCCCCTTTTATTGCTTCGACTATAGGCAAAGATTGCAATGGACTTGTCTCTTTGGGCTATATATATATATACACATACACATACACCTTTCTTTCTTTCATGTTATCTACTCACTATATGAGAGATGCTTGGATGCATATGATGAGTTATTTTGAGTAATTATAAACAATAATTACAACTAAAAATCTGGTTAGATATAGATTTATGAAGAGTTGTTGCAGTTAGAGGAGTTGCAATAATAGTTTGTCTGAATATAATCTCTCATTTTTATTAATATTGTCACTTTGTTTCTTTTAATTGTTTTGTTTCGGAAGATTTTTTAAATATATAATTTATTCAAATAATGTAAAAAAAAAAATTTAATTTGCAAATGTATTCAATAATATAATATTATTGAATAATTATTGTCTACCCATCGGGTTGTTTATAAATGTTTGATTATTGTTGGTGAAAATACTATTTTGATCAAATTGAAATTTTTTTTATCTAACAACTTAATAAATTAATAATTAAAGATCAATATATATTTAATAATGCCACATAGGTAAACAAAAAAATAGTAAATTTTAAAATTTTGAGTGATTTTGAAATGAAAAATTATTCTAAGTGATTAAAAATAAGAAGTTAAGAATGAGTGATTATAAATAACCAGTTATTTGTTATAATAACTTATTTGGATGTAATTTATTTAAGATAAATTAGTAAATACTCTTTTATAAACTCTCATAAAATATACAAACAAACACACTATATTTTCTAATTTTATATTTTGTAAAAGGAAACTAGTTTTGAAATTTTTGTTTCTATTTATAAAATTTGGATAAAGAATTCAAATACATTAGGTAGGGATGGCAAAAACTAAGATAAGTGAAAAAGAAAAACAAAATTATAATTTTTTCATAAATTAATTAAAAACAAAAATCAAACGATCATGGTCCCCAAGGGTGGCGCATTTGGTTGAAGATTTGGATTCGAGAAGTATGCTTCCTCAAAATTTTAGGGTCGATAGTTTGTAGTCTCCACTTCTTTGAATTTTCTGTTAATCATGTTTGATCTAGCTTTATTTTCTTGTGATTATCAGAACTTGGTAGACACCTAAGTGAAACATTCAAGTAAGTTTCATTAAAACATTTCTTATTATCATTACTATTTTTTGGATTTGAGTTTATTTTTATCAAGTATATATATCTATGCAAATCTTATAGATTAAATATTAAAATAATTTACAATATTTGACATTCATTAATATCTATATAATTCTTACTTCATGTTTATTAGGTCTTACACGAGTACATTCAAGTGATGAAATTCATAGAGACTTTGATATATATACATTGCTTTTTTTTGTAAAAGTTAGTATAAAAAGTTATGTACATTTTCTACCAAGTGTTATAGTAGTTTATTGAACGGTAACCTTACATATAAATGTGTAGTAATTGCTCACACCACACCAATTTGGTCTCTCGATAATACAAATCGTACCGTTGATATCCATTGACCATTTTTTGACATCAACAAGAATCAAATAACATGTTTACATTTTTTTTTTAATTAATTTTACAAATACTCTTTCTACTGATTGATTTTAATGTTTTTTTTCTACTAATATATATACAACATACATACACATATATGCATATGTCTACATACATACACACATATATTGGTTGACTATTTATAATTTATTTTCAAAATTCAAAACATAAAATAAAAACCTATTGAGAAATGAAGGAATATCATTAAAAAAAAACCGTAAAAATAATGAACATTAAACACGGGTTTAAGAACTCCGTAAAATATAAAGAGACCCGTTTAAAAACTATTCATTTTTCTATTTTCGGTTTTTTTTTTTTTTTTTTTTTTTTTTGTTAATTAAAAGACAACTAAACATTATACCAACATAACTATTTCTTTATAAATAAATAACATATTGTTTTCTTATTTATTATCTACTTTATTCTTATATTTTAAAAAATCATATAAAAAATGTTAGATTAAAAAAGTTTAGTTTAAATTCCAATTCTTTAAAGATAAAACTTTAATTTAGGAAACCGAAATAATTGTATGGAGCCAATTAATAGAAATATTAAATTAGGGTGATGGATGGAGTTTGGCAATATGGAAACGAAGCCACATCGCACGTGTAATCTCTCCCACGTGTTCAGCAAATCCTTTCCGTATTTTATAAATATATATATTTTAAAATGTGCGTGTCACGTGACAATCAGTTAAAAGAAAAGGTAAAGATAAAAGCACGTACACAAAATTTGTCCGTCACCGTCGCTGTGACGGAAGAGGACCGTTCCATTTTTTTTTTAATACACGTCATCAACAACTACGAAATTACAAGCCGCAAAATTTATGAGAAAAAAAAAATAATAATAAACGGTGAAAAATATAAAATCCCACTCACAAAATGGTTCGGAAACCCGGCCGACTTTTTTTTTTTAATATGTATATTTCTCAGAGTGCGACGAGAGGGTCCGACCCGAAAATGTCGCTGATGTCTTGAAAGGAATCTTCAACCGTATTCCACGTGGAGGATCCAAATCCGAAGTCAAACCCGAAACCGAAATCATCGGCCGGGTTAACAAACATACTACTGCCGTAGTCGCCTTTCAAAACGGCGTCGTTTAGTGACGTATCGCCGAACAGAGATGGAACCGGCGGTCGTAAGTCGAAGATATCACCGGCGTTAAACGAATCAGAAAATTTCCCCGATTCGTCCCGGTCGGTATCATTGCCGGAAGTTGCTGGAAATTCTTTTGCCGTTACAGCTTCGTTCGTTGATGGTGAGCGGCAGCGGAGAACGGAAGTCGGGGAGGAGAGATTGTCGTTGGAGTCTTCGGCGGAGACAGAGCCGGAACTCACCGGTGGCGGAGAAAAATTCGTAAGGGCGGTGGGGCCACGGAGCTGAATGGCAGCGTTGTCATAGACCATTGCGGCTTCCTCCGCCGTGTCGTAGGTGCCTAACCAAATCCGGACACGTCGCGACGGATCTCGAATCTCCGCCGCCCATTTCCCCCACGGCCGTTGCCGTACACCGCGGAATTTCCTAATTCCAGGCTGCATTTGGTTCAATTTCCCGGCGGTGGGTTTCTTCCGGCCAGTTCTCCCCTGAATCATAATCTCGTTAATAAATTTCTTCACTCGCCGGCAGGCACGTCGTTCATGTTGCTCTTCATCACTGGAAGAATCAGTAGCATCGGCGTCGATTACAGAGATTCTCACGAGCTTAGGCGTCATTAACGGCGTAGCGAAGCACTTGCTCTGTTTTCGATGCTCAGTGTACTTGAAACCCATTTCTTCTTCCATAACAGAAACAGAGAGTTGAAATACAGAGAAAAAGATAAAAGGAAAAGGGGAAGATTCGCTTAGAAAGAATATCGTGAAAGAGAAGCTGAAATTGATCTCAGTAAATGGGTTTTGTTACAATAATCATCAGAAGGAAAAGGGAAGGGAAGAACAGAATCGTTCATTGAAAGGGGGGAAAAGGGGGAAACAGAAAAGGAAATAATTTCTGGGGGAAATTTGGGAGTGGGAGAGAAAAAGAAAAGTTGGGAAAGAAGAGCTTTAAGAGAAAGAGGGAATAAATGCTGGAATCGATTTGTATTTCGAGGGAAAGTGAAAGAGACAAAGCTTTTCCCCCACCACACCTACTCTGTTTGCTCTGTTTCTGAGATTTTCTCAGTCAATTTTCCGGGAAAATTAGAGAATGAAGAAGGAGCAGAAAAGCCTACCGAATAACCAAAATCTGCTATTTTATAGGATCCCAAACAGCACTATTTCAACCAAATAAATAAATATCATAACTATTTTTATTAAATTATTTTTTTTATTAAAAAAAACAAACAGACTAAAATATATTTTTAGCAAAATTAATATATTGTTTTGTTCCTATATTTGCAGTTTTTTTTTTCTTTACCTCTCTTCTCTTCTACTGAGGTTTTTAATTTACTGGTTCTAATCATATTTTCTCACTTGAATAATGAAAATTAATTAAAAATAATTAAAGATGGAGATTCGAATTCATGAACTAACCCTCTAGTTCATAGGTTGCACAAATTTGGTTGAACTATTCTGATCATACAAAAAAAAAAATGGTAGCTATTGAATTATTTTTACAAAATAATTACCAAAAAAAAACAAAATTTAAAGTTTTATAGTTATTAGTACATTTTAGTGTAAATTATAAATTTAATTATATGATTTGAAAATCTAGACTTTAGTTCCTGAATAAATATAAAATTTGGTTTTGAAGAAATATAGAATTTAATCCCTATAGTTTCAAGAAATAGAAACTAGCCTATATGGCTTGATAAAACTTAAAAAATAGTCTATGTTATTTGTAAATAGTATGATTATGTTTTTTTTAATTAATTACTTTTCTCACAATCTCGTCATTAAACATAAAAATAACTAACTGATACATGTTCTATTCACCAACAATTACAAACGACTAACTTTTTTTATATTTTATCAAATCTTAGGGACTAAATTCTAATTGTTCAAATCATAAGGACTAAATTGTAAATTTTTTAAATCATATGGACTAAATTATAGATTTTGAAACCATAACAACTAAATTCTACCTTTCATCAATTCATATGAACTAAATTTATAATTTATCATATATTTTAATATTATATTATAAATATTTGTATTATAAAAAAATATGAATCATAATTGATTTGAAAAATTAGACTTAAGTTTTAATGGGGGAGAAAAAGTAAATTTGTTTAATTATAAACAATATATAATTTTATGATCTATTTTATTTTTAAATGGAAAACAAAGTGCACGCGCCGCCGTGGGTTTTGGAAGTCGGGATTCCGGCGAGGGAAAGTATCTTAACGAGGCGCCGCAATTATCGGGCTGATTAGGAGGTGAAACGTGGCCGATGGAGATTGAAGAGGGTGGGAGATCCAACGGAGCGGGAGAGAATGAGACTGGTGCTGACTGGACAAAAGATTAGTTATGGAAATTAGCGATTAAAAGTGATTTGTGTTGACTAAATTGAATCTAACCATTTCGAATTACCATTAATTTAGCCATAATTATCATTTATGCCTTCTGTTATGGTTTTTTGAAATCTTTCGAATTTAATTGGTATTCCTTTCCGATTATTTCTTTCTTCAATTTATTTTTCAATTATTTCTTTAATATAATTTTACATTTTTATTCTAACTCCAAAAAATTACTTTTGTTAATGAAAAATTACTCCACATAACAATTTTTCATTCGGTTGAAATGAAGACTATCTGGCGAAGCTATCGGTTAAATTGATTGATAAATATTTTGAATATTTTAGATAAATATTTTTTTTTTTGCTATACATGAAAAATCTGTGGTTTATTGTGATTTTTTTTTGTTGATATATTGTGAATTTCTATATATTATTTTAACTTAATCTTAACCGCTCCTGGACCTTAAAATAATAATAGACGCTTTTATTTTTTGGTATATCAATTTTAACCCTTCAAATAATAATATATTTCTAACAAACTTTTAGATAACTTAATATTAATTTTAAATTTCAAAATTTTGATATATGTGATTGTTTTTTATCTTTGCAAAAAAAAAAAAAAAAAAAAAAAGCAATTAGTAGTATCAAACATAAGTGTTAGTAAATTATATATGGTGATCGGATTTCCGTGAAGAATTTTGTACGGTTTACATTTGAAGAAATATTTCACTAAATATTTTTTCAAACAAAAAATATACGGACATTAAAGTTATATAATAAGAGAATAAACATTAAAAAATAAATTAAAAAATGTAAACGAGACGGAGATTGACAAACGAGATGAGGAATAAATTTCATGTCCCGTACTCGTTTAGCTTGTGAAGATTTTTTTTCTTTCTGCTTATTCTCCCATTTCCATTTCCGGCCTAAACAGAGATTCACTATCAGAAAAAAAAAATGACATCTCTAATTACAACAAAACATGAAATTTAATGGCTCTCATACTACAAAACAAAAATGAATTTTAACGGTATTTTTTTAATATAGTTCAAAGCGATACAAAAGCCTATTTATAAAGGTTGGAAGCAAAATTTTAGGAAACCAAAACTAATTATCTAACTATTTGAGATATTTACAATTAATAAAAACAACACATACCAAAGTGAAAACATTTTAACATCTTTGATACTAAATAAGTATCAGAAAGTGATGCTAGCCCAATTATTTCATTGTTTTGAGTTAATTCAGTTCAACACCAGCGTCACAGGTTCAATCTTAAAATCGGTATTTCGCTGTCAATCTATATCAAACTCCAATCAAATTTAACACAAAATATATAACTCAACAATTATTAACATCAATCTTCAAATAAGTAATTAATTATTAAAGTTCTAAATAAAAATCTAACAAAAGTATAGCTTTAACGAAATCAATATATTAATCAACCAAACCAGCCAGTTTCCACAATAATGGAGGAAAAATAACTATTGGACCCCCCACAAGGTGGCTAAGGCATTGAATTTCATGAAGACCATAAAATGGGGTGACGCTACAAAATAAGGATATGTGCCAGCCCCTCCCTGACTATAATAACCTTCAAAACTTTGCAGACGACCCACATAGACCAGCGGGCACTCCCATCAATATCGGCATACAACCTTTCAAGTCCCGAATGATCCAATCTACATCCTGAGGCTCATCAGGATACACCAACCTTAAGCTGATCAGCCACCCCATTATCCCATATTGATAAAGTAGAGAGTCCTCCAAACATTCTTAACACAAAGTGAATTATTCTTCTCATAGTCAGGTTTTTGATGGATGCATTGTATTTTTTTTTTTCAAATTTATAAGTGAAAATTGCACAAACCACTCATAAAGTATGATGTTTGTAACAATTAAGTCGAGATTTTCAAAGAATGTAAAATTGTCCAAAAAATATTTAATCTTTCTTTTATCTCTCTAAAAACTTATAACTAGATAAATTCATGTTTTTTTAATCGTGTCTATAATTGTTAATTAATGGAACTTTTGGTATCATAATGATTTTTTTAAAGAAGATTTAAAAAAGTGATTTATTATTAAAAAAATGAATCATTTTTTTCTTAAATAAAATACATTAATTATTAATATAATATCAAATAGAAATTTTCAAAGGCTGACTAAAGTAACTCAGCAAAAATAATAATAACAATTTCATTAAAAAATTATTGATAAAAATATTTTTATTTTATGTTTTTTTATTCAAAATTTTAATGTTTTTTTATTTAATTTTTTTAGAAAAATAGTACTACTCATTAATTAACAAATATATATAAATTTACAAAAATCATTTATTTTATAAAATTTTCATTATAAATTTAAAGGTAAAACGTTATGAATTTTTATAGAGACAAAAGGAAGATAAAATATTTTTTGGACAATTATATCCTCTTCATAGATGTGAATTCTCTTAAAATTAATCTAAAAGTATTAATTGTAACATTTTTCAAACTTTACAAGAGATAATTGTTCAAATTAAAATTTTAAACACTTAATCGATACAAACATCATATTTTAGTAGTAGTTTGGACAATTATCTCAATTTATAATTTATCCAAAATAAATTAATTGAAGTTAAAATGGAGAAGGGTAAAAAAGTAAAAAGGGAAAAGAAATAGTGAAAGGTTTTTTTCAAGAGACCGTTATGGTGTCAGCAAAGTGTAACGTGGGGGGCAGCCTTGAATTTGGCGCCATTTTTAAAGTCTGCCGTTTACTACATGGCCATGCATGCCACTCCCACGTCTTCACTTCACTCCGTTTTTTTTCCTTTTTTTTTTTAATCACAAAACTTAAAATAAATTAATCAATCATAATTATGGGGAGCTATATTCCAATATTATCTCATTATTTTTTATAATATTATATTATATTATTATATTAATCATTATAATCAATCTATTAATTTGAACGTGTGACATTTTAGTAATTGAATCTACCCAAATACTTCCTAAGTAATCAAATTACTACAATTTGAAGTCTCATAAAATAAATGTCTGCACACAATTTTAACTTTCTTCACACAAAAAAGTTAGTGGTTAATGTATTATTAATATTAACGTTAATGTGTTACCTTTCATTAAATCTAAAATTAATTATTTCGTTATGAATTCTCTTTTAAACAAATTTAATTATTGCAAAACCATTTATTAAAAAAAATTTATTTTTGTCAAAAGAGGAATAGCTCAACGAAATTAATAAATTAATATTAAATTGAAATAATACCAAACAAAAAAATCATTGCGCCACTGACCCAACCAATGTTGAATTTTTATATAAATAAACAAAATTTCAGGTAAATAATTGAGCTATGCCTTTGCAAATATGATCCGATCGTTACATTGTTAAAAAAAAAAAAAAAAAAAAAAAAAAAAAAAGCGCTTCAACGCGTAATTTGCTAGCGAAACGACGCCGTCCTGGTTTTTACTGATATATCCTCCACGTATTCACGTGGTTTACTACTTCGCGTCTACTGTTTTATAACAGAAGCGGTTAAACGGGATTGGGAGCAATTATGAAAACGTCTATTTGCTTTTGGACTTTAGTGCAATTAATTTAAAGTTGTATGGCACTTAAAAAAAAAAAAAAAAAAAAAAACTGAGATTAATTCAAAATAATTGGATTATAATCTCAGCTTATGAATAACTTTTGACTGGTCAACATCATGCGACAATAGACAAAACCAACTCACAAATTTAACTCTTAAATTCTGTACTTATGTACTTATTTTTTTCTATTTGGAAAATTGTACTTATGCACTTACAATAATAACCTTTTTATTGTGTCAAAAAAAAAAAATCAAATCAAATACATTTTTTTAGTGACTGTTTTAGGTGATTTACTCATATAAATTAATTTTTAGATAAATGAAAATATAATATTGATTAAGCTTTTATTTTATTTTTTTTTTCAAAACTCTTTTAATCCTTAAGAATATGTTTTTGAAGTTTTATTTTTAAATGTATTTATTTAGTTTTGAAGTGTAGGCTAGTAAACATAATTCAATTGATATGACAAAAAAAATTTTAGGGGATGTTTGTTTTGAGTGTTTATGGAGATTTTATAAACGAACTTTTATAATCTCTCTTTAAAAAAATCTTATACAAACGAGTTATTATTAAAATTTCTTCTTTATAATCACTCAAAATAACTCTTTATTTTTAAACACTCAAAATAAACACCCCACAATTCTTCCAACAAACACCATCCTTAATCTCTAACTTTTATTATTCTACAAATTATCTAGAATAATCATGAATTAAAATGTTACCTTTGCAATTGATATAGTAATTGAATTGCAAATAAGAACTATAGCAATTGTAAGTTAATTCCATTGTTTTGTTTTGTTGTTCTTAAAAATGGAATGGAATCAAACTAAATAAAGGGAATTATTGTTCCATTTAAATAATTAAGTAATTACGTGTCATTTTCATTTTTTTTTATTTTATTAATTATGATGATATATTTTTTTGGGTGTCTACTTTTGAAGATTCAAAGCAAAAAAGGTGTTGGGTGTCCTTTAATGATGGGTGGTTGAGTGTTCATAATCGTTATTAGCTAATAATAGGTAAAATTATTAATTTAATTAAAATAATTTATGGAGAAATTTGAAGAGGACAACAAATACTTTTGCCGCTTAATTTTGTTTTGATTACCAAAGTTTGGATTATTTTGTAACTTTTAGTGGTTATGATGAGAATATGCTATTTTTAGATTATTTAACAAATTCCAACTAATTGTGTATTTAACCTAATGATCATAATTCATTTTTAGATATTTGATATCTATATCACAACCAATATTACTATTTCATATGATTCAATAATTAAAAATAAAATGATAAAAAAATTTGTTCAATCAACTTCAGTGATAGTCATAAAATTCAGAGGTTGATGAATGATTTCAATTCGATTTTTGTCTGTTTTGTGTTAAAACGACAACCGAACTATTATTTTTTATTTAATTGAGTCCAAACCAATACTCATAAATAAAAAAAATATTGGTTCGATTTTTATTCTGTTCGGTTCAGTTTTCCATATCATTTCAATTAGAATTTGATTTAATTTATCATTTTTTCTCTCATTTTTTATTTGATTTTAAGAATTTTTATTCTACTAAAAAAAATAACCCGTAAAATAAGATAACATTTTAAATTCTTTTGCTTCCTATTTTACCTCTATTTTTTTTTTCTTCCATTAAATATAGATATCAATATATTTATTTTCTTTTATATTTATATATTTGGTTCGGTTTAGTTTTATGTTCATTTTTTTTCAAAAATCGAAACCGAATAAATACATTTAGATTTTCAAAAATATGAAATCGAGTGGTCTAATATTGTTCTAAAAATTGAAATTGTCCATTTGACC
>JBBMEG010000022.1:9438804-9458518 GCA_037832605.1 Cyclanthera cordifolia
TATGATTTCATGAAAGTTAAAATTTAGTCTTTGAAAATCTAGACTTTAGTTTCTATGGTTTGGAGAAATATAAAATTTAGTCCTTATTGTTTGAAGAAATAGAATTTAGTCCATAAAATTTGATAAGACCTAAAAAATATTCCATGTTATTCATAAATCGTAAGTGAATTAAATATTTAAATGTGATGTATGAATTATGTTTTTTTTCTTTCAATTAATCACTTATCTTACACTTTCATCATTAAACACAAAAATAACTAACTTCTACATATTTTATTCACTAACAATTAAAAACGATAGACTATTTATTCTGAAATCATAGGAACTAAATTCTAACTTTAATCAAAACATAGGACTAAATTTATAATTTAACCATAAATATTTACACTATCTAATTTGAATTTTCTTATGAAATTATAAGGCAAGCTTTTTTTTTTTAATCTAAAAAAGTAATAATAATTGTAGAGTAAAACTTACCAACACATGAAATATGTAATGTGTATATACGCTCATGTGGTAAAATACTTACCAAACATTTATTTAATTTTCCATTAAAATTAATATTACATTCAAAAACTAAATTAATGGTTGGCAAATAGTAATAAAATGAATCACCCATATCCTAACTTTATGATAATTAGAGCTTTATATACTACCTAAAAATCAAGGGATTAGAAGTTGAAGTCATTCAGCCCTACAAATGTTTTTTAATAAATTATGGGTTTGAATTTTTGGATACAATAATAAGACCAAAGTGCCAAAACGTTATATTGGACCTTTTAACATTTAAAACTAAAATGTAAAATAGCATATAGATAATGAATGAGAATGTATCAAAATTTTAACAAACTCAGAAGTCATAACAATTATACCAAAAGATACATTTTTGAAAAAAAATAAAAAACAGGGTACTAAAGTGCAAAATTCAATCATTGTTGGGAGGACCAAAGTTAAAGGACTAAAATGAAAATTGCAAAATTATACTTCATTACTGAATGCCAAAGACCAAAAACTTCATTTACACTGTTATTGTACTCTTCTCAATCTTCTGCTCATGAAAAAGAGAGGAAAACAGCCAAGTGACATTAATTTTCCAACAGCAGAACATAAAAAAAAAATTAAAAAAAAGAAGAAAAGATCAAAACCTAAGAACAGATTTTATAGAACAGAAATGAAATAGTAACAAATTTATATTTGATAATTGGAATAAGAACATTGATAAAAATTGATATACATGGAAGATTCATAGCTGAAGGTAGGGAAATGAAAAAAAAAAAAATTCACTTCCATTATAAGGAATAATCTAGTACCACAACAAATTAAACAAGTAGGATTGTTCAGTTATTTACTCTCAACAACAATTTGGTTAGAACAAAGCACCAAATTTACTCACCATATACCCCATTCATTAACTTCAATGGGTTCATTCGAACCTCAGACGGTTTTCGATCTTCCTTCTTAACTGAAATTTATGTGTCGTTAACTCGAAGGGAGGACGGATAGTTCCAAGCGACCTGTCCATTCCTCACCTGGCTTCAAAGTAATAGGGTTCTCAATTGCAGCTCCATCAACACAGAGCATCTGTTTGTAGTCTTCATCCCCGAAATCGACTATGGTTTTCGCTTTCTTCTCCCATGGATTCCACACCACTGCATCAGAATTCAAACAAGTATCTTGTTTATAACAAAGTTGCTTGGCTACCTTAACATATGGAACCTAATCAAATTTCATTCAAGTATGTTATGGTAACTGTTAAAGACAATTGCATGGAGCTTCATCTTCACAATAACACTAAATGATTCTCTGATCGAGATGAATTGACAGAAAAAAAAAGTGCAAGTATGTTCTCGGTAGCATGCAAATCAACTAATGAAGTATGTGCAAGGAACTAATGCTACTATTCTTCACAGCGCACATTGCAGTTTCATACTGTCCGAGCCAGCTTTCCCACACCTCTACTATGAATAGTCATACTCACACAACATATTGCATGATCCTACAACATTTGAATTATCAAAAAAATCTATTATAAATTTATTCCTTAGTAGGTGGCTAGTAGAGATTGAAGTCACTGCCTCTTAGTTACTTAGGAGTTAAAAGACACTTCTTTGCGGCTAGATCATTTCCTAATGATACATAGAGGCTTTAAGATAAGAAGGGATTGATAACATTACCGACATCTGGAAGTCCTTCCTTTCTTATAACGAAGGTGCGCTTCCTTTCATGATCAAGCACAGCGATGAGATCCAAAGAACTAAGATACACCCGATCAATCTGTGAAGAAAGGAAGAGTTCATGACGGAACTAGACGCAACTAGTGTCAACTCGGAATTTATATGAATGGAACTTAACAATTTGGAAATTAGCTTTTACCTCGGATTCAAATGTTAAGGCATCTCCTTGCTCGGTGAACCGTTGTTTATCGCGTAAGTTGTCAAGATAGTCAAGAACCTCAAGCCCCTCAACTCTCACCTCACTGTTAGCACAGTAGAGGAACAATTTGAAAACCCATCAAAGAAAGTATGGCACTATGATGAAGAAACACAAAAAGGAACAGGGAGGAATAACGGACATCGTCTATTCCTCGATCTTCCTCTTTTACGAGTAAGTCATACCTAATATCTGAAATGGATAAGTATGTGTGAAATGCAATTGAGAAACTGAAAGGCTTGCAATTGACGTTTCTTATTCGTGATATTAAAGTGAGATTCCCATCTGCTGCCAAACAAACCTTCAGTCTGAATTCAAAACTGTAAGAAACAAAACTAAGTTGTTAGCTACAACTAAACCAGAAGATTTTACTGATGGCATTCAAAATCTGACTATGTCATTCGAGTGGTGCCGCCTCATTGGTAGAGATTTGGAGTCTCCAAGGTATGCCGGAGGTCCCAGGTTCAAAACCCATAAGTGAGTTTAATTGTAAAATCTTTTGTTGTCTCTCGGGTTCGGATCTTGGGGCAGACACGAGTGCCCTGCATATGTAGTGGAGCGAATCTCCAATTCCCGGTTGGAAAATAAAAAAAATTGACTCTACCCTTAAACAGATTGCAGAGAATCAGAATCAACAATTCTTTCTTCAATGTATTGTTTCCGTTAATATGCAACAACATGTTTGTCAGTTTGAATAACAACAGATTGCTTTCTTTATTTTTTCTTAAAAGATGGAGTATACGTAATTATCTCTTCTCTAACCTGTGTGGCCATATTTTCAGATCATCTTCAGAGGGTTTAAGTAGCAAATCAATGCAGGATTTGTCCTTGATTTCACCTCTCATAAGGGGAGGAGGATTATTATCGATTTTCCAAATCTTGTTTCGAGCAAATCCGTGCTGTTCAAGGTTTTCACGAGCTCCGAACTAGATACATAACAAAAACAAGTCAATTATATAAGTGAAAGAAAAGCCCAAAAAACAGATCTCCAAAACTGGATACATTAGGGAGCGAATCAATTAGGTTAAATGAAAAATATGATGGGAAAAATGAAGTTCATTAATGAGCACTACACACCTGAGGGAAACAAATAGGAATTCCTCCTCTCACAGCTTTTGGTGGCTTAAAAACTGCCTACAATGCAGAAAAAGGCAATGGTAAGCTCTTATGTTTGATGCTTGTTATTTACTAGAACAATTGAGACCAGATCAGATTAAGTCTTTTTTGGAATGACTTTTTAAGTGCTTAAAAAGTAAGAGCAAAAACAGTACTTTTAACTTTTAAGTACTTGAAACTCAATCAGAACAGGTCATAATTAGTAGAGAACTAAGAAAGTTCATCAAAGACATCAGGTCAAACCAGAGTAGAGCAAAAATTGACAAAGGATAACAACAAGAGAAGGAAAAGATAATACAAGCTACGCGGTCTCATGCTTCACAACCGTTCTTAGCGTATCAAAACAGTTCAAGTTCTTGATCGGCGATGAAGTAAGAACAGATCTAGAAAGAGTAGCATTTCAAAGGGGTTTTTTTTTTTCTTCATGAGCTTTGGCTATTACCTTAGTGCTAGTGAACAATAGTTCTTCACCTTTATCAGTTTTCCATGAAAGAACCTGGCCTCCATACAAGCTAATCTGGATTATTGGAACATCGAAAAAGAAAACAGAACAAAAATAGTTATTACAAATATGCAAACCACAATCATTCTTAATTGTGGTATTCCTGCTCCACACTACATTGGGATGTATATGATAGAAAATCGCATCTAGAATTTGATGTTCTTAATGAAATTTTTGTTTATTATATACCATGTTTCTTATAATCTTTCAGATGAGAAAAGATATTGGTCGAGATTCAAAACAAGACACTCTGAAAACTGTCTATTTAAGCTTTAAAAATTTGGGTGGAATTTCGATTTCTTTTTTTACTTTCAAGTAAACAATAGGGCGCAGGGTATTACAAAACAAGAAACAAAAACAATATCAAAGCCTAAAGAACTAAATAATTTGTTGAATTGTGTAAATCACCGATCAACCTAAAAGCTGAAGCTAGTAAGTTTGGGTAAATTTAATTGTACCAACTAACACTCCCTCTCACTTGTGGGTCTTAGAAATTTGATAATGATACCATGTTGAATTGTGTAAATCACCAATCAACCTAAAAGCTTAAACTGTCAGGTTCGGATAAATTTAATTATATCAACTAACATAATTATTATTTAATCAATTTCACTCGAAGTTTTCCATTACACTTGATTATCTAACGTGAAGGGGTCTGTAGAAGGAACATTTTGCCTTGATAAAAAGGCAAAAGTATGTCTATCAGATTCCCATCACTACAACGAAGCATCATAAAGGCCATGTACACTATATACCAATCAAATACACACTATTCGAAAGCGACATGGCATGTCTATTGATTTACTTCACTATCAACCAAATCACACCCACTCAGTCATAATCGATTTAACGGTCATGCCACATTCCTGTTTTATTAATAACCATAACAATATTGATTAAGTAGAAACATAATCAAACTTCTGTGACATAATCAAAACTCTCTAAGTTTTAAAGACAATATGATCAAAATTCAAGACTAGAGGTCTACATTAAACCAGAATTCTATATTGTATAAACGGAGAAAAGGGAGGTTCTACCCTTGCTGAAGCTCCTCGATTGTTCCAAAGCAGCACCTGTTCCACGCCATTCTTGTCTTTGGTAACTTCAATTGCTGATTTCTGACTACTAGCTTCCCCAGAATGATCCATTTCAAAAATACAATGAGTAAATTAATAAAAGGAATAACACAGAGAAATCTCTCTATCTATCTCTCATTCTCTCTGTATTCCTCCCCTCCTCTTTTGTTTTTCTCTCTAAAAGGAAAAGTTAGAACAAGTTCCCAAATGATGAACAGAGAAATTTGAAATCTCTCAAAGCAGTTGAGAAATTTAAGCTTTACCCTCTAGGCTTCAACACACTTTCTTGTGACAAACCATTTCTCCCGTGAATTTAAACCAAAAATTCACCCACCCCACTATAACCACAAACCCCAGAATCTTCCAAACTCCACCGACAAAGAAATAAGAAGATTCAAACCCTAAAAACATGAAGCACATCATAAGAACACCAATACATGTGAAGAAGAAAAGCAGTAATCGATTTCTAAACAGCAATCTCAGAAGGAAAATAAAAACGCCCAAAACGCGAAAAACGAAACTGAAGAACTGAGAATCATAAATGAATGAAAGAATCGATGTTCATAAAAGGCAAGAAATCGCAAACACCAACGCAAAGGAAGACGAATCTCCATACATTACGACCGCCCAAATTATAAAAAAAAAAAGAAAAAAAAAAAGAAAAATCGAAATCAAATAGTGGTCGAACAGATTTGAGTTCATAATCGTCCTTGAATCGAAAGTATCGAGAATGGCGATTGAGTTAAATAAAGAAATACCCACTTGCAGATTGGACTTCATAAAAGTATAATTAAGCAAAAGGGTGAAGCGAGCAGCCATTACTTGTGATGTACTTCAGCCTAGTGGCTGCCATAGAACACAGCGGTGATCGACCCATCTTGAAATTTGGTACCTACTAATACCTGAATTAACGATCTTTAGAGATATTTAATTCGTATAATCAAATACAAAGATTTAATTTAAAATATTTTGTTCGTTAAAAAAATAAAATAATAAAATATTTGGGACATTTTTTTTTCTTCAGGTAATTTTTGAACCTATTAGAGGTGAGAAATAAAAGAAATGAGAACGATTATAAAATTGAAAATTACAAAGAAAATGATTATTAGTATTTATCCAAATAAAATGATAATATAAATAATCATATAGAGAATAATTAATTGTGTTTGAAATAAAATTTAATAATTATAAAAATTAAAATAGTGAGCGAAAAGTAGATATAGACAATAAAAAGTAGCTAAGAGAAATAAGATTACGAAGCTAAACATGCTTGTGATCTAAATAAAGTTCACATTGAATTCATATTTTGAAAAAAAAAAAAAAAATTTGATTCTTACAATTTTAAAATTTGTCAAAATCTAAAAACACGTCCTTACCGTTTCTAATTGTTAGTAAGTTGAGTTCGTGCAAGTTTTTTTCTTAGATAGAATAGGTAGAAAATAGTTATTCATATATTAAGATGCCATAGTGAGTTAAGTTATTGATTGAACAAAAATCATATTATTTAAACACGAATGACTAATTTTCAATATATAATCAACCATAATTACGAGCGACAATGACATGTCTTTATATTTTATCAAACGATAAGAAGTCAATTTTAGTTTTTAAAATATATGAACAAAATTCTAACCTTCTTTTTTTTTTTTTTTTAATTATATTAACTAAATTCTAATTTTTGAAAAGATAAAGACTAGAATTGTGACTTTTATTAAAGTAAAGAGATCACGAAAGCTATAATTTAATATTTGACTTAAAGAAAAATTTAATATCCATAATTTGATAGTAAAAAATAATGTTCGTGGTTCATAATTGTTGAACGATGAAAAATAAGAAAACACACTTTTGACAATTTTGAACGGGTATGGACTATTTTTTTAAGAGCGGTTAAATCATGAAAAATAAATTTTAATTTTGACTTTATTGTAAATCATAGAGAAAGTGTTTGGTTGAGAAGTTATGAAAGGTCCGTAGAAGAATTATTATAATAATTTGAATGTGTTTATTTGTAGAGAAATTATAATAATACATTGTATAAATGTGATTGTTTGGAAAGAAGTTATAGAAGAGTTTGGTTAATCGTGAATTGTGACATTTACGAAGAATTAATTTAATTCTTCATTTTAACGAAAGAGTTAAAATAGCTTTTAGGATTAAAATAAATCCGCCAAACAAACATCTACCAAGGGTTTGTTTTTCTTGCCTGGTATTGGCAGGTATATATCATACAAACCGTCCAACATGTTATTGTTTGGCCCATAAATTAGAAATGTTCTATTTTAATTCTTGTCAAAATTCAAACCTCCACTATTATGTTTGTTTTTTCTTTAAAACAAATAAATTTAAATCAAATTAATTAGAAACAATTCCTATTTGGAAATTATTCCTATAAATGACACTTGTCTCAAACCACAACTTGAAAGGTGAAAAACCCAAGAACTTGCAACCATATATGATATTATCTACTTAATTTGAACATATACTCTCGTGACTTTGTCTTTGGTTTCACTCGAAAAGCATCACATTAATTAAAATAATTATTATCACTTATATACCCATGATTTTTTCATCTTTTAACTTATGTGAGATATTTTGTTTGCATCCCTACAGTCCACTAGTTTCATCATTGAAGGATCAACAACTAGGAGCGTACAAAAGAATCAACAACTCAAACAACCTAGATTATACAGCTCAAACCATAAGAATTGGGTTGAGTTATAACTTTATTTAGATTAAATTGAGTCAATGATTTTATGATTTTCGTTGGGTTGAATCTGTTTTAGGGTGACTAGTTTTTTACTCGTACAACACAACCAAATTAATATATATGTGTAGAATAGGTTAAGTGGAACATCATCCATCATTTTTTTTTTTTTTGACACATTTAATTGACATGGATTGATTGTTTTTTATTAAGGAAACAAAAAAAAGAGGAGATTTACACACCCTAAAAACACTGCATAATTGACCAAAATCCAAAAATACAAGAGTTAGATGAGTTGAGAATTGATCAATCAAAAAATTTTGTTCCCAAAGAAATATAATTTCAATTCAATTCAAATCGAGTTGACCGATATTAACAACACCGCGGTGGGTTAAACTAGTTCTAGAAAGGACAAACTAATAATTTATTTGGATAAGATTTCGTGGAGAAATTGCAACAATAGTTTGGATGTGAGTTTTCGAAAAGAAAAATGCAGCCAATTGTTCATTTGGATGTAGATTATTTATATGGACAATTTTTGTAATAGGTTTGATGCTTCATACATAATCTCTTATTTTCATTAATATTTGTTACTTTTTCTTTTTTCAATTATTTTGTTTTCGAAGTTTATTTTAAATATCTAATTTATTTAAATAATATTATACTTTTCTAATTTTTAAATGTATTCAATTATGTAATCGAATAATTACTATCTAATTATTTATAATTTTTAAATGTATTCAATTATGTAATCGAATAATTACTATCTAATTATTTATTGCTTCTCATTGTTAGATTATTATTGATTAAAATATTATTCATATACATTAAATTTTTTATTTTATCTAAAAATTTGATAAAATTAATTATTAATCAAATATTAAACTACTTTTAATAATACACATAGATTGATTAAAAAAAAAAAAATAGTTTTGAAATGAAAATTTATTTTGAAATAAGTGATTAGAAGTGCACAGTTCATTTGAATGATTAGGAACTTTTTTTTTTTTTTTTTGAGTACAAGTTGAAGAACGGGATGACAAATCTTACAAGATATCACAAAGACTCGAACTATTGATCGAGTGAATGCTAATATATCACTAGTGTCAGCTGAGCAGTGCTCGCTTTAGCAGAATATTTTTTAAAGATCATTTACCTATAATTTTTTTTAATAAGTTAATAAATACTGATTTCTAATTCTTACATTAAAATTTACTTTAAAACATCCTCTGATGATTCTACTTGGTGTCTACTAGGCAAATTATTATTTATTTATTTATTTTTTTGATTATAACAAACAAAAAGAATTACATAATACGAGCATCAACCCTACATAGGGTAGTGATAACTTGGATAAATCATTAAAATAAACGGCATGAATCTCATCTGGAACGTCTTCCATCTATTGTCGTGAAAGATTAATTCTTCGGTGCGGCCAATCGAGCAAGACTATGGGCTAGAGAATTGGCGTCTCTCCCACACCACGTGAAGAACATTGACCTCAAAGAAAAGGTATGCCGAAGAATATCATCAACAATAAAGGCCACATCTGAACTACAAGTTCGCCTCGAAGCAAATCGACAACGCGGGCAGCATCAGTTTCGACCTCAACATTCGAGAAACCCAACTCCACAGCTGCTCAATTCCATTACAAATGGCCAAAGCTTCAACAACTTCCACATCTAACAAGTCTGGAAGCGTTGTACAAAAGAGATTAAACCACAACTTTTTGGATAAAGTTTAACTGTAGCATTGATATTTAATTTTAATAATTTAAAATTACCCAACGAATTCACTGAAATAGTGTACTCTTTTTAGTCTTAGGTGTACTATACTTGCGTGTACAAAAATAATAAATGTAAAATCATCCAAAAAAAGTTTCAAGAATGTTGAACTGCTTTTGACCTTCAAAATAGGCAGGCCTGAGGTTTTTTCTTCCTACCTTAAACGTCGCCGTTTGAAAGGACGCAAGACAATTGAAAATATGATCTACAATAATAAAATTGTAGCAATTAACTTTTCGCCCACCAAACTCATATTTCATGTCAAAGTGAATATAACTCAACTAGAGATGCATCACCATCTGCTTTATTTGTGGTTCGAGTCGTTCACATTCAAATATTATAACCTCAAAAAATAAAAGGTCTGAGTTTGATCTATTATTAATAATAAACTTAATCATTATTTATCTAAAATTAATTTCATATATAATCTTAAAAAAAAAAAGTCATACATTGAATGAGAATTTTTTTTTTAGTACAAATTTAGAGAGAAAACCATAAATTTTATAGAGGACAAAACTGTATTGAATGAGACAATTTTAAATATATTAAAATTTTAGTTAAAATATCAATTTTGAAAATTTTAAAAAATATACTTAAATGTTAAAAAAGATTATTTTCCAACCGTTAAATTTTTATTTTAAAAATATTTATGAATTTTAAATTACCATTGAAAAAACAATGCTTAATAAAATGTTAAACTTTTGTTTTAAATAATAATTATCAAAAGAAAATTTAAATTTTACAAGAATTTGAGATTAATATTAATAACATGTTGACGTAGCAATTTTCTATAAACTTTAGAAATTTAAAAAAAATTCAAAGGAAATTAAATTATTATTGAAATGAATTTCAATTTCTTTTTTTTTTTTTAATTTTAATTGTTATGATGAGTTTAATTGATGATTTATGTATTTTGTTTTTAATATCATGACTCTTTACTATCTCGATGAGTCCGTCGCGATATTTTATTGGTCGTTTTTCATCTAATTACTAATTTTAATATTAAAAATAAAAACACTTTTTATTTTTTCCTTTTTGCATATAAATTATTTATCCTTCTCCTTCTTCGTCGTCGACAGTCGCCCAGCAACCTCCACTTCTGACCTCGACGTCTCCGTCCCTTTCTCTCTCATCGCTGTTCATCTCTCCATTTCCAAGCCGCCATGGAAGCTTCTTCAGCTCTTTCTCGTATAGGCCTCGCCGGCTTGGCCGTCATGGGCCAAAACCTCGCCCTCAACATCGCCGAGAAAGGCTTCCCAATTTCCGTCTACAATCGCACCACTTCCAAGGTCGACGAGACTGTAGATCGCGCCCACAACGAAGGTAATCTCCCTCTTTTTGGTCAGTACAATCCTCGCGATTTTGTTCTTTCTATTCAACGCCCTAGATCGGTTATCATCCTCGTTAAGGCTGGTTTGCCCGTAGACCAGACCATTGCGGCCTTGTCTGACCACTTGGAGCCTGGCGATGCCATTATTGACGGTGGTAATGAGTGGTATGAGAATACTGAGCGCCGAATTGCGCAGGTTTCTGAGCGGGGGATTTTGTATCTTGGGATGGGGGTTTCTGGTGGCGAAGACGGTGCTCGTAATGGGCCTTCGTTGATGCCTGGAGGTTCTTTTCAGGCTTATTCTAATGTTGAGGATATTCTTAAGAAGGTGGCTGCTCAAGTTGATGATGGTCCTTGCGTTACTTACATTGGTGAAGGGGGTGCGGGTAATTTTGTTAAGATGGTGCATAATGGTATTGAATACGGTGATATGCAGCTTATTTCGGAAGCCTACGACGTTTTGAAACACGTCGGAGGGTTGTCGAATCCTGAATTGGCTGACATTTTCTCTGAGTGGAACAGGGGGGAGCTTGAGAGCTTTCTAATTGAGATATCAGCAGATATCTTTAAAGTGAAGGATGAACATGGCGATGGGGAATTGGTAGATAAGATTTTGGACAAGACTGGGATGAAAGGAACTGGGAAATGGACTGTGCAGCAAGCTGCCGAGCTTTCCATTGCGGCACCGACGATTGCAGCTTCGTTGGATTGTAGGTACTTGAGTGGATTGAAGGAGGAGAGGGAAAGTGCAGCTGAGGTGTTCAAGGAAGCAGGACTGAATGAAGGCGTCGGGTCAGTCAGGAGTGGAATTGACAAGAAGAAGTTGATTGAAGATGTGAGGCAGGCTTTATATGCTTCCAAGATTTGCAGCTATGCTCAAGGGATGAACTTGCTGAGGGCCAAGAGCTTGGAGAAGGGATGGAACTTGAATTTTGGGGAATTGGCAAGGATTTGGAAAGGTGGGTGCATCATAAGAGCTGTGTTCTTGGACAGGATCAAGAAAGCATATCAGCGCAATCCCAACCTTGCAAGCTTGCTGGTGGATCCTGAGTTTGCTAGGGAGATGGTGCAGAGGCAGGCTGCTTGGAGGAGGGTGGTTGGGTTGGCAATATCCGCAGGGATCAGCACACCGGGGATGTGCGCCAGCCTTGCCTATTTTGACACGTATAGGCGTGCTCGGCTGCCTGCCAATCTTGTGCAGGCGCAGAGAGACCTGTTTGGGGCTCATACATATGAGCGGGTGGATCGCCAAGGCTCCTTCCACACTGAGTGGACAAAGCTCGCTCGCAAGGCTGATGCTGGCGTTGGCATTCTCAACTGAGCTTTTGACCTGCCTTCGCATTTGGTTGGTTTTCTTTCTCTGCTTCAATTGGGTGCAATTTTCCTACATGATTTTGCTTGCCAATCTCAAAAGTTGTAGTTTTTCCTTTTTGTATCTTTATCTAGACAGTCATCCAAGCTTCTTAGGGAGTAGACAGACTAGTAGTTTTTTTTACTGGCCTTAATATTTGCTTTGAATAATAATGAATTAGGAAAAAGAAAAAAAAGAAAGAAGTCGAGGAAGCAGCAAGCATGGCCATTCGAGTTCTATTGTGATAGTGCTTTTCACATCTCATTGTTGTTCAATATGAAGAATTTTCCTTTTGTTTAAAACATGTCGTTGAAATTGGAATGAGAATAAATCTACCATAAATTCAGATTTAGACCTCGAGAGTGTTGATTATTTCTATTAGGTACTTTGATGAAGTGTTTGGATTCGGTTTGGTAGGTTCATTTTTCCCAAGTATTTCCATAATTTTCAAACACTGAAAATCCAAGGCATGTTTTATTAGCTAAGAACATTTTTTGATCTGTTTAAAAGTTATTCAAAAGGCACCTTTAGGCTTCTTGGGTTATTTTTTCAACATGGTTTAGCAAATTGAGGTTAATAAGAGGCACTAGACAATGTATGGATCTAATAATGGTTTTCTTGTATGACATGCCCTTCAAAAATATATGTTACCACCATTCCTAACCTTGAACTTAATTTTATCAATGAATGGAGTATCGTTCATGAATTTGTCTAATAGTCAAATAAGGTTTTTGTAAATCATAAAATGATTAGAGGCTATGTATTCAATCCATGGTGATCATCTATGTAGGAGTTCATTTATACGAGCTATCTTGAGAACCAAATGTAATTGAGTCAGACAATTATCTTGTGAGAATAGTCGATATGCGCGTAAGTTGGCTCAGACACTCACAAAAGAAAAACGAATAGGATGTGCTTGAGAATTTCTCCTTGTTGTGGCTGTGTGATGGGTTTTGGGGCGTTGGAGCAATTAGAAATTTTTTTATAAGGGCATTTAGGCAATTAGTTAGGAAGTTTGTTAGATAATAGGATTATATAGGAGAAAAGGGGGTAAGGAATTCTCATCTTTGAATTGAGCGAAACCATTAGAGCTTGAGAGATGTTTCTCCAAAGTAAGGGAGGTTCCAAGTTCCTACTAAAACTTGACTTCTTGTATTTTTCATTATATTTTTAGTTCTTATCACTTGGTGCATCTATGATCTTTGTGGAAAGTGCATTTTTTCCCTTCATGTGGGTGTCGAGACTCCCATTTTCTTTAGTTATTTAGATGTAAAATTGTAGAGCGATTATTTTGAGTGATTATAAAGATTGAGTTATTTTGAGTGATTAAAAATTTAAGTTTAGTAATAGCTTGTCTGGATGCGATTTTTCGTAGAGGAATTGCAGTTAATATCTCGTTTAGATCACAACTTTTGTAGACTAATTGCAGACAATAACTCGTTTGGATGTGGTTAGGAATGAATGATTATTTTGAGGAGTTAGAAATGAATGATTATTTTGAGTAGTTAGAAATAAGTAATAAAAAATGAATAATTATTTTGAGTGATTACAATAGCTCGTTTGAATACTGTTCTTTGAAGCACCCCCTTACAAAAGAGTAGTTTTTCAATTATTTAACTATTTGGAATAAAGAAATATACCCTAGGTTTTCTGCCATTTTTGTTCTCAGCGCATTAGCTTGCTAAATTTTTGTTCAAGATCTGATAGTATTTCATTATAGTCCCTGTCATGGCAGAAACAAATGGAATGAGGAATGACATAGTTCATTTAATTCTAACATAGCATTCGAACTGAAGTAATAAAGATGAATTTGAGATTTATGAATTCAATGTATGATAGTCATTTTATGAATTAATGATTTTATAAATTTTCTTAAATGTTGTAGGGTTGAAAAATCAGTTATGTTCATCGCATTATTTATATGTCAATAAAATTCGTAGAAATCTAATTTATTGACTGGTGACCATCATCGATTATAACCATAATCTTTTGGTCATCTAAAAGTCCTTTTGATTATTTAGCAAACTTATTGAGTTGGCTCGATTTCTTAGTTAAATTTTTTTTTTTCTTTTTATGGGTGTACGTTTTTGTTTTTTTTTTTATATTACAACAATTGAGGGTGAAGATTTGAACATGTGATCTTATGGTTCTTCGGCGTTCACTAATGTCAATTTTCAATAGTAACGAAGCATATAAGATGAATTGCAATTATTTGGCCAAATATCAAATATGTCCATAACATTATCAAACAACAACAATAATGATTAAAAAAAAAAAAATCATCGTCAGACATTGATTGCTCTATTCAGGTATCTTATGTTACTCTTTTATCTCGTGGATTAGGTGAATTAATCTAAACAAAATGAATTAACATTAGGATGATTATAATATACAATAGAATTAAATGGGAGTTCCTTCATTATGTTTAAATTAGAGTTTAATCTAAATTTGATTACATTAACCATGGAGTGTATTTAACTTGCTAATGACAGTTTGATATTTAAAAAAGAGAAGGACAAAGGTTGAGAGTTTTGAAACAACATTCACTAACAACTCAAATTGAGACTAATAAAAAATTGAGAAGTTAACTAGCACGGAAGAACTACAAGAATCGAATACATCTTGATGATAGACCTACTTGCATATAGGAGAGCGACAACTCAAGGCACATCGACTCATTGTTGGAGCTCATCTCGACAAAGATTGACATTAACATTTCTTCGTACCGAAGATCATTCAATCTAACACGCTGGTTGCTTTATTTTGAATCCTTTGATATGAAAGAAATTTCATGCCTTTATCTCATCGGTACAAAGACAAGAGCTTTACCCTCACTATGAGATGACATAACTTTGCTTTTCAATTTATTTAAACATTATGATTTCGCCAATTGAATGACCCTTTTTGTAACTTGTCATGCTCTTTACTTGACTTTGGTGAATATATGATATCTTTTTCTAAAAAAATAAACAATCATCTCAGAAACTAAAAATCAGTATAACAATAACTAAAAGTTCACTAAAAATGAAGATAAACAAAAACACAATCTAAAAAAAGGCTGGTATCGAATCTGGTTACAAAAAGGGATAGGCGAACTCAAACAATTAGAAGAATCGGTAGTTTGAATAGAAAATCGTGTTGTGATACAAATAAAGTATCCTAGAGAAAATTAGGAGAAGATCATGATATATAAGTGATAACAATTATTGATATGTGACATTTTGAGTGAAACAAAAAACAAAGTCATATCGATGTGTAGAGATTCGATTTGTTCATAAGCCAAAATGTCGCCAATTATACACGCAACCAAAGATTTCTTCAAGTAAGATTGTTATGATAGGTATAATGGATGTTCAAATAGGAATAATTTTAACCAATTTAATATATTTATAAAAGTTAAATATATTAAAGAACACAAGTCTTTAATTTGAAAAAAAAGAGAGATACTACTTTGAGTTTTTATAATTTTTTTCGGTATAAATAGATAATTGAATTAAACTAGAGATATATGAGCTTTTAGATGATAACTGAAATATACTTACTTTGTACAATGTTTGTTGTGGGTGAAATTATCCTCGTAATATCCGGACACGACAAAGGCCCTCCCGAAGGGTAGCCGAAGAAGTATGACCCCCTTAAGGACCAAAAAAAATCAAGATCGGGCACAAGGCCGTACTCGGGGACGTGCCCAAGTCCGAGCTCGAGACCGAGCTCACTGCCGAACTCAAGGCTGAGCACAGGGCCGAGCTTGAGGCCAAGCACACGACCGAGCTGAAGGCCAAGCTCAAGGCCGAGCTTGAGGCCGAGCTCAAGGCTCCCCGACCGAGCTCGAGACCAAAGAAAGTTTGACCCCCCCCCCCCCCTTAGGGAGTCAGTTGAGGGAATCCAGACCCCCCGGGGTTAGGCTTAGTGTAAAGTGACAACCGAACACCGTCGATAACGACCAAGAGTTACACTAAGAAGTCTGACCACTCCTAGGGGAGTCAGTCGTGGGAACCAGGCCCCTCGGGGCCAGACCATGTCAAAATCTGGCTCCTCTAGGTCGGTCGAAGGCAAACACCCTCTAAAGGGAGAAAGTCGTGGAGGTCAGGGCTCCCTTATGAGTCGGCCGAGTCCAAGTGACAACTGGATACTGCCTATAACGGGCCAGGAGTCACGCCGAGAAGGCTGACCACCTCCAGGAGAGTCACCCGTGGGAACCAGGTTCCTCGACGGACCATGTCAAAATTCGGCTTCTCTAGGTCGATAAAAAACGAACACCCCCCTAAAGAGGGGAAGGTTGTGGAGGTTAGGGCTCCCTTACGAGCCGTCGGAGTCCAAATGACTATTGGGTACCACCGAAAATGGCCGGGAGTCACGCCGAGAAGTCTGACCACCCCCAAGGGAGTTAGCCGTGAGAACTAGGCCCCTCGGCTCCGGACCATGTCAAAATCCAGCTCCTCTGATTCGGTCGAAGGCGAACATCCCCCTAAATGGGGAAAGCAGTGGAGGTCATGGCTCTTCTAAGAGCCGACGAGTCTAAGTAACGTCTTATGTCGTTGCACCCCTTAAGGGTAACGCCCTGGAGTTACACCGAAAAGACTCATACCCTTAAGGGATCGACCATGGAGGTGACGACCTACAAATGTTGGCCGAGTTCAAGTAACCCCAGAGATAAGACCGTTACACCTCTCAAAGTGTAACGGTCAGGGGTTACGCCGATGTTAATGCCCGGTGTAATTAAGCACGCTCTAAAAGCTCTCAAAACACTCTTTTAAATTCGTTTCTAACTTAGGCATCCGAGGTCATGTGGCTTACGCCACACTAGTGTGCCTAATTTTGTCTTTTTTGCAGGCAAATTCATCATCGGTAAATAAATTGTATCATTGATCCCAGTTGACTATTTTTCGGCATCAACAATGTTGATGAAATATATGTTAAAAATCTCAAAAAAGAAAAGAAAAAGGATTTCATTGATAATTGAAATATACTCGGTAGTTTGTACATATATTTAAATTTAAAATATCATTTTGGTCCCTAGATTTGTACCTTTGTTTCATTTTGGTCCCTAAACTTTCAAAAGTTTAATTTTAGTCCATAAACTTTCAAATTTGTTATATTTTGGTCCCGAAATATTTAAATTTGTTTCATTTTGATCACTCAATTTCTAAAACTTCAATCGTAGTCTCCAGACTTCAAAAAAAAAAAAAAAAAAGCTTAAATTTGATCTTTATTTAAAAAAAAAACTTAAATTTGTTAGTTTTTCAAAAAATTTGATCTTTATTAAAATTTATTTTTTTATTAAAGTCTAGACATTAAAATTGAGCTAATAGTTAAGGACCAAAATGAACAAATTTTGTTTTGTATTTATTACCTTGCAACGTATCTTGTTTTCCGGTTCCCTTTTGTTCTATAAGGAGCTGCTACTCTCACCTACTTTGTTTCCTTTTTAATCTCATTGTTAGCTTCTTGTTCTCCAAATTGGAATTTCTAGCTTCAATTTTGTTTATATTCCTTGTTTTGGGCCACACTTCATTACCTCTTCTTTATTCTACTTTCTTATTCTATTGCTAACCATGTGTTTATTTTTAGTAGAAAATAGTGGAGCCAATAGAAGTGAAAGAGTTAATAGTTAGTTAGAGTAACATACATAGAGTAATTAACTACTCGTTTAGAGATTATTGTTGATAGTGATTGTTTACTATAAACTACAAATAAGGAGTTAATGAAGAATAGTGGAAATGAGTAACCTTTAAGATGTCCATTTTCTTCGTGGGGCTAGGATCCGTCCCTAATGGGGCGGTTAATATCCCCGATTAGGCGATAAATGAGTGAGTGAGTAGGGATGAAATTTTTTTTCACAAGCTAAACAGGGATGGGGACATGGAATGTATTCCCCGTTCCCCGCCCCATTTATATATTATTTTATATTAATTTTAATTTTGTTTAATGCATTTATATACATAAAATTTTAGAAAATTTTATTTCTATAATTATTTTTCTTACATAATTAACTATATAATTAAAACTAATAAACATTTATCTTAATTATTGAAGAAATTATCTAAATTATAGTGGATTGATTTAAAATTAAGAAGGTCGGTAAAAGTTTGAGAATAATAAAAAAGAAGTAAAAAAGTAATAAAATGGAAAATAATTTCGCTTAGGAAACCCGATCCTCGTGAATTTTTCCTGCCCCGTTCTCCAAAAGAATTAACGATTAATTTCAAGGAGTTGAGGATTAAAATTGATAGCGGGGATGATGACGGTAAAATCATCCCCGTCCCCACCCAACTCGTGGACATCTTTAATAGCATCTTGTTTCACTCAGTTTTTGTGGTTCAAGCACTATGAGGTGCGTGTCTATACTATATGCAGCTTTACTTTAAAATTCTTGTGTAACCATTCGTCTTCTATGGTTAGACTCTTTCTAAATGAGCTTCGAAATTAGAGCTCTAACGATGTATTTTGTATGAATAAGTAACCACTAGTTTATTGATAAGGGCAGACCTATTAAGAAACTAGGGAACCAAGCTGAATTTTAAGGAAGCATTCACCTTGAAGATGATGATAAAGAGGGTAGTGCATTTCTATATATATTACGTACATCTCTACCTCGATTTGGCATCAACAGTACGATACATGGATTACTTCCTTCACTATATCAATTGATTTTGAACTTCATATTATCTCATACATAAGAGTTGGGTTTTTGGTTTAGTTGATTCTCATTTAATCCAACCCAACGTGAACTAAGAAGTTCTTTGTATAGTAAAATTTTGAAACTATTTCCTAAATAATAGAAAGTTGAATGGGTCTATATAAAATGACAAAAATGTCACTATTTCAACCAATTCAGTTGATTGTCTTCAATCAATTATCCAATCTCAACGGATAATCTTTAATTATTATTTCAACTGATAGACTTCATTAAATTCACAGACAGTCTTCAATCAACTAGTTAAAAGAATTGATAGACTTCATTCAATTCGTTGACAGTCTTCCATCAACTTGTTAAAAGAGGAATATAATTGAAATTTTTGAAAAATAAATGAAAATTTACAGTTAATTTTATCACACGTGAATGAAAAATTGCTATTTTTAATAATTTTTTTAACTTTATTGTCAATTTTTATACACCCTCTACTTGCTATTTTTTTTTTCTTTAATTATATTTTGTTTTTTTTTCTTTTTATTTCTATAGCCCACTATCCAGCCTTCTCTCTCTCTCTCTCTCTCTTCCTTTTTATTAATTTTTTAAATATTTATTTCCTCTACCATTGCTGCCTTTTCTCAACTTTTTGTATTATATAATTTATAATTTGTTGTTATTTTATTTCGTATTATTTTTAAGTAATATTTGTATTGCATTAGTGTTATATGATGTATTTATTTGCACTCACAGTTCCATTGATTAGTGAGTTCGAACTCATTAATTAACT
>JBBMEG010000022.1:9464599-9487454 GCA_037832605.1 Cyclanthera cordifolia
GTCAATTAATTTTAAAATTGATGACTGCACTTTTAATATGGATCACAACCCATAAACTTTGGGTATTTGTTATCAAAATAATGTCACGTATGCTCAATTTTATGATTTTTGCTTCTACTATAGGTGATTTATTATAATCAGATTTAAACATTTGTTAAAATTCTTTGAAAATGAAGATTATTATCTTTCTTTTTTTTTTTTTTTTTTATAATAGTTGATGTTTCTCTTTTTATATATTTAAAAAAATAATCGTAACATTTTAAACATTTTATTTGTATTCCCCCATTTGGTAGGATGATATTGTATGCCTTCGTGACTTCATTTTTTATTTCATCTAAAAGATTGCATATCTATAAAGATAATTGACATCATTTACATAGTCGTGAACTTTCCCATCGTGTAACAAGTATGAGACATTTTGTTTGTATATCCTAACAAATTTTCTCTTCAAAAAAGTTTTATCGAGTCTCTCCATAAGATCTTCTTTTGCATTTGGCACTTGAGGACTCAATCTCCCATTGAACAAAAGCCTCCCCTCCTCTCATATAGCCAATATGCCTAAGTGTCATTGAGGTCTACTAATCTGGAAACCGTGTTCTGTAGCATTTGCCTTTAGAAGAATTCCTCCGTCGCTGCTGGTAGGTAACGGCGACGAAAAACCAACGTCGCCTTTCCCCTGAAGAGCAGATTCGACGAAGTACAAATTTCGTCGCATTTGGCTTCGCCGACGGATCAAATGCGACACAAAAGGCGACAGAGCTAGTTCTGTAGCCGAAAGCAACTCCGACGGAATTTGACCCCTCCAGCTTCCGTCGCCGAAGGAGTCATTTCTTGTAGTGATTTCTCCATAATTATAATATTGTCCATTTTAGACATACATCCTCTTGACTTTGTCTTTTTATTTTCACTCAAAATGCTTCATATTAATTTAAATGAGTGTCATTACTTATCCCAACCAAATCAAACTCCAAAAACTCTTTTTTTTGTTAGCACCACACCATAACTAGGGGTAGTGATTTAAAAAAACATCATACAAACAACAAAAGTCCTACATTGTTTAAAGAAATATCTTCATACATGTGGAGTGAGCAACTCATCATTGATATAATATTGATTTTTATGATCGAACTCATGACGCGGTAATAAATTGAATTACCTCCAAACAATGAAACCAATTTGCCATCAATCTTTTTGATGACATAAACCTTTTGAGTGATGATCAAAAACAAAATCACAAGACTGGCCATATAATCTTAACATAGCAAATGTGGGTGAAGACTACCAATTTAGAACAAAAAGAGACTAGCATCTTATGTGATTTAAATGTACCTCATTCGAGGAGAGGTATCTCGTGTAGACAAATGAGAGGTAAGTTTTGAAGAGTTAAAGTGTGCTCATAGGAGGGGAGGATTTTAATATGAAAAAAGAGTCACAAATGGTTAAGTTAAGACTAAAATATCATATAATTATGTGGATATTTGTTTATTGACTCAAACCAACATTTACGTAAAAGATACATGTCAATGTATTCATCCTATTTTAGCAACTAGTTTTGTGATTCTATAAAATATAATTGATTTTTGAAAAATATGTGCACTAATTAATTATAAAATACGTCTATGTATATTATATTGAAAAATTACTTCACATACCAATTTTTCATTCATCTATTTTAATTATAACATTAAAAAAAAACATACATATCAAAATTTTATTTGTTTTTCAAAAATTTCAATTTTATCTTTTTTGTTATGAACACTGTTAGTGAAAGATTACAACAAATGGAAGTGAGGAAATTTGAACCAGTTACCTTATGATCTTTAGACGTTAACTAATACAGTTGAGCTACTGCCTTTTGGTACTAAAAATATATTATTCATCTGGTAATACACACCATGTGAGCATTTTAAAATTATTTTCTCTCTATTTTACCCATTCCATTTTTAGATAATAACAAAAATTATGGATAAAATTATATATTAAAATCAATATTTTTTTTTATTAATTAATGATTTAGTTGAAATTTGATATATATTTTTAAACAAATCTAATTATTTAAAACTATTATAAAACAATATAAAAAGAAAAATTTTGAAAGGAAATTTTTTTGGCAGAAACTCGATTGAATCTCGGTCATGATCTCTGGGAAAAAATTTTTAGTAAATATTGCGGGAACGAAAGATTAATCGGAGGCATCCGCCTTGTTGACATATCTTAACTTAAAACTAAATTATTTTTTAAAAAAATATTATGGTAACAAATATCTAAATCTAGTGTATTGCTATATATAAATCAATCAATAATTCAAAATCAATAAATTAGGGATGTTCAATTAATCGGACCACCTGAATAACCTGAACTATGTGTGGCTTCGGTTCGATTTTTGTTGATTTTTGGCCAAATCGATAATCAAATCAATATTTCTATTCTTCAATAATTAGGTCCAAAGCAATGTACAATGAAGGACAAAACCATTGGTTTAGTTTTATTTGATTGGTTTCTTTTTTTCGGTTTTGATTTGATTTGATTTTTAATTTTATTCCAAATACTTTCATTCTACCAACAAAAAACAATATTTTCATAAATATCACAATATTTACATATTTTTATTTCATATTTCACATTTAAATTAGTTTTTCGATCAAATTTAAATAGTAACATATATATATATCTATATATTTCTTATTATTTATATATTCGATTCAATTTTTTATTGGTTTTTTTTCTACATTAACCGAAATTGAACTTATATATTTCGATTTTCTAAAATATCAAACCTATATATCCAATATTGTTTTAAAAAACCAAACCGATCCACGATTCGATTTTGTCGAATTTTTGTTTTTCTTTTCACCCCTAATTTGGGCTAGATGTATTCAAATAAATGAAAGGGTTAAGTTGGTTCCTAAAAATAACGTGGATTAACTAAATCTAACATGGATTTATAATTAATTAAAAAAATATTTATCTATAACATAATTGTATATGTTTATATTTATTTTATTTAATAATTATTTGTAGACTTTTTACTCTCCAATAGTCATTAATTTAGAATGTTAATATTCGTAAAAGAACCTAGGTTTTCAAAGAATAAAGTCAAAGAACTCTTATAAAACCAAATAGCTTACATGAAAATTAGTTACAAAACCAATTTAACTTATAAACCAACTTGCATTAAATGAAAACAGGGTTTCAGTGAGATCCAAAAACATTTAAGTAAGCAATAAATATCATTTATCCAAAAATTACAAAATTTAATTATGAAATTAAAAACATGCTAGGACTTTTCCTGACTCTAGTGCAACGTTCCCTATTGTTGAACAATACTCTGGTCCAAGTAGCTGGAGGGAATCCAAAATGGAAAGAATGAGTCGCGAAACTCAGTAAGGGGCCCCAACTTGTGGTTCAACATGTATACAGTCAAAAGAGCATATCATATAATACAATACAAGTCATAAATCAATAATCAACATCATCAAAGGGTACACTGACCCAAATCTCCTGGTGAGCCAAGTCATGAAATGTCGGCACTTCATAGATAGATCATTGTTCTATGTAAAAGATAAAAAATACCCATCGACGTGTCTCTAGACTCTGGGTTAACCTGGGTAACCTATGCTACTGTGAGAGTCTCTCGACGAGGTGAGCTTACCTGGTGGCTTCCAAGCCTTAAACACTCATTGTGTGGTAGTAGTGCAAGCACCCCACGCGGTGGGATATCGCCCACACCCTCACTCCTAAACATGGCATCAAGGAAAAGTCAGGCGAATGCTGGTAGGTATGGCTAACCGAGTTGCCTCCCGATCCCGGACACTATTACGAGTGAGAATATCGTCCACTCGTTTGGCACCTGATCAGACCTTATTCCGCTACCTGTATTCAGGTCAAGTCTAATCCTGAACACTGGCGTGGGTACTAAAAACACATGGTCCCTTTGGACAACTTTAAAAACTTTGGTTCCCTATGGAAAAACACTGAAATCTGGTCCCTTTGGTATGATTAAAACTTTAGAAATCATTATGTTATTCCCTATGGAACATCCCGACCCAGCATATATAAACATCATCTTAAAAAATAGTAAATACAAGAACACTGATAACTTGATCACACATCATATAACATGACATCATCATACATATTATTACACCACAGATCACGAGAAGGGGTAATGGTTACTTACTAGGCTCCAAAACCCACGAACCATGAAGTTTGACACTTAAACATAGCCCTAACGAATAAATGGGTTAGAATTAGCACTTACGACCATTAAAAACGGACTCAGGACGAAGAAATCATTCAAGAGAACCACACTTTAAAAAACGGGTTCTCGAGTCTCGGTCAAAGCTTATTAGACTCTCTTTTCAATAACACATGACCTAAATGCAATTAATGAAGCCTAAGAACATTAATTTTTAATTTAAGTTCTGACTCTCGTATATCCAAAAAATTTAATAATGAAGGCTTACATTTAACAAAGCAATCATCATGGTCAACAACAATGACAAAATGGTCTACAACAATATTTGTTTTACCTAACAGTTTCACATTTGAGGTTTCAACAAAAGGTTTCATTTTACCTACTTATCAATAATCCAAGTTTAGTCAAAATGCACCAGCTTTCAAAATCAGCCAACAATTCTTATCAATGTTCAACTTCAACCATAACAAAAAAAACTCATCAATGAAATCTCAACCAACCACGACATAGATTGCCAAAAATCAACAAATCATCATATACAAAAAGTTACTTGGATAGAACTGGGTGGATATCGGTTGGGAAATGACAAATTGATTAAAAAAAACATAATTTTTCTTTAATAAAATTAGTTCAATAAATGATTTGATGGAAGGAACGATTGATTTGAAATGGGATAAACCAATTAATTAATAAATACCTCTATTTAATTAATTTTATAATCCTTGCTAAACTGGTTGAATAATAACTAATGCTTTTTAATAATTATTTAATTGTTTAAAATTAAAATTTTGAATTAAAACTTGAAAACTATGTGGTGTTAAGTTCGTTACCTAAAATAACGTGGGTTAAACAAATATAACATGAATTTATAATTAATTAAAATTTATTTTTTATCTATAACATAATTGTATATGCTTATATTTATTTTATTTAATAATTATTTTTACACTTTTTATTCTTCAATATTCATTAATTTAGAATGTTAATATGTATATTGTTGATATGAATTGGAGTTGAATGGTTTACGAAAGTTATTATGTTAATTTATATAAAGATTGAAAATAAATAATAAAGTAAGAGCTTTTGCATGTATATTAAAAAATAATAAATATTTGGTGTTCACATTTTGAAACTATTTGTGCCTATATCAACTTTTTTAGGCGGGCCTATCAAAATGACAAAATGCCCTTGTCCAATAATTTATTGAAGTCGATCGGTCTAGTGATTGAAATCCACTAATTGAGGTCGATCAGTCTAGTATTGAAGTCCGTTGATTGAAGTTGATCAATTCGCTGATTGAAGTCGATCAATTGAGTGATTGAAGTCGATCAGTACGCTGATTGAAGTCGATCCGTACACTGATGTGAAGTCGACCAGTCCGCTGATTGAAGTCGATTAGTACACAGATTGAAGTCGATCCTTACATTGATTGAAGTCGATCTGTCTAGTGATTGAAGTCCGCTGATTGAAGTCGATCAGTCCGTTGGTTGAAGTTGATCAGTATACTAATTGAGGTTGATTTATCTCATTGTCTTCTTCATCTCTGAACAAGCCTTAATTCACCGGACTGATTTTGCCGAAAAAACTCCATTGAAGCCGCTTTTCAAGCTTCAATTCGCGAGTGGACTGATCCGCAATGATTTATTTCAAATCTGCAATGGTCGATCTAGATCAAATTCGCTCCTCCTCGATAACGACTCTTTTTGTAATTTTATCTTCGTCGTCGGTAGAGTTCATACTGTGGTTGGATCAAATTTCTTAATGAATCGATTATCGCTGACCTAAAAATTGCAATATTAAACGTTTTCCCTTTCTTTTTAGTGTTATTTCATAACTTTAGTTGAATTTACACGCGGCTCTATGGATTTAGGGTTTGGATTTGTTTTCTTTCTTCTAGTGGTTGCTGCTTGCAATTGTGATGTTAGAGATTTGCTATCCTATAATATCCTCCCGTAAATCAACAAACTGTGTTGAAAGAACCAAAATCAGGAAGAAAAAAAGAAAGAAGAAAACGCATGAACCAGATGAGTAAAACCGGAATTACGGAAAAATTAAAATTTTTTTGCTATAAATGAATTTTTGATAAGTTTACACTATAATTATAATGTCTATTGCGAAATGTGCTACCCACGTTAAATTTCCTAACAAATATATAGTCAAAATATGTCGTTTATTTTATTGGTCTTTAATTATCTTTTGATTTATGAAAATAAAATATATTTGTTGTTTTGATTAGGTAATTTACGTACTAAATATTTATTCATTTCATATGATAATAGTTGGAGAAACGTTTATATATTTATATAAAGGTTAAGTTTGAATTATCTATTTCTTTTCAAAAGAAAAAAAAAGGTTTGAATTATCTATTTAATTGAGTTGAGTTAAAGTTAGAAAAGTGAGTTTATTTGTTCCAGAAATCCTCTCCTAAACCAAATTCATCTACGCCCTACGATAAACCCTTCTCTCTCCGACCGCCTCCTTCCCGATCAATTTTCGTGCCCTGTTCTTGCTTCCTCAATCTTTATCAGATTTCTCTTTAGCCAGATCCAACTTTCCTTTTTCTTTTCTCTTTCAGTGTTCTGTCCATTGAAATCCGAGGTTGTTGTGTTGCAGAGCTCCAGGTACTCACCCTTCCAGTTCCTCGATTCTGCCAGGGACATAAAATTTGGCATTCATTGAAAGCATTCTAACCGAGAAACCAAGCGCATGATTCGGGATAGAAATCAACTACATGCTGTGCACAAGGAAATTCAATTCGGTTTTGTTTGATTAATGCAAGCCTTGTGTTTGGTCCGGTGAAGAGGGGAATAACTTGAAAGGAGAATTGGCCATAAGTTTGAGGTTAGTTGTCTGTGTTAATGAGAAATCTAATCGCATTGTAATTTGTTGAAACTTGACGGTTTGCTATTTCGGCATACGTTTCACTTTTAAGCTGTTGTTGTACTGTGCCTCATCTTATGGAGTCCTGCTTAGTGGATGTTCGTTTTTTCTCTTTGAATGCCCTGACTGCTATCTTCTAGACGGTGCAGTGTCACCTAGGTCTACCTTAATGTTTAGCGATTTTTTCTTGGTTGGTGTATTTCGTATTTAAACGTGGGAATTCTTGTTTATTTTTTACCTTTGTGAATTTCGTATTTAAACGTTGGAATTCTTAATTTTAAACGTGTGAATTTCGTATTTGATCAGGATAGGTAGATACTAGATAGGATTTGCATACAGGAACAAATTGGTTAGTAGTTTTGGAGATGTGTTAAAGACACCTGCAACTCAATTTGAAAGTAAATGCTTAATAATAACTAATATCACAAAAGAGAGTCTTTACTGATGGCCATAAGTATATGCTTTGAATTCTCAAGCAATGATTGAAGATTGGGTTTTGGAAAAGGAAGATTTTGGTGATGATGAATCAGAAGATAAGAAGCGTTTTGGTAACAATGGTTCTAGGATTCAAGAGTTTCACAAAACAGAAAAAAATAAATAAATAATTCGTTTCAAATTTAGCTTTGGTTCTAAGTAGAGTGGTTTTCAAGCAGACCATCAAAATAAGCTGATTTTTTGCTATAAGCCAGAGCATGTATGCCAGTTTGCTGAATTTTGAAAGATGTTTTTTTTTGTGCTTATTGAAGTTGAATGGCTCATTTAGCTTGAAAGTAGACTAAGACAAGAAGTTGGATGAAAAGAATTGACTGATTTTGTTTTGTAGTTTGGTAGTATTGAATTTTAGAAGTCTTAAACAAATATTATATTCTTAGTTAAAACCTTAAACGTAAGCATTTTTATATTTAGGATTAGTCAAACTTATTTTAACTATTAATCACAGGATGCCACTCACCTTTCTACCTGAGGTGCTCAAGGCGCAAGGCAATCACTAGACCTGCACCTTGAGCTAGCCCATGGCCAGGTGTGCCTGGAGCGTATCTTTTAAAACATTGGTTAAATGAAGTGAACTTGGTTCCACATTTACTTGTTTTTAATTTTGTAATGTAACTTATTTGTATTAGATCCTAAACCTATTTTTTTAGATCCTTAATCCTAATTTTTATAATTACTTTTTATACAGTTTTTATGCATGCTATGTTACCAAAATGTTATGATAGGATCTACCAATATATTTGAATATTCAGAGGTCAAGAGGCTCCAATGAGCTCCCTCCCCAAATTCTCAAGCAGAGAATTACAAGCAAAATGATTAAAAGTAACATATCTTTGATGTATTCGTGTCCTATTTTTTTAGAAAAGGGTGTATTGTCGTGTCCTAACGTATCTTTATGAGTTTCTTGTGTCCGTGTCTGTGCTTCATTGATTGGGACCATCCGACAATCTCTCCCTCAACTCTAGTGTAGCTCCAAAGTTGGTATATTTTCTCGTTCAACGGACGACACTCCTTTCGTTGTCATTGAGTCTTGTTCCTTTGGCATTAGAACTACTTTTATTTCTTCATTGGCACCCAGAAAGTACGGTTGACACAAATTTTATACATCCCCCATTCATTTTCATAGGACCACTACTCATAGATTTCATCTACTTTGGTTGACTCCTCCTCTCAGTTTCATCTACCTCGATCTCCGTCGCTGTTTTGGGCATCTTCCTCTGAAGTCTTGGGTCATGTGTACGTGTTTTTGCTGCTGTGGTTGGCCCAAGTAACATGGAACACTCTTTTTTGTTGGTATCATCTATCTTCACTGACGGGTCTATGATCATCTCCGACAACATGTTATGGATCATTTTCGGTTTTGTTTATAACAGTGTTAACTCATAGTTATATTGCTTGTTTGGCCACCTTTTTTCTCTGTTTCGATAGGCTTTGTAGAAGTTTCACCAATCAATGAAAATATTTTATTTACTATATAAAGATTTGCCTTTTGATGCTTGCTTCTTGTTTACCTTATTTCTTGTGATGTGAACATTGTTCACCCTGAACTATACAATTTTTTATCATACAGGGAATGCATGCTGGTGTTCGAAGAACTCTTATTAGTTCTCGTAGGCATATTGCCAGGCCAAATTTTGTGACTACTGATGAGGTTGTTAGTATAATCCCTGCTTCATCAAGATGTATACTAGGTAACACCTCATAGAGAACTTCTTTTTGCTTTATGAAGCCTTGTATTTTGATTCCAATAATTGTGCTCAACTTGACTGTATGTATTTCAATGTTGGGTACAGATTTCCCTTGTTCAGCATATCGTGGGTCCAATTATTATATGGCTTCTAGGATAGAACCTCCAAGCCGGTAATGCAACCATTTCATTCTATAATTCCTTTTCTGTGTATAGTATTGTAATTTTTGCTCTAGGATCAGTTTTAAGAAGAGAATGCTAGATCAATTTGTGTATATGCACTTTAAAGGAAGAATATTAAACTGGAGATTTGTGGTGCATCTTATGGTTCGTTCTTTTTTTTCCTTCTTTCCTTCAAAAAGATTGTTTAGGTACTTCCATTCAAGTGCTGAATTATTGGCTAGGAGAGGACTTGATCAAGAATTTGGTTTAAAGACTCAAAAGAGAGAGAAGTTTGTTAGAAGAGATGGCAAAAATCAGCCTCCAGTTGAAACTCCATATGTTACTCCAAAACCAAAAAAAACTATTAGATCTGGAACGGAGAAAACTATTGAAATATTTGATGGCATGACAATTGCCGAGCTTGCAAAACGTACTGGTGTTTCAACATCCAGACTGCAGGATATTCTAGTAAACGTTGGTGAAAAGGTCAAAGAGTTTGATCTGCTCAGCATTGACATTGCAGAGCTGGTTGCCATGGTATGTCTGCTTTTATAGATAATAATTATGTGCTTCGAAATATCCAATTGGCTTAAGCTAAGGTCAAACGTCTTGGTCAAAAAAAAATTGGCCTTCGTATTAAAAAGCATACATAAGTAACCAGTACTGATATGAGTCTCTATTTTTTTTTTTCTCTATTTAATTTTGTACACTGTTGTTCAGTGGCCAGTTAATTTCTGTCTATTTTTTGTTATTTTTTTTGTCTTTTTAGGACATGTTTGGCTACCGAGGGAGGGATGAGGGAGGGGAAGTGAAGTGATTGTATGTTAGTGTTTGGTAGGAAGGGGAGGGAAGTCATGTTCTTTTATGATAAAACATTAGATATTTAATATAATATTCATAATTGAATTTTTTTTTCTTATTCATAGAATATCATTTTAAAATTTATTTTTATTTCATTTATTATTAAATGAAATAAATAATTTCAAATGATTAAACTTAATAATTGAAACAGAAACAATCAAAAGAATAAATCAAAATTAAAATGGATCAGCGTAGCTTTTATAAAAATGTTAAAAAGATGGGCTACAATGAATAAAAAAGAACTAATTTGATTAATTTGAGTAATTGTATATTGTATTCATATATAAATATGTATTTATATTTATTTTTTAAAAAAGTATGTGTTTATAAAAATTTGATGAGTAATAAAATAAATATTTATTAATATATATTTTTATAACAAATCTTAAATGCATATATTGTCAAAAAAAAATCCAATGCATAAATAATTACGAATATTATTTTAAGGATATGATATAAGCTAAAGTAGACATGGTAAGTATTGCATTTTAAAAGAAAAGACACAAATAAGTTACATACAATAAATAAATATATTCAAATAAGTTAAATGGATGAGTTACATTGATATCAACTTTAGGTATTAATTCAAGGTCTTTGATTTGAATCTTGATTTTGGCAATTTGTTTTTGAATAAATAAAATAACAAAAATGCAATCACAAAAAACGAATTAGAAAAAAAAAGAAAACATTAATTGAAAAAAAAGAGAACCTAAAACGCAATTTAACGTTAAAAACTAAAGAAAAGGTTTGGAGAAATAAAAAAATACAAATGAAAACAATAATAACGCATAAGTGAAATGTAAAAAAAATATTAGAAAAAAAAGAAGAGAAACACGCAGGCTCTACACACCGGTATGGGCCAAGATACATTTAACAGCCGGTCGAGCCAAGGGAAGTGAAACCTTCCCTTCCTTTCCCTTTCCATCGTGGCCCACCAAACAGGCCTTTAGTAAAATTTCTGTCTATTTTTGTTGGTCAATGCATTTCAAGTTTTCATGAGCATTTTAGTGGTATAACGTGTACTGCAGATGGATGTAGTTATGTGTTCTCCCACTTTCCCTTTCTCTTTTTTTCGTTGGTAGTCTGTTTTCTGTTCCTTTTTTATTCATCGCCAGTGTTATTACCAACTAGGAAGCTTATTCAGTTGTTGTATTTACTAATTATATGGGTACATATTATTTCATCATTCAGGAAGTTGGAGTGAAGATTAAGAGATTACACTCGAGTGAAGGTTCTGAAATTCTACCGCGACCTGCAGTTGTAACAGTCATGGGTCACGTTGATCATGGAAAAACCTCTCTTTTAGATGCACTTCGCCAGACATCAGTGGCAGCTGGAGAAGCTGGGGGCATAACTCAGCACCTGGGTGCATTTGTTGTGAGCATGCCTTCAGGTGCTTCGATCACTTTCCTTGACACTCCAGGTCATGCTGCATTTAGTGCTATGCGAGCAAGAGGTGCTGCAGTTACTGATATAGTTGTCCTGGTAGTGGCTGCTGATGATGGGGTGATGCCTCAAACTCTGGAAGCGATGGCGCATGCTAAAGCAGCAAATGTGCCTATCGTGCTTGCTATTAATAAATGTGACAAGCCTGCTGCCGATCCAGAGAGAGTCAAGCTACAGCTTGCTTCTGAGGGTTTGCTTCTTGAGGAGATGGGAGGAGATGTGCAAGTTGTTTATGTGTCAGCATTGAAAAAAACAGGATTAGACAACTTGGAGGAAGCATTGCTTCTCCAGGCTGAAATGATGGATTTGAAAGCTCGTATTGACGGACCAGCTCAAGCTTATGTAGTGGAGGCGAGGCTTGACAAAGGTCGAGGTCCTTTGGCTACTACAATAGTGAAGGCAGGGACCTTAGAAAGTGGTCAGTACGTGGTTGTGGGCTGCGAGTGGGGCAGAATCAGGGCTATTAGGAGTATGGTGGGGAATTTGACAGACCGAGCTGGGCCTGCAATGCCAATTGAGATTGAAGGATTAAAGGGGCTTCCTATGGCAGGTGATGATATTATTGTTGTAGAGTCTGAGGAGCGTGCACGGATGCTCAGTGAGGGGAGGAAAAGGAGATTTGAGAAAGATAGGCTGGAGAAGCTGAGTGAGGGTAATACTGAAACTGAAGAACAATCTGAAGAGGTAGTTCAGAGGGTTGAATTACCGATAATAGTAAAAGCCGATGTTCAAGGCACTGTGCAAGCAGTTACAGATGCATTGAAGACTTTAAACAGTCCACAGGTGTGCCCCACCCTCATCTCTTTCTCTCTCTCATGGTCTTTCAATTTGTGCTCTTCCAATAGCTATCTGAAACCTTAACCATAGGTCCATAACTTCTGGTTTTTGGTTCAAATGGTAGTTCTTTTCTGAACTGTTAAACAACTCCGATCTGGTTTAACAACTTACTGATATTTATTACCATCTTTTTTTTATCCATTCATTTTAATGTACAAGCCTTATATAGTATATTGATAAGTAGTTTTATTTATTTATTATTACTTTTCATCACTGTTAATAGTTTGTCTTGCAAGTTTGCAGCTTACTTTTAGACATTAACTTCAACCTTGTCCCAAACCACCTGAAACCAGTAACCACCATTAGGTGCTAGTGTGCTACTTTATAGAAATTAGAAGGATTTAGACACGACTTGGTGATCTCATTTTCTTCTATCTTCTCTGAACTTAGAGCAGTTTTGCATAAAGTTTTCTACTTCACATCCAGGTTTTTGTAAATATCGTCCATGTTGGCGTTGGCCCAGTTTCACAGTCTGATGTGGACTTAGCTCAAGCATGTGGTGCATATATATTGGGATTTAATGTGAAAAATCCTCCAAGTTCTCTCAGTCAGACAGCTAGTCAAGCTGGTATAAAGGTATGACTATGAGCCTCCATTCAATCTCAATTCCCCATACATTTCCATCTTCTAGACCATAAGAAACATTGAAAAGTTGGTTTTTGTTTTTATATTTTCATTTCATGTCCAATGTCTTATGATAGGTTCTAAATTTCACATGTATAAAGAAATACCCATTAATATGTTAATGCTGAAGAATTGTTAGTTGTTTACTTGTTTATGTTTGAAAATTTACTCTGAACATAGGAAATCAACTTCAGTTTATGAGATAAAAAACTAAAGAGTAGTAAGTTAAATTGGAGTTCTAAGCTTTTCATCATCTGTTTCTAATTATTTTACTTTTGTTAATTCATATATATTCATCAATTGATCCATCATGTAAAGGTCAAATGTAGTTGCTTTTTTTTTATGAAGACACTAAAAATAGAAAAAAAAATATAACTGTTAATTATCAATTTATTAATGATCACTATTGGAGACGATACTTATTGCTTTGTTACTTTGTTCACTATCGAATTCATGCAACACGTTAGTTCTTACATGACAAAAAAGAAAGGTTTGTGTAATTTGTTTTTTTTTTCTTTAATGCTTAGATAATTCTACATCGTGTAATCTATCACCTTTTGGAGGACATTGGGAATCTGATCATTGACAAGGCACCTGGGACTTCCGAGACGCAGATTGCTGGAGAGGCCGAGGTGCTGAACATTTTTGAGCTCAAAGGAAGGAGCAAGTCAAAGGGACCTGATGTTAAAATTGCCGGATGTCGAGTGACCGATGGTTGCTTTTCAAGATCTTCAACAATGAGGCTTCTACGAAGCGGGGAAGTCTTATTCGAAGGATCATGTGCATCCCTTAAGCGGGAAAAACAGGACGTGGATTCAGTGAAGAAGGGGAATGAGTGTGGACTCGTGATAAACAATTGGGATGATTTACAGATTGGAGACGTCGTGCAGTGCTTGGAGCAAGTAGTAAGGAAGCCGAAGTTCATTTCATCTGAGAGCGGTGCCGTTAGAATAGAGTGCTGAAGCTTCTTCTCTCTCTTTTGCCAAAGAAAGGGTCAGTAAAATTCACTCCATACTTTACCTTGAATCTGTTTTGGCTGCTGCAAGATGCATTGTGACCCATTTAGAGACTTTTAATCCCTTGGGTGTGGTCCTCTATGCTCTGCCCCCACTTTGCAGATATAGTTTGAAACTGTCTTCAGCTTAATTAAGATTAGTAAATTTTGGGAGTTGAAAGAATCTCCATTGACTGATAACTTATGACTTAGAATTGAGGAAGATATATGATTATTATTGTACCAACCTATAGAAGGAACGAATTTTGCGATCTACTAATAATGCCAATGTGTCACACCAGGAGAATCATTTTTTAGTTATTTTTATTGTAAGGCACTGCCCTAATAGAGAGCTTTGAAAGGAAATACAGCGCTAGCAGATGAGAGAGGGCCGGGAAACTCGCCTCTCCCAAAAATGCTCTAGACTTCTCTCAGCTACATATTACCATTTGCTAGCTAAAGTAGGCTAAACTTAACGATAATTAACATGTATCTTTGACTTAGCAGGTTCGAATCCCTCAGATTTTTATCTTTTGCTAATCTAACATTTTCCATACATAGACCTCAGTGATTCTAACCAACATGTCATGTGAGACTCTAATTTCTTTCGTGCCCTTGCCTTGGCTCTTCAAAGGAGGAAGCAACCATTTTTCTTTCATAAGTCTCATTCCCTTGATCTTGGTAAATAAATGATCTCCATGAATCAATTTAGCTATTGTAATTGAACTATTAGGTTGGAGCCATTAGTGAAAATCAAAGTTTTATTTATTTATTTATTTCAAATCAGATGCTGATGGGGATTCTAACTTATGAGTTAGATTATTCGTTAGAAATTAGAAAAACTTGAGTTAATAGAGATCAAATTGAAAAAAACTGGTATAATTCAATGGTTGCATCTCCATTGTTAAGAGGTTGGTGTTGATCGAGAAATTTTGGTCAATTATAAATTGTCACATCATCGTCTCAAATTTAATAACAAAATTAAATTAACTTTTGAGACAATATTTCTCAAAATTAAATTGGATCAAAAGTTTGTTTTATTTTGAAATTGAGTCAAAATTAAATAAGACACAAGTTTAATTGGTGGCCCAAGCCTAAGTCCATGTAAACAAGTCCAATGGGCCAAGTCCAAGGCTCAAGCCCAAAAGCTCATCTAGGCCCAAGCCTAGAGTTCATAGAAGCTCTATAAATAGAGAAGCTTTCCTTCATTTTTAACATCCAAAAATTTGAAATTCCATAGAGAATTCACAAGAACAGAACAAGAGACACATACAAGGTGAATCGACGCATCGTATTCATCACAGGCAGATCATTTCAAAGATCAACAAGCCAAGGCCGACCGAACACCAAGCTGCAAAGCCCTCGAAGTATTTGTATGCGAGAGAGAAAGAATCAGAGTAACAAATTAGAGATCGTAACCATATACTCATATCAATCAAATTCAAGTTCATATACACAGTGTTTTCGCTCTCTTATTTTTGCAGTGAAATCTCGTGTGAACAATTGACATTCAAATTTTCTCACATTTTTTATTGTTGTATTAAATAATAACAAATTTATAAACGTTCAAGCACATTTTTAAAAAAAAGTTTGTTTGATATCAACCTAATTATTTGTTATTTAGATGATTTTTTTGATCCTATAGTAAGATCTCACTCCAAATATTGTGTTTTTAGTTGAACATGTGAAATTTTGAGAATTCAATTTTGACCTCGTAATCTATAGGATATATGAAAAAGCATTCCCATATTAGTCTTCAAACACAAGTTTCTCCCTTGCGATTCAATTTCAACTTTAAGATCCAATTCTCAAATTTTGGCATTATTCTTCTGAAAGAATCTGTATTAGAAGACTTGATATTAATTGGTAATTTGGTAGATCCTCTCGACATGCCCTCTGGTCCTTTTGTCATCCTCAGTTTTTTTGGCTGGTTCTCAAACTCTTCAATCGTAGCATTTCCCCTTAAGAAACCTAGCACATAATTTGATGTAAAAGTTTCTAACTTTGCAACGCAAGGAATGAACACCAAATTTTACTTGTGTTTTATCGCTAGTCTTTTTTTTTTTTTTAACCACTATTTTTATAATGCGGAGAGTAGAACCTACAAATAAAAGTTCAACAACATATATGAACAAAGGTACCATGTTATTTTTTTGAAAACATCCAATAAATGAAAACTACAAATAAATGTCACAAATAGATATTAAATATGAGATCTTGAAAAAATACTACATCATTGGATAGAATGATAGACACATTTTCAATGATAGAAGGTAAAAATGGAAAAAATGTGAAAGGTACTTTTTTTTTTTTTTTCTTTTTTTTTTAATCTATAAAAAAAAAAAAAAAAAAAAAATCAAGAGCTTGCTATATTTTCAAAAATAATTAAAAAAAAAAAAAAGGTTGGACAGCCGCCACAATTTTCCTAAATATAATATCTTTAAAAAATTCTAAATGGGCGACCCTTCACTGTCTCGATGAGTCCGTCACGATATTTTGTTGGCTCTTTTCTTTGAAATTTTTATTTCAATATAAAACGCCTTTTTTCTTTTTTCCTTTTTCTTCTTCTTCTTCATCGAGAGTCGACTCAGGAACCTCCATTTCTGACCTCGACGCCTCCGCCCTTTCTCTCTCATCGCCGTTCTTTTTCTCTCTTTTTCTCTTTCTCTCCATTTCCAAGCTGCCATGGAAGCCTCTGCTGCTATTTCTCGCATAGGCCTTGCTGGCTTGGCCGTCATGGGCCAAAACCTCGCTCTCAACATCGCCGAGAAAGGCTTCCCCATTTCCGTCTACAATCGCACCACTTCCAAGGTCGACGAGACTGTAGATCGCGCCCAAAACGAAGGTAATCTACCTCTTTTTGGTCAGTATAATCCTCGCGATTTTGTTCTCTCTATCCAACGCCCTAGATCGGTTATCATTCTCGTTAAAGCTGGCATGCCCGTCGATCAGACCATCGCTGCCTTGTCTGACCACTTGGAGCCTGGCGATGCCATCATTGACGGTGGTAATGAGTGGTACGAGAACACTGACCGCCGGATTGCTCAGGTCTCTGATCGGGGGATTTTGTATCTAGGGATGGGGGTTTCTGGTGGCGAAGATGGTGCTCGTAATGGACCATCGCTGATGCCTGGAGGCTCCTTTCAGGCTTATTCTAATGTTGAGGATATTCTGAAAAAGGTGGCTGCTCAAGTAGATGATGGCCCTTGCGTAACTTACATAGGTGAAGGGGGTTCGGGAAATTTTGTTAAGATGGTGCATAATGGTATTGAATATGGTGATATGCAGCTGATTTCGGAGGCCTATGATGTTTTAAAACAAGTCGGAGGTCTGTCAAATTCCGAATTGGCCGACATTTTCTCTGAGTGGAACAGTGGGGAGCTGGAGAGCTTTCTAATTGAGATATCAGCGGATATCTTTAAAGTTAAGGATGAACATGGTGATGGGGAATTGGTGGATAAGATTTTGGACAAGACTGGGATGAAAGGAACTGGGAAGTGGACTGTGCAGCAAGCTGCTGAGCTCTCCATTGCGGCGCCGACTATTGCAGCATCGTTAGATTGCAGGTACTTGAGTGGATTGAAGGAGGAGAGGGAAAGTGCAGCCGAGGCGTTGAAGGAAGCAGGGCTGAATGATGATGTGGGGTCAGTGAGGAGTGGAATTGATAAGAGGAAGTTGATTGAAGATGTGAGGCAGGCTTTGTATGCCTCTAAGATTTGCAGTTATGCTCAAGGGATGAACTTGCTGAGGGCTAAGAGCTTGGAGAAGGGATGGAACTTGAATTTGGGGGAATTGGCAAGGATTTGGAAAGGTGGATGCATCATAAGAGCTGTGTTCTTGGATAGGATCAAGAAGGCATATCAGCGCAATCCCAACCTTGCAAGCTTGCTGGTGGATCCTGAGTTTGCTAGAGAAATGGTGCAGAGGCAGGCTGCCTGGAGGAGGGTGGTTGGGTTGGCGATATCGGCAGGGATCAGCACGCCGGGGATGTGTGCTAGCCTTGCCTATTTTGATACGTACAGGCGTGCTAGGCTGCCTGCCAATCTTGTGCAGGCGCAGAGAGACCTGTTTGGGGCTCATACATATGAGCGGGTGGATCGCCAAGGTGCATTCCACACTGAGTGGACCAAGCTCGCTCGCAAGGCTGATGCTGGTGCTGGCATTCTCAACTGAGCTGCCTTCTCCCCATTGGGTTGGTTTTCTCTCTCTGGTTCAATTGAGTGTAATTTTCCTACTTGATTTCGCTTGCCCATTTCAAAAGTTGTAGTTTTTCTTGTTTGTATCACAATCTAGACAATTATCCATGCTTCTTAGGGAGTAGATAGTAGGTATTTTGTACTGGCCTCAAGTATTTACAATGAATAAGGAAAAAGAAAGAAAGAAAGAAAGAAGAAGAAGATGAAGCAGCAAGCATGGCCATTTGAGTTCTAGCATGTTAGTTATTTTCACATATCTTTGAAGTTCAAAATAAAGAATTTTCCTCTTGTTCAGTCATGTGTCCTAAAATTGAATGGAAATAAATTTACCATTGCCTATAGTCTAATTGACATCGTTCATGATATAAAAAAATGTCTCTATTTTAGAGGGGAAGATACAAACATGACAAATGGGAAAGAGAGATAACAATCTTTACCCAATTCTAAGAACTAAAAATTAGTTGAGTTTTGAAAATGTGAAGAGTGTTTTTTGCCTTATAAAAGTACTATTAGAAAATTCATTTTAAAAGTTAAAAGAAAATACATTTAAAATGTTTTCACGAATATTCTTCCTAATTTTTATTAATACTCAAATCTATATTACCATATTCTTCTTAATTTTTTAATTTTTCTTTAATTCAATAAAAGATGACAGTTTTTTTTTTATAATTAAACTAGAACTCTATCTCTAAATTAGTGAGTCATACATGGTATCTCTGGAACTGTATCTTTAGTCTCTCTTTTTTTTAGCAAAGGATGTGCGGATTCCAATTGGTTTTGCTTCAAACTTCAATTTAGATTTTTTAGAATATTATAAACACATAATACAATGTTGGATTAAATAACATTTTGGTTCTATTTAATCCAAATTTAATCTTTAAACTTTAAGATTTATATTGTTTCGAACTTAAACTAAAAAAAAAAAAAAATAATAACTTAAAATTAGTAAATAGAATTTTTGTATTTTTCCTTTAGAAAATTATCATCTTCCTCTTTAAATTTTAAAAATTATTTCACATCAATTTTTTTTCTTTTTCAAAATTTAGAAATTAAAGTTATACTTTTGAAAGTTTAAGAACAAAAATAAAACAAAACTTAAAGTTGAAGTACTAAAATTGAACTTTCAAAAATTTACCGATTAAAATGAAACGAAGATAAAAGTTTAGAGAAAAGAAAATGTATCAACAATGTAAACAAATTTTAAATGACATAGAACCAAGCTCAACTAATCACATAGAACCAAGCTCAACTAAATTTGTTCAATAAAAAAAACATAAAAAGAACATGTTTAGCAATGACTAAAAAACCCTTTAAAACAAAGAAACTAAGAGTAAATTAGAGTGTTTCCAGCAGAAATAGCAAAAAAAAAAAAAAGAAAAAAGAATGCTGGTAAGTGAATGAAAATAAGGCTATGGAAAACTAGAATTCTCAAGAACTGGCATTGTTCTTGTGACTGCAGCACTTGGCATTTTACTGTTACCAACCCATCTACTCTGTAGAACCAAATCTTCATCAGCTTGTTTCTCCATTATCTGAATCTTCTTCGTCTTCAAACCTCTAATCGAAACCATGGCTGCATAACCAGCCACCACCAGCCCACCAACGCCCAGAACAAACCCAATCACCCATAAATACCAAATCTTCTTCTTCTTCTTCCTTTCCAAATTCGAAACCAAACCAAAATAGCCCTGTTTTTTCGAGTAACACACCTTGGGGGAGCTCATTCGAGTCAGATGAAACATACCCTTTTCACCAAACTCTGCACACATTGTGTTCGACGATTTGCCTGAAGGTAATTTCGCCTCTGGGAACTGAATTTCTATGGGGTTTTCCATTGCGTTGATGTTCAGCTTTCTGATGTTTTTCGCTTCTAGATTAGATGTTGAGTTGAAAACCATGAATCCAATGACTGGAGTTAGAAGTGAGAAGCCTGGAATTTCGAAGTAGGATGTAGACAAGTTGCCGAAGTTTTGGTACACAATTACCATTCTTCTAACGTGTGGCACAGGCAAGGTGTTCGATGGAATGCCAAAGTGACTGAAATTAGCTCCTTCATCCCACAGCCTCCGGCTTCTTAGCCTGACGACTGAGACCTCCATACCGGAGAGATTCTCCGGGAGATTGGCTCGGTACAAAGCGCCCGTATACGGCCTTCGTCGAACCAAGGTCTTGAAGGCAGTTTCTTGAAGAAAGGCATCCATGGAGATGCTGTCATTGTCCTGCAAAGTGTGGACAAATGGGGAGAAAGATAAAGAGATTACCAGGAAGATGAAGTTCCATTTCATGTTGGAATTCCACACCATTTAGTGGTAAAGAAACTTTTCAGGTTGCTTTGAGAATTTCAATTCTGTTAGCTAGGCGTCAAAAACTGTTTTGAAACAGGTAGATGGGAATGAATTGAGATAGGTTAAATGATTTGATTTGGTGGGTATCTTTAGAAATTTCCCCTCTAAATGGATGATGAAAGGGAGTATCTTTTGCTTCAAAGATAGCAAGCATGCTCAAGAAATGGGACCTCAAGAGGAGGCAACATAAGCTGGAATAATGGATCAAAGGCTCACTTTTTTTTTTTTTACTTTGCAAAAGTAGAGAACTTTTGTGTGGGTTACCTTCCATCTCTCACTTTATAAAACTATGAGTATGGAAATTATTCATAGCACATGGACCAAGTTTTGCTTGTTCTAAGGTATTTGAGTATTGATTTCTTAATCAGTTCTTTAAACAAGGAAATTGTGGCAATATAAGCTTACTTTTAGAACGATAGAAGATTAGGTACAACATTAATATCAAACTATCCTTACTTTTTTTTTTTTTTGTTTTAGATACCCGTTTAGATGTACTCTACTCTTCAAGAAATAATTTATCATCGAGGTAGCACAATATTTGAGTATTGAAATTCAAAACTATGACTACTAAGTCAATATAGATGTCAATTACGGAAGGACTTCTTTATTTTCACACTTATATATTTTAAAATTAATTTAACATACCTCTATAATTGGTGTTTCTAATCAATTCATTTTTTTAAGGGGAATTTTCATGTATTGCAAAATAATAATTATTATTATAAATCATGTATAGCAAATTTTTTTTTAAAAAATCCTATATAGCAAAAGAATTGGTCATTTATGTAAAATGACCAAATGAACTGATTTAGTTCAATTAGTTCAACTGATAACTTAATCAATTCAGTTGATAGTCTTTAATCAGTAGTTCAACGGATAACCTTCAATCAGTAGTACAACTGATAAACTCAATCAACTCACTAAGGGGTGTTTGTTTGAGATTTTATGGAGAGTTATTTTGAGTGTTTAGTAATAGCTAGTTTGGTTGATGGTTTTAGTAGAGTGTGTAGATAAAAGTGTTATTAATTTTTGTTTGGATGAATGGTGATTAGAAAGGAGTTATGAAAAGTGTTTCTTATTTTATGTATGATGTCACATTTATGAATATATTTAAATAAATAATAATATTTTTCTTAAATTTTTGATTATTTCAAATTTCAAATTATTATTTATGTTGAAATTTTTTGCATTTTTTGTTAAAAAAAAAGAAATAATAGACAATATGAATTAATAAATATTTTAAAATCATTGAAAATAAAATATATATATTACTTCCATTTGAATTTAATTTCTAAAATATATTTTTAAAATACGAATTTGATTATGAAATTAACGTTAATTTATCAATAAGAAACAAATTCATAATCATTAAAAAATTACAAAATGAATTTTTTTTTTTAATTTAAAAACTATTTTTTTAAATACGGATGAATGAGAATAAAGAGGAACAAAAGTATATATACTAAAATAATAAAATTCAAATTTAAAGGAAAAAAAATAGGAAAAATGAACAAAATTATTTAGAAGAAAAAAAAAACAAAATGATTTTTTTTTTTTTTTTGAAAGTAAGTTAAAAAAAATGAAGCGTAGGTGACGACACTAAACAAAGACTTCAATATATTTATAATCACTTGTTTATTTAAGTTACGAAATTAATATTAAAACAATCATCAAGTATAAAATTTATTATCAAATTATCATTAAATATAATTTTATAAAATAAAAAAAAATCAAATTTAAATTAAAAGGTTAGAAAAAATGAATAAAATTATTTAGAAAAAAAATATAAAACAAAACGAATAATTTTTTTTGGAAAATAAATTTTAAAAAATTGAATATTATGTAAGGCGGTATAACTAGGTCATGCAAAACGAGATGAAGATTTTAATTGTTTTATAGTAACTTGTTCATTTAAATTACAAAATTAATTTTGAATTTACTATCGAATATAAAATTGATGATCACATTTAATTTTAAAATTGATTATTAAATTACCATCAAACTTGTTTTTAAAATAATAAATTAATTATAAATTTACAATTAATTTTAAATTACAAAAATTAATTTTACATTAAAAAAAATCTATTTATAAAATATGAAACGAGATAATTAAAAATATTATATATATATATA
>JBBMEG010000022.1:9560388-9583357 GCA_037832605.1 Cyclanthera cordifolia
AAGTCCTTAAATTAGTTCTTTAGAAAATAACTCATATACTCAGAAAGAGTAAATTTTGTCTTTTGACGTTCCCAACTACTTACAATGACAGTTATCCAACGTCGGAAGCTTATTGAATAAGGGTCGTTGACTGTTCGCACCCATGAACATTAAAATACACTTTCACAAGTATGAGTTCACAACTCATTTAGTATCGAGACCATACTTTCATACGATTATCCTACTAAAATATTGATCAAAGTCTATAACGAAACTAATTAAACGATCAAATATTTTTGGTCAAGTCTTATGTAGTGCCTCTTTGCATAAGCACCTCCACTAACATGTCTTTACATGAACAATCATGTAATAGCACCAACTTTCAACATTGTATTTAAGGTAACTTTTGGATTTCCAAAACCTCTAGGGGGTTCTAATAAGTGACTATCAAGAGGCTCGAGACACCTTGTCATCAGAGGGCAAGGATGTATTTTGCCCAACCAGGGGTATTTAAGTTATTTAGGCCTTTGGTGCTACTTTTTAATTAGTTAGACTTTTACCTAGTATGCAAACATTTTGTCTTCTCTTTCTCTAGGTTTATATTCCACACACAATTGGCCAAAATTCTCCTATTACTCCTATCGATTTGAACATCCTTCAACCTTGGGATTTGCATAGCTAATTGGAGTTTTCCTCGAGATCCATCATGTTCTCGTTTAAGGATTGTTTTTTTTACTATTTGTTCTGCTCTTCCATCCAAACTTAAGGAAATATAGAAGTGTTGTGTCGCATGTAAGTCACACTATGCCCGAGCTAGTATGATGCTTCCTCATCGCCTAACTAAGCCACTTCGTCGTGCTTCCTAGCTTTTCAAACTTAGCAATCCTCACATCCAAAGCATAATTTATGAAGTTATAGTGCCGCACACATAGCACGAATGAGATCATTCTGAGACTCTATTCACGGCTGTCATTCCTTGGAGTGCGATTTAGCCATCTGAGGCGCGTTGTTCACACGTCATCTTGTGCGCCCCTGTGCTTTTAATCCATGTGCTACCGCTATTTACTATATTTTGCAATTTGGTCATTTTTAGTAGTTTCGATGCTTTTAGTCCATTTTTGATAGTTTGATATGCTAATTTTTACTCATTTTGTATGCTATAGGTTTTGGTTCACACTAGAAATTCCAAAGACTTCAAAGTTAGTCTGTGGAGAGTTTTAGTGAATTTTGGCCAAGCATTTTGCCCTAGTTCATGATCATGTGGTTTATTTATGAACACATATAGAAATTAAATGTAAATTAGATTATCATGATGCATGGATTTGATTGATTGTTCATGCATAAATGAATTGATAATTTGGAAGTGATTGGCTACTCATGATTCATACTTTGCTCGCTATGTTGTTGATTAATGTTAAATCGACAACTGGTTACATTATCATACTTTTCAGTGGAGCTGTATCTCGGAAAAGCTCGAAGCAAACCTTGATTGCTAATTTCCATAATATAGGTTGAATTGGTATCATGTTTTGAAGCTACCTAACATGGTGTATGGTCGAAGATTTTCATTCTATGCTTAGAGTTATTGACTCTGTTTTGTAGATTATTAAGAATATATTGTTTTAATATCTTAAAACTAATTTTTGTGATTAATAATAGAAATAAATCTCCTTTAAATAGAAATTTGCTAGAACAGTATTAGCTACAACAAATTCTAAAATGTATTAGCTGCAACAAATATTCTAAAATAATATGAAACTAATTAAGTGTTATTAGAGATTATAATATAATAATCTGATAGCCCCCTCAAGATGTAGGCTGGATAACGTTCAAAAGACCCATCTTAAACATAAAGCTTTTGAAACGTTCAAAAGGCACGTCTTAAACATAAAACTTCTGATTGCAGCTACTGATAAAGCCTTTGTGAACATATTAACAAGCTGGCAATTGGTTCGAATAGGGAATAAGTTCAATAAACCTCGATCAATCTTTTATCGGACAAAATGACAATCAATCTCTATGTGTTTGGTCCTTTCATGAAATGTTGGTTTTGAAGCAAGAGTAGCTGCTAGATTATCATAATAAACATAGAAAGAAGCAGAATTAGTGACTTATAAATCTTTAAGAATATAAAAAATCCAAGTAAGTTTACTCGCAACACTCGGCACGATACTTATATTCAACCGAAGAACGCGAAATGGTGGCCTGACGTTTTGTCTTCCAAGAGACTAGTAATGTGTTGGTGCTCTTCTTGAATGATGAGAGCATATGCCTTGTTTGATGGAAAAGGCTCGATTAAAAGGATTTGCGTGCAAATCGTTGAGTAAAAGTCGTTTAAGCCCATGAGAAAAATCATTGTGAACTCTAAATACAAATGTTGGGTTATTTATTTAAGTCCTCGGTGCATTCTTCAATTGGTCTGAAATCATTGAGATTTTGCCACACGATCTTCATTTTCATGAAATAGGCTTCGACTGATAACGTTCCTTGCACTGTGGTAATGAGCTCCTTCCTTGATTGATAAATTCTTGGGCCGTTGCTAGCTTTGAACATCTCCTTCCTTGGTGATCATTAACTTTTATTTCGGTTACCAAAACAATGACTGAAGATACGCTCAATTTATTATTATTTTTTTGTTTTTTATAATTTAATTTAAATCATATTTTAAGCATATTTTATAACATGTCTAACGTAGATAATAGTCAAATATCGAAAAGATAAAGAGAGGCTACACGAGGTAGAGGAGCCAAGATATAGATCATATCTTAATGGAAAAGAACCAAAAGTGATATGGAAACAACAAGTAGATAGTAAAAAGAATAACAACAAAATAAATCTTTGCTTAAAATTTTATGAACAAAAAAAAAAAAAAAAATTAACTTCAAAATATAAAAACGAAAATGACATTATTTAATTTAAGCTCAATTTAACTAATAAGTTGATAATTAAAAACATATATGTAAATTAAGTGAATCTCAAGAAAAATAGGTGAAACGTGTGACGGCATGTTTTACTACATTAAATTACATTATGATTAAAGTTCTTTTTTTTGGATTTATTTTATTTTTGAAAATAATTTAGAGGCTTGAACTATATGAAATGGGTTAGGAAGTGACATTTCTAGAATAAATAATGGAGGTTGTTTTTGATAGTGACTAAAGAGATTTACCAAATTAATTTTTGTTTTGAATAATAGTTAGAAAAGATAGGGCAATTATCAAACTCAATTTATTTTTATTTATTTATTATTATTATTATTTTTTTGTAAATTATTATGAGAAATAGTTGGTGTGAGATTTGTTCACCCACCAATTAGGTGTAAATACATTAAAATTTAATTTTTATGTTCAACTGCTTCACTCTCCACTTATCTACAATAATACCCTTTTCTTCTTTTCTCTATTATTCTGTTTGTTGTTTACCTAAACATTATTTAAAAAAATTAATGTTTTGTTAATCTTCTTCTCTAGCTCTATTCTTTATTTTATTTTATTATATGAAAAGACCTTTGAACCAAAACACTTCATATGTGTATATGATTTTCAAAAGAAATTAATCTAAATTCAAATAAAAAATGTTTAGTCAAACTTTCCTTTAAGTTGAAGATCTTAGTTTCCTATGACTTTTATTTATTGTAATTTATTCATTCCTATGATATTTTATAAAAACTATATTTTGTTAAAGTTGTTGGTCATTAAAATTTTAGGAATATTTTGTTTTGATAAGATAGTTTAGAAGGGGAGAGTTGAAATGTGAGGTTGGAAGAATTTTTTTTCTACCTTACCGTACTACAATCAGGAGAATAGGTGACGGGCTAAAAATTAAAAATTTTGTAAAACGTGCAGATTTAGTGACGAGCAAAAGCCGTCACAAAAACTAGATAACATGCCACCTATCATCTAATCAATCCTGTCACAAAAAACTTTTCTTGACGGGTTGCCCGACACCTAAGGCCCGTGACCATTTTTTTTTCCCTTGCACGTATGCCTTCCCCCTTTGGTGACGAGTCGCCCGACCTAAGGCATGTCACCATTTTTTATCCCATGCCTTCTCCCGTTGGTGACGGGCTGCCTGACACCTAAGGCCCGTCACCGATTCTTTTTTTCTCATTCCCCGGTTCCCCAACCCCCCGACACAAGGCCTCATTCTCTCTCTCTTATTTTTTTTTTCTTTTGAGCTCCTCATCCGAGACACTAATCTTTTTTCTCTCTTCCTCACCAAACACTCTTTTCTCTTCCTCATCATCCTCACAAAAACCCTCTTTTCTCTTCCTCATCACCCTCGCGATGTCGAATATATACCCATTGAGATCCTTGAAAGAATACCCATTGCTCATCCCAATATCAAAGATATAGGAGAAGTAAGTTGCATATATTATTGAATTAATTTCATAATTTTTCAATGAAACACACTCTAATTATGTATTTTTTTTGAAGGGTATGTCATGTAAACTTGCCATTGAACATGTAGAAAACATTGTTGTCGTGCGCACAATGTATGAATCGAGCGACGCATCCACTAAGATACATAATGTTCCCTTAGGAAAATACAACGCACTTGTTCTGGTGGATATAATAATTGAAAACAATCATCATTTAGACCTTCCAATTCTTGTAAACGACGAGCTTTTATACCTTTAACAAGTTGTCAAAAATTTTGTGTCATGGTCGCGTATATTAATTATTAAGACAACTATTCCATCAAATGAGGTATTTAATTTTACATTTCATCTTTTATACGTTAGTATTTAATTACCACATTATTTTACTAATATAGATAAATGTTTATTGTTATACCCCTCACTACCGAGAAAATGTAAGAAAGTTGTGTCACATACACACTCTAATCAATCGAGCATCTTTCTTCCAACCACAATCAGACTGGTTCATCATTATGCTAAAAAAAATATGATTGAAAATGATATGGTAGAAGTAACTCTTACCAAATATATGTTTGTTTTCGTCAACCATGCTTTTTTGCGAGATAAGATATTTTGTAATATTGTGAGAGGCAAGAAATTGGTTATATGCTCATACTATGTTACATTGCCTAAGTAATACAATTTTTTAAATTCTTATACCAAGTTTGTCATAGTTAATAATGTTTTTATATATATCTATTTCATGTACATATGGGCAAATTACGATCAACAACTTCTAGAAAACTATTTTAGATGGTTGTAGTTTTGCATCGGTTTTGGAAAATCAAAATCAAAAAGAGCAAGTTAGAAGTCTTTATGATAGATTTGTCTTATTTCCCTTCAATACACGGTATGTATTCATAAATTTTAAACTCAATAATAATAATGTGTTATACATTTTCATTATTGGTTATATTTGTACATATAGGCGTCACTGAATTTTGGTCGTCCTAATTCCAAAGGAAAATACAATTTATGTTTTGAACTCTCTCGGTGGGAAGACGATGGATGAGAATTTATCCTATATTGTAAATACGTAAGTTTCTAAATAATAAGTTTTTTTTTTTTATCATTTACCTTTAATCATCCTAACGTTTCACTTCTATTTTATAATTCTTACGAGTGTGGAAAAATAGACATGAGGGTTTAAATCCACAAAATTAATATGGAAACGTGTGAAGATAAGTAAAATAGAATTAAACTTTTCTTATATCTACTTATTTCAAGTAAGATTATTAAAGTTGATGGAAATTGTTTCACTGGCGCCCTAATTAATTGGGATACCAATCTTATTAACATGTTGCCTACATAAATACCCCGATAAGGTTAATTACAAAAAGATATTTAAATATACTACAAAAATTACAATTTAAGAATATAAAATGTCCTTTTTAAATTCCATAGCTTAGAGATTACGAATTATGACTCAAAATAGGTATTTGAAGAAATAACTCGTGGTCATCTATCATCTCTTATTCCATAACCCCAAAATTAACTAATGAATTAAAGAGCTCAGCATCAGTTTGAAATAACAATATAAAAGCCCATAAAACTAAGAGAATCAACGACCTAAGAGCCTAATCAATTGGGATCGATCGTGTGTGGATTTTACGTCCAAATGTTCATCCAAAAGTTGATATCAACACGCACATACTGATACATAAACTTGTAAGTGTTTTTATTGTACTCATTCATAATTATAGTCGATTACTTATATATATATATATATATATATATATATATAAAATCTTTTTTATATTAATTTGACAACGACATTAATTTTGTTATGTTTTTAGTTTAACACTACAAAACCATATACTAAAACATAAATGGATATTTTCGGGTGGAATGGGTGGACTTCATAGATGTCTTATTATTTGTAGAAAAACTATATTTAGCATGTAAATATAATATGTTGTTGTTACTTCATAATATTGACCTTTAAATGTATTTTCTTGCCAACAAAGTCTCATTCTGAATGTATATATTTAGTGTTATTTTTATCACATTAATTTGTAAACAACTTTTTTTTTTTTTTTGGAACTTAATGTTTACGCTGTTATGATGCCGAAATTTTTGGATGCAAAGTTAGTATAGATTATTTAATATGGATATTTAAGGATAAATTAGGTGGTAAGGAAATATTAAAAAATAATAATTCTCGAATAGGATAAATTTCTAGATGCCTATTTTGATATATACTTAAAGAAAAACCCGTTTTAACCATTAAAATTTGATGGTTGGAAATATTCAAACCATCAAATATCTTTTTATATATATAACTTTTAAGATATTTTATGTCAAAAAACAAATGATGACGGGTCACCGCTAAAAAACATATGAAGTACCCTAATAAAGAGTGTGATGACCAAAAAAAATGAATTTTTAAAATAAAAAAAATATTTTTAGTGTCGAGCACAAAACCTGTCACCAAAGTGTAAATTTGGTGAGGCGACCAGCCACGCATCACAAAATGTACATTTGGTGAGGGTCAGCTCGTCACAAAAAATCCAGTCACAAAATAAAGGCATTTTTTGTGATGCGCGGCCCATCACGTATATTTCGTGAAGGACGGTCCGACACGAAATGTTTAGCTTAAGTGACGAGCGACTGCCAGTCAGCAAAGAGCTTTTGTGAAGGGTCACGCCCGTCACCTATTCCCACATATGCAGTAGTGTCAAACAAATATGCATAAATCTTAACTCACATTGTTCCCAACTTGGTCTTTATTCATGTATTCTCTGAAATAGTTTTAATTTTTTAATCTTGTTTATATATTTAACTTATCAAGTATCACACAATTGGATGGAAATATTTTAAAGGTTAAAACGGTTTTCTTTTTTTAAGTATATATTAAAATAGGTCATTTTTTAAACATGTCGTGAAAATGGGGTCTTTTTTTTGTTTTTATATGATAATGATTATACTATATATATTAAATGCTTATTTTATATATACATGTATAGTGATTTGTGTTTATTTTTTTTTTGTTTTTTATGATCTTAGGATTTAAAAAAAAAAACTGAAATCATATTTAGATTTTATTAAATGTTTATAGGGGTTTTAAGATTATTTAGTATAATTATACTTAGGTAATAATTATCGATCATATTTATATTTGTTTAATGTTTATCGTTATTATAATGTATGTTTGTGTATATTTTTAGTTGAATATTTTTCACTGGTTATAGAAAATATTTATGAATTTAAGAATTTTTTAAGATATTGGCAAATATATTTATTTGATGTTAGTTTAATTATATTAAAAAAAAAAAGTAATATCACTTTAGAAATCATCAAATATAGTTTTATAAATATTTTTATAAGTGATGTATTTGAGTAATTTTATGGATCAATTAGTATTTGTTTTTTAAATATTATAAATATGATTTTTTTTTTCTATATGGAGTTAAAAATTGAATCCAAAATCATGTTTAAATAGTGTTTTAAAATAAACAATATTGTTAACCAGTGTTATATTTAAAAATTAGCTTTTCAAAATGAACTGTACATAAAATTAATTTTTAAATATGTAATTATGTGATATATACACACACCTATTTAAAAAAACAAAGTTAAAATTATTAGTAATAATGATAAATTCAAAAGTAAAATTTATTATCACTCGCTTATTTAAAAAAAATATATTAATTACATTTTTTTTCGTTTGTTTTCTATCTCAATATATCATTTTCATTCAAATTTCGATTCATCTATAATTAGTATAAATGATCATTTAGTTTCAAATTAAAAATATAAATTATTGACAAAGTGAGCAACGCACTAGTAATACATTAGCATTTATTCGATTAGTGGTTCGAGTACTCGTAGTACCTAGAGGTAGTGTACTCAAAAATATATATAATAAAAAATAATAAGAAATATTGAATTATACTCAATTTTATATATATTCCCCAGGGATCCCAGATGAGGGAACCCTAAGAGAGCCGCCGACTCCAACTACCGTCCATGTACGATCCATACTAGATCTGACCAACTGCCCATCCTACCTCCTCTACGTTCTTGACAGCCCATCTTTGTCTCAGTAGAGTCTTTCAGTGGCATGTTTCGGTCCTCTTCCCCATTACTTAGAAAAAGTGAGCCACCATATATATATATATATATATGTATGTATGTATATGTATATGTATTATATTAATATCATTTTCTGTTAGGATAAAAAAACAAATATGATTAGAAAAAAAATATTTGTTTGATAAATTACATTACAGTTTAATAACAATAAATAATTAAGATAAAAAATATTAAATCAAATTATTTATGGAATAATAATGGAAAAATGATTATATTGAATTGTTTGGTTTAAATAAAAATTAATAATAATAATAAAAAAAGTTTACTTATTCTTTTATCTCTTAAGTTAGTCAAAACTTATTGACCAAATTGTATAGATGTGGTATCTTTAGTATAGCCACCATCATATAAAACAAAATAATAAACTCATTTTGACAAAATGTTTTAAAATATCTCATTTTGATAAATAGTTTAAAAAAGAGACCCATTTTAACAATTAGCCTAAAATATACTAGAAAAATGTTTTGATACGATTATTACTTAATTCTTCAGTCAATAATTGAAACCGAACCATTATAATTTGGTTATTTAAATATCAAACCAAATGATTAAATTTTTTTGTAAACATTTTAACTATTCATTGGATTGATTTGACTTTGACGGTTTTCGATTTTTTTCCACTTCTAGTCACAACATAAACAAATATATAAACTTAGGTCCCGTTTGATAACTATTTGATTTTTTCGGTTTTTGTTTTTGAAATTTAAGTTTATATTTATCAAAAGTTTTTATATATGTTTCATCTTCTCATTAATCCTATGAATTCTAATCAAATTTCATAAACCAAAACAAGTCATTTGAAAGTTTTTTTTTAGCTTTTAATTTTTTGTTTTGTTTTAAAAAACACAAGTCATATGCAAATATAGTTTTTTTTTTTTTTTCTGAAGTTATTACATTGAGTTCAAGCGGACACTAGAACATCTTTAATGCGAGCTGAGCTATGGTTTGACATAAAAAAAACAAAAAATATATATATGTATATGTATATATATATATATATATGTATATATAGCCGCCCTAACTTTTTCAACGAATCATGAATGAGCAGTACAAATTAAGCATTCCAAAACGTAACACAAAAATCCCTATTCTTTGGGCATTAAAAAAAAGTAATAATAAATGTTGTTTTTACTTTTACTTGTATCCCACTCATCCTTTCTATAAAACCACTAAATTTCTCTCCATTTTTTTCAAAGTACTCTGTTTCACATTAAAAAAAATGTCTCCCAAATCTCCCATCCCCAATCTCTTCTTCATCATCCTCCTCCTCGCCATCACTGCCGCCGCAAAACCCCGGTCCCGCCGCCCGTGCCGCCACCTTGTATTCTACTTCCACGACATTGTCTACAACGGCAAAAACGCCAAAAACGCAACCGCCGCGATCGTCGGAGCTCCGGCGTGGGGGAACATGACGATCCTCGCCGGACAGAACCACTTCGGAAACATGGTGGTTTTCGACGACCCGATCACGATGGACAACAACCTGCATTCGCCGGCGGTGGGTCGAGCGCAGGGATTCTACATTTACGACAAGAAGGATATATTCACGGCGTGGTTGGGATTCTCGTTTGTATTCAACTCGACGGAGCACAGGGGAAGCCTGAACTTCGCCGGAGCTGATCCGTTGATGAACAAGACGAGGGACGTGTCGGTGATCGGCGGAACAGGGGATTTCTTCATGGCTAGAGGAATTGCTACTCTGTCCACGGATTCCTTTGAAGGGGAGGTTTATTTTCGGCTTAAAACTGATATTAAATTGTATGAATGTTGGTAATCATCATCATCCATGGATCTTCCGAGTTTCCTCTGTTTTTGGTCGTTTTCCAGTGTTGTCGTTTCTTTTTCTTTTGTTCTCTGTTTTGTTTGTTTCAAATGGGAGCTGCGGAATCTAATGCCATGAATAATGATGCAACTTTATTTTTGAATAATTGAAATGTTATTTTATTACATATTTACTAAATTACTTATATTTAAGATATATACTGAAATAATTTCATTTTTTTTTAATTCAACCATAATGAAAATTTGGGGATTCAAATTGATCATGAGATCATATAGAAATAAGTTTATCTTCGATAACAACATTATCAAGTATAAAGAGAGTTTTTTTTTTTTTTTGAAAAGCAAATGTATTTTTTTAATTTAAAAATGAATAAACACATTTTCATTCATCATAATCAAATATGCAGCACAAAATTCAAATTTTTATTTACCAAACAACAAATCACCATAATTTTCTACTTTAGTAGGTATTTCTATCGTCAATAAAGACATGTTTGGAGCGGTGGCGGAATGAAAAGGAAGAGGATGAATCTATTTTCACCGTTTAATTCGCATAATTGTCATTTTATCAATTACTAATATAATTTCACTTTCATTTTTTTTTATTTTGCGCCATATTAAACATAAGTGAGTAAAAAACGAGAAAAATAAAATAATTTTTCAAAAAAAAAATAAAAATTATAAACACCCTGCTGATCAAAGAAATGAGATCGTTGAGAATATTTTTCCCCTTCCTCCCTTGACATCTCATGGTCTATTTTCATTTTTGAAAAACAAATGGTATTAATAGATGTTTTTTTATAAAAAATTTAAGGAATTAAGGGACTTGAACCTATAATATTTTGATTATCATGACATACTTGAAGTCATTTGAGCTAAGCTCTCGTGGAAAATAGATGTCTTTAGTTGATACATTATAATATAGATTTCGTGTATTATTTTTTAGATACCAATAAAAAGTAAACATTGTAATTTTTATTTAACAATATTTAAGAATAAAAGATTTGACATCAAAATTTTTTAGTTATTGGAGTGTACATCATGCTTAGAGTATGTTCTTATGGGTAGAAATTAAACTAGATTAATGTCTAAATAAATCATGAATTTTTTTGGAGTAATCAAATTCCACACTGATAAATAGTCTAGAATAATTAAAAGAGGACTCTCCTTTCATTACTAAATTAAATGGTAAATAATATGATTAATATTGTTACGGGTATAATTCACGATCAAGGCCTAATATAACTCGACAGACGGAGAAAGAAGCTCGCAATCGAAGAAGTCAACCCAAAGAAAAGCTGGATCTCAAGACCTAAAAAGAGCCCACTGAGGGTGAGAAGTCAAGGTGAGCCCAGTCGAGGCGCAAAGAAGGTCGAGCACTCGACCCAAAACCCAAGAGATGTTGAAAAAGACCCAACTCGAGGCCTATGAGGGATTGAGTAGGTCTAACTCGTGGCACCCATGAGAGGTCAAGTTGGCCCGACCAAAGGTCCTTTCATAGGTCGGGTAGAACACAACCCCAAAGCTCACTAGGCCTCGATCCAACCTCTTCGAGGGTCAGGCAATGCTTGGTCCAAGTTCGAGCTGAGTCAAGCCCGCCGAGTAGCGGGTAACCATACGTGTCCCGCCGTTGCACATTTCTTGAGTACATGGACCAAAAATCACGCTCGACACCTAAATCCACTAGAGGGGTGGAGAGTTCATGCAAGGAGCAGTTACAAGAAAGTTTCTGATAAAAAGCCAAATGAGAGACAAGCCAGGTAAGTTATTCTGAATTTTCGAATTACACTACTCTCTTAAGGACTTTTTAATTGTCATGTAATTTAAGCATCAATAGTCATGTAACTCACACCACACCAAGATCGAAGTTTTCTATGTTTTGCTAGCATTTCGTTCAAGTAAAGAAACAAATTTACAAAAGGACAATTTTGTCATCAACAAATACTAACAAATATCACAATATAACTCTAATCGTATGATCAATAAGAACAATGGCTCGCTGGTAAAAATGTGTGCCATTAACCAAAAAGTTTTCAATTGAATTTGAATTCCTACCAAAATTGTGTTCACCTAAAAAAAACATCACATGAATTATCATAAACATAATTTGTTATCATTAAATACCATAATGAATAGAAAAAGGAAAAATAAATCAACTAAAATGGAAAAAGAAATAGCATTCACATACAAACTAAGCTATGAGTAAAACGCAGCAACACAAACCAGTAATCTCACCTTGATATGTCGTTAAGTCGGATAGTAATTATATTGATAACAATCCACCAAAAACTTACTTTACAAATAAATTTTATTCCAAAGCATAATGAAACAGAAGAAAAAAAAGGGAAAGAAGATGAAGAATAAACTAATACATTCAGCCATAAAAACCTAAACCCTGATATCTACAAAAATGCCATTCTTCTTTTCTATTCTTTTCTTCTTCCTTTTTTTTTCTTTTTCCATTTTTTCCCTCTAAGTGAAAAAAGGCAGCCTCTGATCACCTGAGGCATATGAAATAATACTCTTTTTTAGAGGAGAAATATAGTTAGCTCCATGAAAAGCAGCAGCCCTCAAGATGTTGAGAGGTCCAAAATCCACAGAATAAGCCTTTTGGAAGCCATCTAAAACAGCCATCATAGCAATATTTGCAGGTTTCCTCTCTGCTTCATATTTCTTCATCAATGTCACCTGCACAAAATTGGTTTATCCGACTTGAGTCAGAAAAACACCAAAAAACGATGGCCCTATCTGATAGCGATTTTATTTTCGATTGTTACTGGACAATGCTCTTCATTATAGAAGTAATTTTCAGAAACAAAAAGGAAAAGTTAAAACAAAATCGATAAAGGAACTCTCCAGTAACAGAAAACTTCAGGAAATGGACATATGCATCAATCCTTCGGAGTCAAGATAAAGGAACTTCTTACCAAATATAAAGGGTTAAATTAACAAACATGGATTGACAATGTGACTAAAAAGGCAAGATGAAAGCTTGGATGCCTTTGAAGGCTTGATGAGCCACTTATTTAGAATATTTTTGATATTGAAATGTTGAAAGGTCATGTGGTTATGATAGGATCTATCAATGGTCCTTCACTCAAATAAGTCACAATGAATCTACTTTTCTCTTGATTAGGGGCAATAGTACAATATATAGCCATTAAGGCTAACAAACTAACTATCCTAATAGTAACTTCCTAACTATCTAACAAAGGTCCTTCATTCTTATTCTACAAGGCGAATTCAAGTAACCGTAAACTAATCTGAATATAAAATGATCCCTTCCATAGTCTTCTTAACTTTGCCGAACTTGTGATTTGTGAATTTAAACAAGGACTTCAGGACATCTAGTGGCATAGAGTTTCATACTATGAAACATAAAAAATTAATGAATAATTAATGAATGTTCAATATCTTGTACTCAAGGACTTCTGTAAAATCGTGTCAACATCAAATATTTTTGGTCATTACGGATGTTAAAGATGTCAGGCAAGTAGAACTTATACACCAGCCTAAGTTTTTTAGTAGATGGGTGATTTAACATCATTTTACATGGTATCAAAACAGAAAGTCTTATATTAAACCCTTAGTAAAGTCATTTCCTCCCCCAATTAATACTGATAACTAACTTTTTCCCAACCTATTAGTTTAAGTTTTTAAGTTGATTGATGGTTAAATAACATGATTCAACAACTAGTCACATCAAATAATATGTGAACAGGATTATGGAGATTTGTAAACAGTTGGTAAGTATGAGGGCACTACTGAACTTTTTAAAGATTCAAGGATCAAGTTGAAAACAAAGCTACGGTTGTTAGTAGATAGGATGATGCGTATATTTTGACCTAGAGTCCAAGTTCCACATATATGGGTCTAGTGACAAACAACTAATACTGTTGCTAGACCAAACACAGTACAACCTCAAATGTGGCCAAATAAAAATTTTGGTTGATAGAGATATAAATATAACTGTCATACTGATCTAGGAGAGGAATCTGATAGGAAATCACGTCAGAGAAAAATCAAAGAAAATTACTCGGAGTATAACTTAGAAGTACTAAATTTCTAAACGTGAAAGAGACAAAACACATCAGCTAGAAATGTAAGAAAATCAAGAAAATACCGCACCTCTCCAATGTCGACTCCAAGTGCAACTCCTTCAGCAATGACTTTAGAAAGGGAAAAAGCATCTCCAAAGCCTAAATTAACTCCTTGACCAGCCAAAGGATGAACCGTATGTGCAGCATCACCAATTAAAACCACACGCTTTGAAGCATAGTTATTCGCGTGATTCAAAGACAATGGGAAGACCATTCTTTCAGATGCCAACTTGACCACTTTTGGAGGAACTTCAAATCCTTCATCAACTGACTTGGTAACATTTGGGTTCAGCCATGAAAAAATGTTTCGACTTCCAAATACGCTCGACTTTGGGGGAGGGCCATAACTGCAATCCAAAGCAGAATTTACATCCTTTACAAAATCATCTTGATTCATTGATTTACGGTCTGTGGCCTCTTTCGGGCTCATAGTCCAAACTATATTACTGTAATTATCCCCAATTGGTAAAAGTGCAATTGGTCCAGAAGGCAAAAATCGTTGCCATGCACAATGATTTTCTTGAGTGTGCTCTACTGTACAAATAATTGCATTCTGCGAGTAGTTCCATCCGGTTGTTTTAAACCCAGCTAAACCTCTAACACGTGACTTGGAGCCATCTGCGCCAACCTGCAACAAAAATCAGACGAAGTTTTGATATTGACAAGCAACTTCTCTAAACTTCAAAAAACTTGTCCTTGCTACAAGAGATAATTACCACCAATTTTGCATATAAACTGCTGCCATCACAAAGTTCCAATTTGGCTAAGTGTCCTGGTTCATTCAATGTTGTCTTAGAAGATTCACTGGTGGCCACCGTTGGTGAACCATTACTACGTAAGTTCATTGAGGTTAATCTGGAAGGGTATATTGTTGTTTGAGCATCTGTACACTCCTGAAGTTTAGATACTCAGCATTGAGAACAATCCAAAGGTAACATATAATGAGAAGAATAAGAAAGAAATGCTGTCTGATATATTTTAGAACATTTAAATATTATCATCTGATATTTGCTCGATGATAGTTATGATATAAACCAGTTGTTTGTTATGAACTTATGTGGATCGACTCTGTGATAAAATCTTGACAGATAACATCCCTTAGTACTGCTTAAGGATATTAAACTATCTCTCGACCCTCTCCACTTTATGAAATTACATTGTAATGAAATGTTTAAGTAAAAAGGACACAGAACTAATGATACTCATATTGAAAGTGCATTGATCATACAAGTATTTAATAGTAGATGATTACCTGCATGGATGATAATAAGGAACTTTGAAGCACTTTGTTCTCCACCACGCAGCTGAATCGAAAGCCAAATGATTACTACATCCATTAACTATTTAATTGAGTTACTTTCATTTGCAAGCAGGTGCTTACCCTAAAGTTTCTTTATTTACATCTCTTGCATGGTACTTTGTGTAACCTAAGCCTGTATAGTCCCACACCTAACAAAGATTGCAAGATGATAGAATAGTAACAATTACATTTCTCATCATGAAAAATGCTTCCCTATACATATCATAAGCAGATATAATTTATAAAATATTTCAATCAAGTTATACTTCAAACATAATTAGTAAATTATATATGAACATAAAATTGAGAAAACAACAGAACAAATTCAAGGTTGTGAACAATCGTTCATGTTTTCCACTGCCTTAAAAAATTACCGGTCCTAAAAGGTTTTTAAATTGCCAACAAGAACAATAGCTCAGCGGCATTAGCATTGACCTGATGATCAAGAGAACACGAATCCCACCACCCCAATGCTGTAACCTCTAAAAAAAACTTTTTAATTGAAAACTGCAAAAAGGAAAATAGTATTTGACCCCGAATACTGCCTTCTTCTAGGATGTATACTCTACCAAATGCAAACATCCAAATATCTATAACTAGAGAAGAGCAAGCAAGGTATTACTTTTTATTAGATTTTTTTAAAACGAAATTTGAGGTAGGGAATTTGAACCCATGACCTTTAGTCACTCGCTCAAACTTCATGCCGAGCTATGTTCATGTTGGTGGAAGAGTCAGGTATTATTGAAATTAATAATAACATAATCTCAGTTCAACTGTGATAAAATTAGCAATTACAAGGGAGCTACTAATAAAAATATATATATAAACTGATCGATAGCAATAGGAGATCTTTTAATTAGAGTGAAAATTGAATTGTTAGAAAGTACAGGCTATACCTGCATCTTATCAAAGTATGCATGTCGTTGCTGCTCAACATATTTCCATGCATCAATGTCTGCCCAACAAGAATTATGTTATTTGAATTCAATACTACTTTCTAATAACGAAGAAGATGAAAGTTAAGGCAACATTATATGTTCCCTTAAATGTCAAAGGACATTAAATCATGCATAATGGCTGTGTATTACAGTGGGATAGAGAGAAGATAATTGAAGTAAAATTGGTAGGCATTCAGATTTTCTGACTACGTTCGCCCAGAAAAAAATAACGAATTTTGATAATTAAAATTGATTTAAGTGAAAAACATAAGAATTTAGATTAAGTAAAAAAAAATAACTACATAAATTCACCACCTTTGAAAAAAGATATAGTTGCAGGAGTCACTGTGCTCACTCTTGAATCAGGAGGACCATCTTTCTTGATGCTGGCTCCACCCATTAATGTTGGATTACTGTCAATAATGGCAATAGACAATTGCTTAGTCAATGGCATGCTTGCTGCAAATATAGCCCACAGTAAGATTAAATTAGACTATAACTTCATGAAAGATCATGAAAGAGAGTATAATTGATAAAATTTCTATTTCATATTTTCATTAGACTGTAACTTCATGAAAGAGAATATAATTGATAAAATTTCTATTTCATATTTTCATTAATTAAGTTAAGATTGCAAGACAATAAAGACTCCTCATACACATAGAGCCTAGATAATAAGAAATTATAACAAAATACAAAGTAAATAAAAACACAGTGTATACAATAGAAGCAAAGCATTTGACACCAACTAATGTGATTGGATCAATTCTGAAATCCAACAATGCAGCATTTTCAAGTGTGGAGGACGTGAACAGTGAGTGCTTTGTGTATTTCAACTGTATGAGTTACAAAAATTATTCATCCAAAAAACCACATACCTAAGGAGCAAGCTAAGGCCAAGCCTACCATCCCGCCTCCGACAATGGCAATGTCATGTTGAGGAAAGTTATCAGTGGAACTCGGCTTCTCTCCTTGCACCTGAGATTTGGAAGCATAGATGCATATTCAAAGTGACACAAATTGAAATATTGAAATGGAAAGCCAATCTTTTGAGAAGAAATAAAACAATATTACTCATTTATCAGATGTATAATAGTATTACATTTCTATGATCTCCATTTGAGCTTGAAACTTTAGCAGTTGAATTAGAGCAGAAGTTCTTCCCTCGAATTTTCAATCCATATACATTAGCAACAAGATTTCTCCTGACCAACCTGTTCCACCACATTTTCTATCAGACTATAATCAAAAGTTACATTAAAATGATAATCAACTATGTAAGACCATAAAATGTTGGTTAGTGGACCATCCAAAACTTTGCAAGCACAAAATATTCTTCTTCGTGTGAGAAAAGAAAGTTAAAATTTCTCTTCCGCCAGCTGCATATGTCTGTTGTTCTTGATAAATGACAATCTTGATAAATTTCAAGCAAGGTATTTCTGCATGCTGATTTCAACTCTTGTAACAAAACCTCATTGAACTAGAATTCTCAAATTCAAGACCTTGTAATAAGAAGCCTATATTATTGCATGTCATTTTCCAACTTATAAAGCTGTTTTCAATCATCAACATGAAGTCATTCAAGTTTATAGTTTCCTTGTCCTCTCTCATTCTTTCATCTTGCGTTTGGCTTCTTCTAAAAGCAATAAGCTGAATCTATTACCTTTTGATTTTCAACAGAACCTCTGTGAGTTTGTACGAGTTAGCTGAATTAGAAACTTTTGCTGCCTAGTTAACCTCTCTTCTTAGATTTCTTGCAAGTAATCATCATTCTCCTTCAGCTTATCTTGTTCACAAATCATATCATTCACAGTATGGATTGTAGGGGACAATTCTAAGATGAACTGCTCTTTCGATCAATGAAATAACAACTAATTCACAAATTTGGAAAAAAAAAATTTGTAATTCTATTGGATTGGTTCTCTTTTTACCTTGAGCTATAACGTCCCACGATTACTTAGTCGAGAGTCTCGCTGCCCGAGTTAATCAATATTCTATATTCTACATCTTCAAGATTAATAAAACCGTTCTCCCCTCCACCCGTAAACGTAACTTACACATTATCACTAAACCATGTAAATTATTGTATTCTATCTCGCGTTTCTCTATTGTTTTATCTTAATTCTTGTTTCCAATTTCGTTAAGGTCTTTTGTAATTTTTCTCTAGTGCTATTTTACTTGACAGGAGGCCACGTTTGCAATACGTTTTTTACCCAAAGCATGCGATACTGGTTTTTCGTTTTTGTAATACGTTTTTATGTTCTTCAATTCTTTCCAAAATGGTTTATTATTAAAAAAATTGAAACACGTCGTTGTGTGTGATACCCAACATTATCCAACTCGCAGCCATTAACTCCCATACGAAGTTTCATCTTCTATCTTGCAGTGACCCATTGACCACTAAAAAATTTTCGTTAAAGATTCAGTACTATTAGCGATGATAACCTCATCCAACCAACGATTAACAACATCAACATGACGGCCATTTCCCAAGCTTCCATCAAATGAATTCTTCTCACATACAACTCAACCGAAATAAGGAAAAGAGTAATGAGCGAACAACTATTAAAAACTACCAATTGGGTTAACAATCATCATTAATTCTTCGCCAAACTTCAGAGAACTGGCAACCGATGAGAATTTAAGAACAAGGAAAAAGAGAAAGAACAGAGATGAAACAAATTTCATCATTCAAGCGATCAAAACCATGAAACTTCATGTTCGATTCAATTAAAAGAGTAAAGCAAAGTGGAAGAAGAGTGGCATACCTGTTCATTATTTTCTCTTTGCAGAAGCTGAGGAAGACGACGCAGGAAGAAATGGAGAAGGGGGCCGAGGGATACTGTTAAGAAAGTGGCTCTCTTTTGGGCTTATTACCGAAAATGGACCAAATGGCCCAATAATGAACATGCTTTTCAAATAAGCCCTCAACTATTTTCATTTGGGAAATTACATTCCAAAATAATTAGAAATATAGTCCAATTTTAAAATAATAAATAATATTCCTGAATACAGTGAATTTTTTTTTAGACTATATTTATAATTATTTTCGAGATTTGACCGTAAGTTTTTAAAATATTTTTCATGAATAGCAAAAAAAATAAATAAAAATAAAATCCATCTATATCAAAAAAAAAAAAAAAAATCAAATACAACAAAAATTGATTTAATAAATTTAAGTGATAGCCACAAAATTATAGATTTTTTTTTTTAATTGAGAAATAGGAGTTTTCTTACAGAACTATAGATTTCAATCAAGTGTTATAAGTAAAATAGCGCCAGAATTAATTATTATTGTAAAACATTTGAAGCAAAAATGCAGCTGGAGCATTTTTTACTGTTTAAGCATCTTATTTTTCAAGTAAAAAAACACACATTTAATTTTAATTTATATTTTAAAAGTTTTTTTTTAGTATAATAGGAATTGTTAATATATTCACTGTTAATTGAGATAAGCTGATCTGTTGGTTTGAAGTATAGTTCCAGTTTAGTTTCTATGTTTTAAAATTGAATATTTTATCGCTGACGTTTTTTTGATTTACTTTTATACCTATTTTATTTTAAAATTAAATTCTTGTAAAAAAAAGTAAAATAAAATTAAAATAAAATAAAATTTGAAATTATTCTAGTAGTCATTTTAGGCAACATTATATTATGTAACTAACGTTTTTGTTATCTCAGTGACTTGAATATTATTGAAACTAAATGGTAAAGTTTTTAGATTTGAAATATAGAGGCCAAATAAAAATTAGATAAAAAAGCTAAGAACTCAAAATATAATTTTCAATTGAAATGGTTGGTGACGGGTTAGTTTCATTGTTTGGTAGTTATCCAATCCAACAGCAGGTCTGTTCCATCTTATAAATCGGTATTTGGCAAATAACCATCAACCTTGTCCTTTCCATTGAAATGAATTCATTTTTATCATTTTAATATTGAAAATAGTATGTATTTAGCAATAAATATTATATATATATAGTCTTTAAGTTTGGTCTAATTTATATTTGGCTTGTATATTTTAAAATTGAATAACTCTAGTCATGATTTTTCAATAATGCTCAATTTTAGTCATTAAAATAACAAAATTGTTAAATATATAACAAAATGGTGACTAGAATAATTTTAAATTTCAATATATTAATAAATTGATGATTTTACTTTTGGTGTAAATATAATTTTTTTAAATAAAATAAAATAACAAACAAAAGCAAAATGCGAGCATTATTAAAATGTAACGGATAAAAATTTTCAATTTTACAGCATAAGAACCGAATTGCAATTGAACCTCAAACCTAAGAACTAAAAAGTTACTTTTTCATTTGAAAAAAAAAACCACTTATCATTAAACCAACAAAGTGAGACGTGCCACCGGTACAAATACAACACAAGAAAAAGGGATAACCCCCAACAACAAAGCATTATTACAATCGTGTATGAGTATGATGTACAATATGTTCATTGTGGGTTCTAGTGTGAGCATTTCAAGCGTGTAAGAGGTTAGAAAGATTATGTTGAGGTGTATCAGTAAGGTTTGTTGTCAATCCTTTAAACTTTCGAGAATAAAAGTTCTTTTTTTAGGGAAAGAAGGGAAGATCCTAAATAAAGAAAGGTTAAGGTCGTTGACCAAGTTCGAGCAACGTCATTTTGGTTTAGAACAAGCGATGTTGAGGCGACGTGAGGTCACTAACTCATGTTTAAGTGGTGCATTTTTGTTTTTAAAAGAGACGACATCATCCTGCTCTTCTTTTATTTTTGATTCATGTCGATGATGCCCTGAATGAGAGATTATCTACATATTTAGAGAAATCAAAGCTCGAAGTGTTGGATGATGTGTACATTTCTACTTCGACTTGGAGGTAAATAGTTATGTTTCTATGTCAATGATGCCCTTTATTGTTGCTATTGGAGACTTGTTGGCTATGATAGATGATAAAATACTTTTATTGATTATATTGTAAACTTACCGTTCATACTCTGAGCTAGCAGGTCTTTATGTAAGACTTAGGATCCCACATGTTCATAATGCAGGCTTTTGAGTCTTAATGGAAGGGTTGATATCTCATTTAAAAGAGTGCACCTCTAGTAACTCATCTTGCACTCTCAAATGAGTGAAACACAACCGACATCGCACCATACATTCTTAAAGAAGTGAAGCACTGCTAGCAACACACATTACACTCTTACAAGAGTGAAACATCGCTAACAACTCATACATCTCTCTAAGAGACGATAAAACAAAACTAACAGCCCAAATATCACTCTAAAAGGGCAAAACACAACTAAAAATTCACTATAGTTTCCTAAATATACATATAACAAAATAAGAATGTACAAATAATAGAAACATAGCTATTTACCTCCAAACCAAAATAGAAAAATATGAATCACCCAATACTTCAAACTTTGAGCAGAACCTGCAAGTGAGCGCGCACTTATAAATGTCACCATTGACATTAATTACACTACTACAAACAGAAGAATAGATGACAGGCGCGGCCTGTCACAAAATCCCTTTGGTGACGGGCAAGCGCCAGTCATCTAGGCTCACGACATCTTTTTATTTTGTGATGAGCACTTTTTGTGACGAGCCGCACGTCACACTCGTAAAAAAAAAAGGGTAACGCGTCACAAAATGCAGACACTTTTTGTGACTGGCTGCTCGTCACAATTTTTTTTAATTTAAAAAAAATCGTAATTTACAGCCTTAGTCTCGCTGTTTTAGCAATTTCACACCATTTTTTGCTTTAACAATGTGACACAATTACCAATAGAGTTCTTGCACCTTCCAAAGATTTCTTTGACCAAGTTACAACACAACTCTGTATTAAAATATACCATCTTAATCAAAATGAATTATAAAAAAAAAAACAAGATCTATAACGTTAGTTTCAAAACTGATAAGAAGTTATACACAACATTAATCGGTAAGAAACACACCTTTCTTTTTCAAAAGTTTCTTCCAATCAAAATCTACTTTCTCATGCACATCTCAACCATAACTTCGAGCATCCTACACAAACAACATGGAATAAAGAGCCTTAATCACAATATTTTCCACGTAACAAAACTAGTATAACTTAAAAATAAATTAAACCTTCAGTCCATGACTAGCTGAAAAATCTACTAGCACGAACGTCACCACTTCCTGCTCCAATAGCTGATAAATCAAAATCGCAGTGTTCCTCTTCTTTAGCTGGATGGCTTTGTTCCCCAACTACGAGCATCTTCTTCGACATAACTGGCAAATTGAACTAGCTAAAACTGATCAGGAAAACAAAAAACGATCAAACGAGAGCGCTTATAGCATTAAGCCGCAAGAAACTCGAAAACGATGAAAAACAAAAGAATAAATACA
>JBBMEG010000022.1:9595658-9640367 GCA_037832605.1 Cyclanthera cordifolia
TATTTTTTAAATTTATAGGGAAAGATGGTTAGTTTTTAAATAAAAATTAACAAAAAAAAATTAAAATCAGGACCAAATTTAATTTATTTTAAAAGTTTAGAGACTAAAATTGAACATTTAAAAGTCGAGGTACCAAAATTGAACAAACTTAGAAATCTAGGGATCAAAGAGGAACTAAAGCTGAACTTTGGAAAGTCTTATAACCAAATTGGAACAAATCTCGATTGATGACTTGAGTTTTGAGAGTATGCTCCTTCAAGATCTCAGGTTAGAGACCCATTTGTGACATTAAGTTGTAGACACCTCTCGTGTCTCCATTCTTTCGATGCCTCCTAGTGCTTGGCACTAGGACGGGCGTGGTTACCCCGGGTATAGAAGAGCAAAGCTTCAACTTTCCGGTTCAGAAAAAAAAAAAAAAAACCCTCAAAATCTAGGGACCAAAATGGTATTTTAACCTTTTACTTTTCATCATTTTCTTAGACTCAAGGATACATAGGCACGATCTATAGAACAGATCCTGTTTAAGCAAGGTCGTAATTCTTATTTACTATATCACTGACTAGAGATATTGAGTGGTATATTGTAAATCCAATTATCTATGATTTGGCTGTACTCGACTGATGGAACTTTTTCCCGCGTTGGCTAGCTTAATTTTCCTCTTCAACAGCATGTGCCAATACTCCATGGATCTTGAAACTTGTTTCATATCATAGTCTAGTTCCAAACTTCATTAAATTTCTAGTATAATGTTGTGTTCTCTTGCTAATTTCTTCTACACCAGGACGGGCGAATAAACTACGACGAATTCGTTGCCATGATGAGGAAAGGAAACCCGGAGTTGACAACCGCGAGACGGCAAAAATGAAGTTCCTTTCTTCATCTGTTGTATGCAAACAGAAGAATGAGCTTCCTTAGCCCTATTTACAGGAAAGTTCAACTATTCTGTGCCTTTTTTTCTTTTTTTTTTTTTGCTACAAAGAAGAAATATAAACTTTTTAGTGTGTGTAAATGAAAATATATAGTCTGTCTGTAATCCACCAAAGTTTCAAAGAGAATGATGATGTTTTGCTAAGTTAAGAAATGTGTTCTTATCTTTAGTTTTCTTTTATCAGCAAACTTGACAAATGTCAATACTGTTGATTGTTATTGAAAAATAAAGAACTGTTTTTTATTATAAAGTTAAAATATTAATTCTTATATGTGATTAATCATGAATTGAACTCATTTTCTCTGAATTTTTCGCCATTTTTCTTGACCACTATTCAATTCATTTCAATGCGAAGTAAAGTTATACATAGTCTAAATGTCCCCTTGCTTTTTCAAAAAAAAAAAAAAAAACCAATTGCTTTGATTTTCAAAAACAGAGGCAGTGACCCTGAATTTTCTCCCTCATGTAAAGATCTCACAATTTTCTTTTCTTATATACAATGTCACATATTCTAATAACAACCTCATCAAATGGCTATAAAGATAATAAATCAATCTTGATTCATGTTGTATCATTTCCAATTCCATCCAATCATTTTTTTAACTTTAGATAAATATTTGAGTGGTAACTTTTAACATTTAAAAATTCAAATTCTATACGAGAAAGGTGGATCGCGTAGTGGTTTCATTTTTTGGTATTAATCCAATAGTTCAACGCTAGAAAGATCGTTTCAGTCTTTGACCTTTCCAAAGAGATGTTCGTTTGAAATTATAAAAAAAGGAGTTTTATAATTACAATTTTCAATAACTTTATACAAAAGAGTTATTACTATTGTTTCTACTTCAAAATAACTTCTTTTTTTAATTACATATTGGGGAAGGGGACCCTAACGAATTCTAGGATCAAACTAGTGACAAACTTCTTATTTTTAATTATTCAAATTAATGATTCCATTTGGATTAAAATGTAAAAAAAATTGGCACGCAAAAATAGGTTATCCGTAAACATTTATTTCAGTAAGTAGTACAAAATATGGGTGTTCAAAAACTTAGCCAAAACAACAAACCGAACCGAACCGATCCAATTTGAGTGGTTTGGTCTGGTTTTCCCAAATCTTTTAAACTTATCGGTTCAAAATTACTCAAACCGAATTTTTGGATTTGGTCTGCGGTTTAATGTTTTCAAAAAAAAAAAAAAAAAAAACTAAAGCTATCCATATTTTTAATATGGAAATTAAGTACAATTCACATCAATTTTTTCCATATACTGACATTTGAGTACTAATTCATATCAATTTTTTGAGTACTAATGCAATTCATTTAATAAATTGACATTTCACATCAACTTTTTTTTTTATACATCCACTTTCTCTTTTTAAAAAATTACTTTGCTTTCTTTTTTTTCTTTCTTTTGATGAAACATTTCATTAAAATCGAAAACTAGAGCCGAGAAGCTCAAACAACAGCTACACAAACACCTCCTTCGGGAGCTGCTCACCCCAAATCATACAATCATGTCCACTGTCAAACAAGGATCCTCCCAAACACAAAAAGAAAGAGCTAGGCACCACCCTCGAGTTGGCCAGCAAGTCCGCAACTCGGTTACAATCTGACTTGCAAAAAGAAAACAAAATATCCTAAAACCAAGGGAGTAAATCAAAAACGTTCTTAACAACATTGTTGAGCTCAGAAACATTTTGGGAAATCCTATTACAAATGTTAATAAGATTACAAGAATCAGATTCCACCAAAATAACCGACAGGGGGCCTTTGAAATTTTCTAGAATGTGCTTCAAACCTTCTTTCAGAGCCAGCCCTTCCATCAAAATTTCCGAAGAAGCCTTGATTTCCTTACGAGCTCCAATCAACAGAGGATGACCTTGCTCATCTCGAACAATCCACCCAATGCCACCCACTCCGGATCGAGCATTCCACGAACCATCTACGTTTAGTTTCCACTTCCCCTTTGGAGGGGCTTTCCACTCTTTCAGGGAGGTTCCCTCCTCTTTCAAAGATGATATCGTACCTGCATCAAGAACCCCCTTACAATAATAAGAATAAGAATAACAAGGATTATAGATTAAGGAAGACAGATTTCCAACAGAAACATCATTATGCGCATGATAGAGTTGCGATAGCTCCAAAGTTGCCAGAGCACGATCATGATTTTAGCCAGATCATGCCTTGGAACTCTATACATAATTCCTTCCTAGAAGCTGTCGCCAGAATCAGCGCACCTGAAAAAAGATCCAAAGTAAGACAAGTAATGGAAAACATCAATCAAAACCTTAATAACCACCTTGCAATTTTTACCACACAAAACACAAAAACCATTCGTATTCACTCCTCTTTTCAGAATATTCTCCTTAGAGGAGATAACATTTTTCAGCAAGTTCGACGCCCCAATCTTAATTTGGGGGGCAACATCCACCTTCCAGAAGGATTTTCAGAGATTAGCCTTATGCAAAGGGTCAGAAGGGGAAGACAAATCTGACTTTGCTTTCTCATTTATTTCTTCATTTGAGTTGTTCTTAATTTGACCTACACAATCAATTCTTTCTTCTTAAATTTAAACTCAATTTCATCTTTACTTTTACTTTGGTTCTTTCACCCTCCTTCTTAACCTCGTTTTCTTCTTCTCTTTTCTTTTCTTCTCTATCTCTGTTGTTTTATCTTCAAACCCTAAAATGGTCACCTATCATTTATTTTTTTTATTTATAATATTGGAGGTTGAGACAGTTTTTTGTTCTTCTTCTATTTTTCTCTATTTTCTTTTCTTTTTTTTTCTTCTCTTTTTTTTCATCTTTATTTTGTTTTGGTAAATCTCATTAACATGCTATTGAAAACGAACCAAATAAGTTTATAATATATATGAATGAAAAATGGTCTGTTTAAAAAAAAAAAAATCAGTTAAATCGAACCAAACCAGTTGAAACCAAAATCAAATAGTTCGGTTCTCTAACCAAAACCAAACAAAAAATAGTTTTATCGATTTATAATATATATGAATCGAGGTATTTGGTTCGGTTATTGGTTTTGGACAAAACCGGACCAAATGGAACGGAAGTACAAAATTGGCTACTCACCTCATGGGTATGAAAATCAGTTCTGTTGCGTCTAGCTTGTCCTACGTGGGTAACGTGGGCCCATTTATGCAGTTCAGGCCTGACTTTCAATTACCGAAGAGGGTGCACAGTTGCTGAATTCAACATTCAATTTATTTTAAAAAGTTATACTTTTCTGTTTAAATAAATAATCAAATTTACCCAAAGGTAGATGGGAGATTGGCATTTATGAAAGTTTTGAACTAAAAAAGTCAAAAATAAAAATTGATTAAACAAAAAATTGAAAATTTTAAATATATAACTAAAGAAACACAAATTTTAAAGTATATCATACATTAAAATTGAAAAATTAAAAATTGAAAAATTAAAAATTAAAAATTTTGAATTTCAGTTTTTTTCTTTTTTTTTTTTTTTAATTTTAGAAGAGTAATGAATTTGTAGTTAAACTATATTTTATATATGAACAAAATTTATCCACTTTATTATAAGTATCTTGTACATTTTTTTTAGCATAGATGAAAATATTAATATGCCACGTAAATACATAAAAAACAGGTAGAAAAGTGATGATTTAACTAATATCACAATACTCCGAAAATGGTTGGTGTCGTATAAGTTTTCTTATTTAGTGTTAATCTAGTTCAACACTTGATTCTCTAATTATTTAAAAAAAATATTACAAAAAAATAAATAAATAAAAATAAAATAAATTAATGATTGATGCGATAAAAATTAAATTATAATGAAAATAAATCTTTGTTTTTCGGTGGGAATCACCACCAAGCATATCTGCAAAATAAAAAAAGATTTCTTCATTTTCCATGGTTTCTTACCGTCCAAACATATGTATGTCGAAAAAAACAACCTTGCAAACATATCTTTTAAATACGAATAAATTAAAAAAATGGCGCACTTTATCTCTTATATGAGGCATGAGCGTGGGGCACAAACTTTGAGAGAAAATGAGAAAAAAAAGTGAGGAAAGCGCGTGAGAGCGCGTGCGATAATGAGTCCATATCCAAATTAAAATTTAAAAAAAAAAAAAAAAAAAAAAAACCGTCATTGCCGAATGTTAAAACCGTGAGTGAGTGGCACGTAAGCAGGAGAAAAAGTTGGAATCCGAGGTATGTGGGTTAGAAAAGTAGAAACCAGAAAAACAGAGAGAGAAATCTCCGGCGCCGCTCCTTCTTCGATCCGGTTGATCCGGAAAGCCCTTTTGAAATTAGAATGAATATATATATATATATAGGTGGTGTGGTGTGTGTTTTAGGTAGTGATAATAATTAATTAGAAAGATCAGATCGATAATAATGGAGCAGAAGAGTTTGTTGCTGTCGGCGTTGAGTGTGGGGGTGGGAGTGGGTGTGGGGCTGGGACTGGCCACCGGACAGAGCGGCGCCAAAGGGTGGTGCTCCTCCAATAACAACGTTATAACAGCCGACAAGTTGGAACACGAAATGCTGAAACAGATCGTCGACGGCCGTGAGACCAACGTCACTTTCGATCAATTCCCTTATTATCTCAGGTTTAATTTAATCATATATTTTGATGTAATTAATTTTGTGTGATCTATATATTAATTTTGATTAATTTGTGCGTACGTACGAGACAGTGAACAGACGAGAGTTGTATTGACGAGCGCGGCGTATGTCCATTTGAAACATGCTGAAGTTTCTAAGTTCACTCGAAACCTCTCCCCTGCTAGTCGTGCCATCTTGCTCTCTGGACCTGCAGGTTTCTTTTCATCATTCACCCTTTTTTTTTCACAAAAAAAAAATATATATATATATTACGGAATTACATAATTATTTTTTTAATATTATTAAAACATAAATGCAAGAGTCGAAAGAGAGGGCTGGCCTCATTTTTCATTTCCTTTTACTACACCACCAAATAATCATCCTCAATATATGCAAATTACCACTTTTGTTTTTTTTTTTTTTACTTTTTCTTTTATGAATAACAAAAAGTTATGGATGTCAAATTAAATTGATTGAAACAAAAAAAAAAAAAAAAAAATCAAACAATCAACCATAACTTCAATCCAATTAAATTGATTGAAACAAAATATTGAAAATTGAAAAAATCTTCTAAATATAAAATATTTAAAATTTTTTGTCTAAAATAGAAAGGTTAGAAATTGGGGGAAGTAAAAATAAAAACCGACCTAAAGGAATAGAATCCAATTTAATGGATCTAGAACAATATTGAATCCTATAGGTTTATATTTTAAAAGATCGAAATAGGTTGGTTCATGACAGATGAATTAACATAAAACTGAATCGAACCAAGTATATAAATATTAAAGAGAAATAAAACTACATTGATATTTATGTTCGATGAAAAAAACAAATTTAGATCTGAAATATGAAGTAGAATATTATAAATATTACGTTATTCATGAAAAATGTCGATTTTTGCTAGCTAGAATATAAATTCTTAAAATCAATTTTAAAATTTTAAAAAAAATTTGAAAAATAAACAAAATTTCAATTAAACTAAAACTTAAATCGATTGGAACTAAATAATTTTTTCATTCATTAGACATTAGTTTGGACCAAACGATTAAAAAATCGATAAAATCGAAATTATCCTACAATCACTAGTTATGATCTAATTCTCAAACACCAATAAATTTATAATTGGAGTGACATGATGTATAACATTATTTTTTAATTATATCATTTTTTTTTTTTTAATGAAAAGTTCTTTGAGTTTCATTTTTCTTTTTTTTTTTTTTTTGTTGAAGAACTTTACCAGCAAATGCTTGCCAAGGCATTGGCCCACTACTACGAGGCCAAATTGTTGCTCTTAGATATATCTGACTTTTCCTTAAAGGTAAAGAAAAGGGCAAATATTTTTAATTTAATTTCAGATTCATAATTATCTTTCTCATAAAATTTTTTTTTTTTCATAATCTCATCGTATCCGTTTTTTTTTTATTCTTTCCACTATCATCCATCTAAACACATATAGGAATGTTTGTTTCGGGTTATTTTCGAGCTATCACAAATAAATTTTTACTAACCACTATTTAAACAAACATATTCAAACGAGCTATAATTATTCAAAATAACTATTCATTTCTAACCTCTCGAAATAATAACATATTTATAATTTCATCCAAACGAGTTATTATATGTAATTTCTCTACAAAAACTATCAACCAAAGTTATGAATTGTAACACCTTCACTAAAATCATCAAATTAATCCATGCAACTCGAATATTGTAGCTAACAGTTCACCGTAATCACTTTCTTCGCGCTTCAACATTATATTAATCATTATCTTTATACTCTTCGGTATTCTTGTTTTTCTATAATCATTCTCTTTTCTGTTACCTCAAAAATCTTTATACTATATTATTGTTGGTTTTTTTTTTCTTTTTTTTAATTTGGGTTTACTAATGGCTTGTGTTTGGTTCAGATTCAGAGCAAATATGGTACTGTCAAGGAATCTGTAAGGCTTTTCTAAACTTAAAATATGTGATTTGAATGTCTCTCTCTCATACCATGAAAAGTTGTGATTTTTATTATAAAAAAATTAAATAAAAATAATTGTCGATATTAGGGTATTAAAAGGTCCATTTCAGAGTCAACATTAGAGAGCTTGTCTGGTTTATTTGGATCATTTTCAATCCTTCCACCCAAGGAACAACAAAAAACAGGTTGGTTTTTCAGCTTCAAATTTTACATCTTTATATCAAAGTTCAATCATTGAGTCCAGCAAAGCCTTTTTTTATTGTTAATTAATACGATTGACTTAAGCTTTTATGACATGTTTGGCTACGACCCGAAGGAAAGAAAAGAGAAGGGAAGAGATAAAAGAAAGGAAGTGAGAGTATATTAGTAATTGATGTGATGAAAAGGCCAAACTGTAAGAAGGAATTCATTCTCTTCCCTTTCCTTCCCTTTCCACCACACCAAATGTGCTCTTAATTTTTCAGTCTTAGGCTAATTAACAAACATAATCTTTTTGTGTTCAAGTATAAATTGGGCTTTGGGGGAATTCAAACTAGTGTTTTTTAGTCCTATAGGGCGTGTTTCTAGAGTATAGTGGTGAGGAGCGGAGGGGATACTAGCTAGTGTTTGAATACTTGTTTAAAGATGGATGTTAATAATGATTAAGTAATTAATTACTTGTTTGGAATTAGTATGAAAACTAATTAAGGGGGTGTTTGGGCCACCTATAAAGGAGAAGAATGTGACCAAGAATGATTCTCAGTGTTTGGGCCACTGAGAATCATTCATTCCATAATCACGTTTCCCCAAAATCGCCTTTTTATTCTCCTCAAAACTGCTTTTTATTCTTCCTATAACAACTTTTTATTCCCACCGTAACTATTTTTCACTCATATCATATCCATTAGTTTATTTTTTTCATTATCATTCTCTTTTCCCCTAACACAATTAATTATTTTTTTCATAATCATTCCCCTAACCACAAACACAATTAATCATTTTCTTCATAATCATTTCCTTTTTCATTCTCCCCCAATTTTAATTCTTTCCCATGATCATTTTCATTATCTTTGCCCCAAACACACTCTAAGTAATATGTTTGATGTGAAATTTGATGAAGTAGTTTGATGAGTGGTTAGAAATGATTGTTTACAAATCAAATACAAACGAGTATTTTTTTAGGAGTAATGGTTAACCACTCCTCGTCCGCTATCAAAAAATAGCCCACTGAACTATTGTATTTTTGTTGGCAACAAATCAACAAACATTTGTTGCAGGCTCATTGCGAAGGCTAAGTAGTGGTGTGGAACTATCATCATGGTATGTTGCTAGACTTGTTCTTTCTTTGTCTATATTTAAGACACAATCACACAAAAGAACCTCAATTTCTTATCGTTAATTCAACTCATGATCATTACACAGATTAGTTTAAGAGTTGTTAGAGAGAAGATTGATCTTCTAAATAAACATATTGTGCTTGAATCTGCAGGGGAAAGGAAGGAGCTCCCAATGTTTCGAAACTTCGAAGAAACGCCTCTGCTGCTGCTAACATCAATAACCTCACAACATATTGCAATGCCGAAAAGCCAGGTCTGAACAAATGCCTGTGTGTACTCGTCTCGGGCCGAGTTGTGAATGCGATAGCTTAAGCATAGTTATCGGTGTTTGTTGATATAATTAAATTCAACATAACAATCAGCCATCATAACTTGTTTTGTGGTGGCTGAAGAACTTTGTGATTGCTTTTGATTATTTATTTTGTCGGTTTCTCGACTTAGTTGATGTTTAATTGTTTGTAGCTTCCGTTAAGCACACTACCAGCTGGGCTTTTGATGAGAAACTTCTTATACAATGTCTGTATAAGGTAATAATGATTAGCATAGCTTTCTACATTGATTCAGCTGAAATTTTGTAAGACATTTTGGTTCGAATGAAGCTTTCGTTTGTTTTGCAGGTTCTTCTATACGTGTCGAAAGCGAATCCCATTGTTTTATATCTCCGTGATGTTGATAGGTTCTTATCCAAGTCGAACAGGGTGTATAACTTGTTTAACAAAATGCTGCAAAAGCTGTCAGGCTGCATTTTGATTCTTGGTTCGCGTATTATCGATTCGAGCAATGATTACGTGGAGGTGGACGAGAGGCTTTCTGCTCTTTTTCCTTATAATATCGAGATCAGGCCACCCGAAGACGATTCTCTTCATGTCATGAGTTGGAAGTCTCAATTGGAGGAGGATATGAAGAAGATCAAAGTTCAAGATAACCGAAACCATATAATGGAGGTTCTTTCGGCCAACGATCTCGACTGTGACGATCTCGACATGACATGTTTTGCTGATACCATGGTTCTAAGTAACTACATAGAAGAAGTTGTGGTGTCTGCAATTTCTTATCATTTAATGAACAATAAGGATCCCGAATATCGAAGCGGAAAATTGATCATTTCGAGCAAGAGGTATGATTTATCCTTTGTGATTGAGTTCTCATTGATGGTTGTAAGTACTCATAGTTTTTTTTTTTTTTTTTTGATTGAGCAGTTTGTCCCATGGATTGAACATATTCCAATCTGGAAAATCAAATGGAAAAAACACTGTACAACTTGAAGCACAAGCTGAAGCTTCAAAGGTTCGTATTTTAGTTCAATCATTTTGTTTTAACCTTGTGGAAGATGGAATGACAAGATTATGGGTACAATACCATTTTGCTCACTTTGTTTCATTTTCGTCTCTAAACTTTCAAAAGACAAATTTTAATCATGTACTTTTAATTTGGTTTCATCTTAGTTCTTAAATTTTCAAAAGTTCAATTTTGGTCCTTAAACTTTGAGATTTGTTCGATACCTTGACTTTCAAAAAAAGCTTAAAAGTGGTCCTTAGATTTTTTTTTTGTTTTTATATATATATATTAAAAAAAATTATCATCTTCCTCTACATTTTAAAAATGTTTTCACGTTTAATCTTTGATTGTATTAAAATTATTAACATTATTGAACCAATTTTGATTATTATTAATTTCAAATTTACTAAAGCAACCAATCTTAAGTTTTTTTTTACAAAGTTTAGGACTGAAGTTGGATTTTTGAAGTTCATAAGCAAAATGGAACAAAACTAAAAATTCAGGAACTAAAATTGAACTTTTGAAAGTTCAAGGATAGAAATTGAACAAAGGTCAAAGTTTGGAGATCAAAATGGTATTTTACCGTAAGATTTTTGAGTGCTTTAATTGTTAAGGTTTTTTCATGTATAAAAAAAAATCAAATAAATTGCATGAATAGCTGAATTTTGAAACAAATTCATTTGTAGCAAGGGACATGTGCTTATAAAATGACCAAAAAATTCACGCTTAAAATTAAGTGAGCTGATTGAAAGTAATCAATTCAGTTGATTGAAAGCAAGCAAGAGAACGAAGAGTAATTCTCGAATATGAACAAAGGCACACAAAATCTGTAATAGATGAAATATTTATAAAAGGATGTCATAGTTAAAATTGTTGAGGTAAAAGTTACTTATGTATAACAATTTCCTTAATTGTTATCTCTAGGATTCGGGAGCGGTGAAAACCGAAGCAAAAGCTCCCGAAATCGCGGCTGTAGTGGCGAAAACGGAAGGAGAGGCTGCTGTTCCAGCTCCAAAAGCCCCTGTAGGTCTCTACTTTAAATCATTACGTTAGCTCTATGAATGACATTACTCTGATGTTTTGTACTATGATCAAATGTAACATAGGAAGTTCAACCAGACAATGAGTTTGAGAAGCGTATTAGGCCCGAGGTTATACCCGCGAACGAGATTGGTGTTACGTTTTCTGATATCGGTGCCATGAACGAGATAAAAGATTCTCTTCAGGAACTCGTAATGCTTCCACTTCGAAGGCCGGATTTATTTCTTGGAGGGCTTTTGAAACCTTGCAGAGGCATATTGTTGTTTGGACCTCCCGGGACTGGAAAGACTATGTTAGCCAAGGCCATAGCGAAAGAAGCCGGAGCAAGCTTCATTAATGTATCGATGTCTACCATAACATCCAAATGGTTTGGAGAAGACGAGAAGAATGTTCGGGCTTTATTCACATTGGCGGCCAAAGTCTCTCCCACCATCATTTTTGTAGACGAGGTAGATAGTATGCTCGGGCAGCGGACGAGAGTCGGTGAGCATGAGGCAATGAGAAAGATAAAGAACGAGTTCATGGCTCATTGGGACGGACTCTTGACAAATACAGGGGAGCGTGTGCTCGTTCTTGCAGCAACAAATAGACCATTCGACCTCGATGAAGCCATCATTCGACGTTTCGAGAGAAGGTACATGTGCTTCTTAAATTCAAGAAACAAAGCTTACTAAATTCATGGATTATTTTTTAAAAAAACCAAATTTAATTTGCTTGTAATTAAGAAAGTCAATTTGTTATAAACAGGATAATGGTGGGGTTACCAACACCAGAAAATAGAGAAAATATATTGAAAACTCTCTTGGGGAAAGAAAAGGTGGAAGAAGGACTAGACATGAAAGAGCTGGCAACACTGACAGAAGGATATAGTGGAAGTGATCTAAAGGTTTGTTTTCATAACTAATAATTTATTTTCCAATTTCCAAATCCAGTTACAAGTTTCATACACTGAGAGTCATTACTTTCGAAACTAGAACTTCTGCATGACGGCTGCGTATCGACCTGTTCGGGAACTAATAAAGCAAGAAAGACTCAAGGATATGGTAAGTATGAAGGAGAATTAGAATGCACATTTCTAACAAGCCCAACTCTGTGTTGTCGCTGCTTCTTACATCGTTTCATTGTTCGTCTTTTTGCTTCGAAGGAGAAAAAACGGAGAGCTGCCGAGGCACAGAATGCAGCAGGGGATGCTGGAGAAGAAGAAAGCAAAGAAGAAAGAGTAATCACTCTCAGGCCACTAAACATGGAGGATTTCAAACAAGCAAAGAGTCAGGTAAATACAAGAAATCTCCTTGCCTACATTTGAGTTTAAGTTTAAACAAAACACTATGTAAAGAAAACAAACCAACAATTTGCTCGAAAAGCAATTTCGAAATGCGGCGAGAGACTACAATAAAGTTTACGAGATGGTTCGACTTGTTGGTTTGCAGGTTGCAGCCAGTTTTGCAGCAGAAGGAGCAATGATGGGGGAATTGAAGCAATGGAATGATCTATATGGGGAAGGAGGATCAAGAAAGAAGGAACAGTTGACATATTTCCTGTGAGCTTTGACCATGGATTGTATACAATACATTGGCAATAATAATTTTCAGTTTTATAAAAAGACATGAAGATATTATTGTAAGTTTTAGGTTTTTTTTAAAAAAAAAAATTTCCAAGTGGGGGAGCTATGTTTGTGTAAATATGAAGAAAAAGAATTTTGTATGATGCTTTGTAAGTTTGGTTTGTTCCCTTTCTAATGGGTCTGTTGGGGAATTACAAAGGCAGCTAGTTTCTTTGAATGGGCTGGTGCTGGGCTGACACCATGAGAAGCCTCTTTTTGTTATTTATTTTTATATATTTTACATCAAATTTATTGTTTACTTGTGTCAACTCTTTTACATTTATGATATACAATGATTTTGCTATGTTTTGGAAGATGAAGACCTTATCAAAACTAATTTTAAGGGCTTGTTTGTGTGGGATAGAAAGGGAAGAGTTATAATTCAGTGTCTGGTGAAAAGAGAAGTTAGAGAAATTAAGGGCGTGTTTGCGGTAAAGAATTATTTAAGAGGAGGTAAAGAATTATTTAAGAGGAATTAAGTCAAGAGAAGTGTTAAGTTAATCTAAGTTTTAAGTTAAGGTGTGTTTGTGGTAGAGGTTAAGTTAAGCAAAATTTAATTAAGTTGAGTGTTATTTTATGGCAGAAATTAAGTAAGTAGTATTAAGTTAGAGTTAAGTTAAACTGTATTTGTTATGACTGTTAAGTTAATCTAAGTTGCATATATATATATATATATAGTAATGAAACTAAAATGCAATTAGATGAATTAATCTTAAAATATATATCTAATAATTCATTTTATTGCCATATTATTTGCCTTAATTAATGAAATATCACAATTTGTTAGTATACAATTTGAGAATGTAACTTTTCATGAATATTTAATCTAAATATATATATATCATAAAAAAAAATTATTCCAAGCTTTGAATTAAAATAAAAGTATATATAAACAAAAAAAATCATTTTTTTTGAAATCGAAGCTTTGTTCTTCTATATTGGGACTTAAATGAGATTTCGAGGAAACACACCTTCAGAGTTCAAGCCTTCCAACTGCACCACTCCTTATAGACAAGAAAAAAAAAAAAATCAACTTTACTTGACATATTTCACATGAATGTAGGTAAAATTGTAATTTTCTTTTATTATTATTTATTTTTTTTGTAGAAACTAGAAATATTAAATTTGGTTCATTATCACTAGAAAATAGAGTTTGAATGTACTTGGTTGGGCAAATGGTAAGAATATGGTAGTTTTAGAAAGTTATTATTATTATCAAAAAGATTGATGGCGTAGTGACTTCATTGTTTGGTGTTAGTTCAGTTCAACACTAGCGTATAATACGATCATCTACAAAGAGTTGTGGCGATGAAGTCACTTGATCAAAGGGAGAAGAGTTTTCCGTCGGTTGGATGGTAGAAGGAGGTAAACAAAATAGTGGTTAGGATTGAGTAATTTAGGGGTTTTGAAATTTGATTCGTGGATGGATGCGAACCTTATGGGTTGGTTGGTGTGCGTCTGGTTTTTAAAAGGTTCTCTAATTTTTCTTGTTAATAAACTTGTAGTATGAATGATGCGTTTTTATCCGAATGTTCTGAATATTGCAGAAAGCTTGAGAATATTCAAGGATGGACATCGACACGGGGAGATCTCTTACTCAAAGGTGAGGGGCAATCCTTGATGTGAGTTGTATCTTTAATTATCTTTAATTATGTGTGCTGGTGTGCTATATGTGTGTTTCTGTGGAAATTGCTAAGGCTAATGAGTAAGTTGTTCATTAGAATTCAGCTTAAGATGCTTGAAGAAGTTATTGAAGTTTGGACAGAGGGTGACTTGCCTTGTGAGTGTTCATGTTTATATTAGAAGTTGATCCTTCAAAATAGCATTCCAAAACTAAATTTTGCTGTAAACAAATAATGATTACATACATATAATGAATTAAGAGAAGAGTAATGAAAGAGTGAATGAGTACCTGGTATAAAGGTGTTAATGGGGTCCACAAAGCAGTCATTTGGGCAACTCTCAACCATCCAAAATGCTATCTTGAAACCCAAATGAAAAGCTCCAATCCCATGCAGAATCATAGCTTCTAAAATGGAAAAAAAAAAGGGACAAACTTTATGAACAAATCAAAGAAAGATGTGTTTCCTTGGCAATGATTCATCTTAATTGCTGGATTATGATCTTAGAAGGTGATCCTTGGTTGATAACCTCGTGGCTCGTGGACTATTTGGCTGGCTAGGCAATAAAGAAAGCATGCTCACGCAATGGTTTACAAATCATGGACAAGATTAGTATGTCAATGAACCGTAGATTAGGATGCCACCTTTTCGCCGGCCCTCTGCCTCCCGCTGATTTAAATTTTGAGGGCATGATCGATCCAATTTTGGATAAATTAGTAAAGCGGACTCGATTTTGTAAGCACTCGATTATCAGAAGAATTTAAGATAACTACTTCTTTTGTATTTTGTATATTATTTTATTGCTTAACATATTACTAATGTGTTAAAATACAGAAAAACAGTGAAGATCAAAAAGAGAAACGAAGTGTTTTTAAATATTCTCACCGTATGACTAAAAATGGTTATGTTCAACTCGGTCATGAGCTAGTAAGAATTCTAAAACTTAATATGTTATGATTATTTTATTCCACTTTACTAATTTATTCTTTGATGGATTTATGGTGTAAATATTAAATATGAACCATCCTCACTAAAGTGTATGTTGACGAAGACACAATTGGAAGCCTCCAATCGAATTGTAAGGATGTTTAATTCAAAGTACAGTTAACACTTCAAATATTTGATGACTTTTAATTTAATTGATAATATTTTAAATTCTGGGTGTGTTAGAAAATGCATCTTAAGTTGCAGGTATATTGACAGAAGCCTTGGGAACACCCGAGCATCGGACGTGTTAGGGGCGTGGGTCAATTTTTATCTCCACTAGTTTTCTTCAAGATGGCTCGTCCAAATGATAGTATAACAAATAGCCAAGTTGGTTGCTCTCTTTGTATGAGAAGTAATAATAATCAATCACACCCATATCAGAAGAACCAATGAGGCAAGCAAATGAGATCCTTCAAACACCTCAAGTCATTAGAGAACTCATTGACCATCACGATGTCCAAGACATAGGAGAAGTAAGTTGCATATTATTAAACTAATTTCATTTCTTATATTATCGAATTAATATCGGTATTACTCTAGTTTATTTGAAGGGTGTGTGACATGTCAACTTGCCATTGAAAGTATAGAAAACATTGTTGTCATTAGCACAGTGTATGAATCGAGCGGCGCACCTGCTAAGATTCATGGTCTTCCACTAAGAAAGTACAACGCTCGCGTCCTAGTGGATTTAATAATTGGAAACAATGAGGATTTGGTTCTTCCAATTCCTCTAAACTACGAGCTTCAATACCTTGGACAAGTCGTCAACACTTTTGTGCCATAACCGCGTGCATGGATTATTAAGACAACCAATCTATCGAAAGAGATGTTTAATTTTACATTTCCTCTTCATAGTATGTACCACATTAAATTTATTGTCATAGCCGTCACTTCCAAACAAAGGTAGGAGAGTTGTGTTATATACACAATCTCATTAATCAGGCATGACGTTTCCAACCACAATCAAGCTGGTTTATCACTTTGCAAAACATAGTATGAGTGATAGTGACATGCTATCTGTAGATCTTACCGAAAATATGTTTGGTTTTCATAACAATTGCTTCCTTTCCAGAGAAGACATCTTGAAAAAATCAGAAATTCTAGCCCAACTAGAGACAATTTTCGGCCAAAGGGGTTAAAGAAGATGGTGAATTTTTGGAATGAAAGTTTATTGGAAAAAGTAAATTATGAAAAATGATCTAAGAATAAAATATATTCCTTAAAAGAAAATAAGCCTCTGAAATTTATGAATATTATTTAAGAAAAAAATAAGAATATGACATTTTTAATACAATTATTTTTTAAGCAAATATTTTCCATAAGCTTAAAACATTAACTTTTTGAATATTATTTGAGAAAAGATATTCTTAGAAATAAGAATATGACCCGTGTAATTCTTGAAGTAACTTTTTTATAAGACATAAGAGATGACTTTTTGATGTCCATAGTGTTTGGAAAAACAAGCCACTAACTACTCTTCAAAATCCGACAACTTTGGAATCCTGAAAAATGAAAAGTGAGGGTAATGTTATAGGCTAAAATATCCCGAAATACTCGGACAAGGCCAGGACCCTCCAAGGGTCGGCCAAAGGTTGTCGGGGGTCGGCTAAGCCCGTGTCGACCCCCGGTGATCGATCAAAGTAGGTCGAGACCCCCGGGGGTTGCCAAGGGCTGCCACAACCCCTAGGGGGTCGGCTAAGCCCATGTCGACCCCTTGGTAGTCGGCCAAGTTCATCTCGACCCCTCGGGGGTTGCCAAGGGAGGCCACAATCCCCAGGGGGCCGATCAAGCCCATTCCGACCCCCCAGAGGTCGGCTAAAGCAGGTCGAGACCCCTAGGGATTGGCTAAGGGAGGCCACAACCTCTAGGGGGTCGACCAAGCCCATGCCGACCCCTTGGTGGTCGGCCAAGTTCATCTCGACCCCCCGGGGGTCGGTCAAGCCCATTTCGACACCCGGAGGTTGGCCAAAGTAGGTCGAGACCCCCAGGTATTGGCTAAGGGAGGCCACAACCCCTAGGAGGTCGGCTAAGCCCATGCCAACCCCCTCGGTGGTCGGCCAAGTTCATCTCGAACCCCGGGGGTCAGCCAAGCTCATTCCGACCCCCCAGAGGTCGGCCAAAGTAGGTCGAGACCCTCGATGGTGAGCCAAGGCCAATCCGGCTCCTCTCGGAGACTGGCTAGAGTAGGTTTCACCCCACGAGGGTCAATCATGGAGGTTTATAGGTTTAAACCCGAGACTCAATCGAGTCTAAAGTAACCTATATGACCATTGTACCGTAAGGTGCAGTGGCCAAGAGTTACAACGAGTATGCCTAGATCTCTTGAGAATGAGTTATGGAGGTTAGAACTCTCCCTAGGAGTCAATCGAGTCAAAGTGATGACTGTGTCTGCTGATAACGGCCAAGAGTTACGCCGAGAGGACCAGGACCCCTCTTTATGTGCGAGCAGTGGAGGTCATAACGCGTAAGGGTTGACCGAGACCAAAGTCGACCTCTAAGAAGATCTTACAATTTAATGTGGCGTAATATTTTCCTCAACTCACTGGGCCCCACCTTTAGCACCTCCTCAAATAAACCAAAATTTTGCACAACCCAACATTTTTTTAAAAAAAAGCCCGACGACATTTTCTTCCGATCAGCGGCGCCGCCGTCTACTTCGCTGAAATCCGATGACCTTTACGACATGGCTGAGAATAGAGAAATTATTCTTAAGAACTCTATATTTATGATGTGGCTTGTAAAATTTTTGCAGAAATTAGAGAATCAGATCAAGAAAGATGAATCTAAAGTTGTCACTACTTCGGTACCGGAAGTGGTTGTTCCGCCGCTATTGGCGGTTGACGGAAACCGGTATGGGAAGTTCTCGCATCCGACTATCCAGTGGTCGGTATGACTCCTTCTCCATTTTTGATTTGTGATTTTTTTTTTTTTTTTTTAATTCAAACAAGATTTGGGTTAGATGCATGTATGAATATGCAAGTTTTTTTTGTTACTAGATAAGATTGGGGGATTGAATTCCCAAATTCCGAGGGTTGTAATCTCAACCATTTCTTGTCAACAAAACTAATGGTACATCAATATTTTTGTGTGCTTTTTTGTAAAGGGTAGATAAATTCTAAAATGTTTTTATAATATAATTATTAATATTGTGGTATAAAAAAGTATAGGTTAAGATTTATTGATACAAAAATTAAATTTGCTAACTTTTTTTTTAGTGATTATACTTATAAATATTTTATAGATTTGACAAATTTTTCTCTAATATATTCTCATGATTGCTAATGCTCAGTTTGACCTCATGACTAAGAGGTCGAAGATTCAAGTTCAACCTCATTGTGATAACTTAAAAAAATTAAAAATTAAAAATAAATAAATAAATAAATAAATAAATATATATATATATATATATTCTTCCATATATATTCTCTTGATTAATATAATGTCTTTAAAGTTCATAATGAACGTTTAAATATCAATTTGATCTTTGAACTTTGACAATGTTTCATTTTGTCTATAAACTTTTAAAAGCCTAATTTTAGTCTTTAAATCATAAAATTTGTTCCATTTTAGATCATGAATTTTAAAAATTTCGATTTTAGTTCCTAACCTTTGAGATATGTTTCGTTTCGATCCCTAAACATTCAAATAAATTTAAAATTGATTCAAAATTTTTTTGTTTATTTTTCTTTTAAAGAAATTATCCTCTTCCTTTGTAAATTTATAATTTTCATCACATTTTATCTTTGATTATGATAAAACATAGATTATTGATCTAATTTCGATTAATATTGACTTTGAATTTACTGTAAAATCCTTTTTTCCTTTTTTAACAGATAATATCTAGTATAGATAATTGTATTTGTTTTGCATAATGGAATTTGAGATGCTGTAAATTTAAATCACTAATGTTCCAAGAATGTCTATATGATATTTATATAATTTGAAAATTAGAGGTTTATTTACTTGGTGAAGTCGTGTCCCCACGAGGAAAGGAAAATTTCTTTTAAATATGATATATATACATATATATATACACATATAGTAGTGCAAGTATCCATCTCAACTTCAATTGAAGGTAAATTTTGAGAAGCAGAACTCTTATATCATATTAGATAGTGTAAATATCTATCTAAAACTCTAGTGATAATGAAAGAAGTAACTCACCTATTTTACAAATAATTAAATATTTTCTCACTTTTTCAAAACGAATGCCCTCGGCATGGAAATCCATAAATTCCATACCAAGGAATTAAATGCCATCCATATGAGCATCCTAAGATATCGGGCATCTTGAAATGCCAAGATATCTCATTTTCTGTAAAACGAGTGAGGTAATCCAACCCAATTTCACGAGAATTTCGGATTACCCGAAAATAAACATAACCCTAAACTAAGAAATCAAGTCCAAAACCCCATTTTCCTTACTATCATATATTAATTCTATTTCAGTTGCATTGTGCTAATGATTCCTTGGTGTTTGCATATTTCAGTTGCCTTATTGTTAACTCTTGTCCTTTAAAGAAGAGTCAGGAAAAAAATTAAATAATTAATTAATTTCTTGTGGTTAATTTCATCTACTTTCAGTTATATGCTTTAGGAGGATATCTTTTCGTGAGGTGGGCTTCGAATAAATGGAAGCCTGAGGAAGACCCAAGACAAAAAATAATCTTCTGCCAAAACCAATTTCTTAAATATTAAATGTGGTTGACAATTGATTTATACATTTTAGCAAAAAGAATAATGAATTCAATTTATATTTTATTTTTACTATACTATGATTATTGTATTTATAAATGTGATCAATGTTGTTTGGAAATTATAAGTTTCGTAATTGGCTACACTGTTTAATACATTTGTCACTTCTTCTTGGGATTGTCTTTCAAACTATTTGAATTTCTAGTTCACCAATTCTTTTTTATACCATTGATTAATTCGTTCCACCTCTTGGAATCACGTATTACCATGTATTGATTAAAAAAATAATAAAAAAAAAAAAAAGAGAGCTTAGGCTACCATTATTATGTAGAATTATATAAATAAAAGCAGCATTTAGAAAGTTAAAATAGAAAGCCAACATTTTAAGAAAGAAAATAGGTTTCAAGAATACGAAATTGTAATATAGTTGTGTGATGCCAAGAATTAGATACAATTATGCAACACAAACTTCAGAAACGAAGCTGATAATGATTATAAAATCAAGAATGGATTCTTACATGGCCTTGCCTGCCATTACTCTTATGTTACTACTCATTCTAATAAGTTTTCCATGCAAGTAATTCATCATTTCAACAAATGATCAATAATCAAATAGTAACTTCCCACCATAAAAAATGACCCTATACCACATCGAGCCATTCGCAATCCTATGCCACGAAACAGAAGATTCCGATCTGCAGGATGAATCCCTGTCATTCTCTCAAACTTGTTACCTGGTCTTCGCCATTTGAGAAACTTCCTCTCGAGGGAAACATACTGCAATAAAAAGAATCATGATAAACCCCTTGTTTCCGTGTAAGTCGAGAAATGCAAAGGGATGTGTCGTCGAGCAATACGAGTATGAAATACATGTTATATAACGTCTCATACTCATACTCAGTTACCAGGTAATATCTCATGCTCATACTTAGCTCCCAAAGGGTGATGCAGTGGTCGAAGGTTTAGGTTTTGAAAGTATACTTTCCTCGATGTCTCAAGTTCAAGACCCACGTGTGACATTAATTTGTAGACACCTCCCATGTTTTTATTCCTTCAATGCTCTCAGTGTTTGGCCTAGGAACGGGCATGATTAACCCAGGTATAGTGGAGCGAAGCTTTGATTTTCCAGTTTTTTTATAAAAAAATCCATACTCATCTAAATGATGGAGATTTTAAAGAAAATCCACATGCTGATTGTAGAACTTGACATTGAATTAGCTGAGAAGACGATAGGGAAATGTAAATTGAAATAATGGAACAGAAAAAGAGGTGGCACGATGAGTGTAAATAGGGGGAGAGAAAATATTTTGAACTCCTCCATGTCAACGATCTTCATTTCATTCTTGAAATTTAAAATAAAATTCTCTATGTAGGTTTTTCAAAAATACTTCTCGGTTACCCATTGCGACGTCATATCAAAACTAAAAAAATGGAAAACACTTTCGTGATGTAACAAATTGATCTTGACCCAAGATAGGTGTGAGAGATTGAACCAACTAATTGATGTTTTATCCACTAAGATATGTCAGGAGTAGGAACTCTGAACACATGATATATATGTTCTTTATTTGTGAGCATTTGGATTAGCTTGCGTATACTCGATTAGGACAAACTATCTGACCCTAACACCATTTGATTGGCAAAACCTATACCTCTTAATTCCTCAAGAAGCAACACAAGATAATCAACTATCTATGAAGTCCATATGAATGAAATGTAACTTTTATCGAACAAGAAAAATGATGCATGATCTACAGATAACTATTTCATCTCCTAACTCCCGAAAATGTACTTTGATATTATGACCTTGAGTGTTCCGGTCCTCATTGAGAAAAATAGTTGGGTGAATCTTGATCCTACCATCTTGATGTGACCATATACTAGAAAATTTTGCAGTAAGAGGAAAAGCTTTTCATATTTTTAGAAGGTAATTGCACAATAGGAAAACTTATTGACGGTTTTGTTTTTATAAATAGACTAGACTACCATCACAGAGATCTATAAGAAGCTACACTACACCAAAATCTTAAATGATTTTAGTACCTTTGGCTGCACAGTGCATTGTGATCGACTCCTGGCCGTATCGAAACCGTGAGAAGCGGCAGCAGCAAGTGCCCCAGAAAATCCAGCTGCAAGACTAACTGAAAACGAAGATAACGGGCCTACTTCATCAGTTGATCTGGAAGAAGAAATTGAGAAGAACAATTGGTTAGGATCTCAAGTAAATGAACAGAGAGTCGAGACAACAAAAGCTTACAATAATCTTAAATATAAATGATATTTAGGAGCACTCCCAGACTTGTGGGCTTAGAAATTTGAGAAATTTAATTATATCCAAAAGTTTAAGTTGATAGACTGGATTAAATTTAATAATATCAACCAATACGTGGGCTTAGAAATTTGAGAAAAACAAGTGAAATTCAATTTAATTGGGGAGGAAATGACTTGACGGTGATTTGAACTCAGAATCTCCTTCTCTCATACCATGTTAAATTATGTTACACCACACCACCAATCAATACAAATGCTTAAGCTAATGAGTTCGAGTAAAATTAATTTTAGGGAAATTTATAAATTTAGCTATGGTTCGATGAAAGCTAGAATTTAGTCTCTATGGTTTAAAAATCTAGACTTTAGTCCCGAAAAAATCTACAATTTAGTCCCTATGGTTTGAAAAATTAGAATTTAGTCTCTAAGGTTTGATAAAATCTAAATAATAATCCGTCATTCGTAATTATTGGGGAATAAAATATATAGAAGTTAGTTATTTTTGTGTTTAATGATGAGAGTGTGAGATAAGTAATTAATTGGACAAAAAATACATAATTCATACTGCATACATCACATTTACGTACTTAATTCGCCTACGATTTACGAATAACATGGACTATCTTTTAGGTTTTATCAAACCATAGGAACTAAATTCTATTTCTTCATAGGAACTAAATTCTATATTTTTCAAAACCATAGGGACTAAATTATATATTTCTCAAAACTATAGGGACTAAAGTGTATATTTGCAAACCATAGGGACTAAATTCTAACTTCATGAAACTATGGGGACTAAATTTATAATTTACCCTTAATTCTATCAACCAATACTATCATATATCAACTGGTAAGATTTAGATACGGACCACTATATATAGGCTCGGGTATTCAAATTTTGCAGAGCAGTTCAAGAAATCATGGACATGGCCAGTGGCCAAGTCCACAATTTATTCTTGATATCAAATGAATATTCATTGCTTCGAAGTGAAATTAAAACGGAAGCAAATTGGTCAAATTGCAAGAATAGTATAGTATCAAAATGTGGAACCTGGGTGGTGAATCCTTCTCAATGCTCTTCCAAATAAGCATAGATTGGTGCATAAATTGCCAGGTTGAGAAGAATACGCCGCTAAAGATGGAATCCCTGGCAATCCCGGATCGTAGACCTCTCCAAAATGCACCCCATCCTTCCAGAGATATAATATCCGATGGCCTACAGACATTGCTGACTGCAGGTGGCCTACCCGACCCCGTCATCATCCATGGATACTCTTGTAAGGCACCTTTAATATTAGGGTGCTTACTTGTTAGGGTGGATAAAAGGACAGCTGAATGGTTTAAGGCCTTTTGATCAAGTGTATAACCATGCAGAAATCTTGACATAGAAGGTACAAGCGTTCCTTCTTGTCCAACAATAGAGACTGGGCTGCGTACATGAACTGCAGCGGTCACCTGAGCACGAAGTTTAACAAGCTCAAATGGAGAGCTTATCAATGATTCTACCGCCCCAGCCATAAGTCCAGCCAGAAGAGCCTCGGATACATGCACATAATCATATTCACGACCATCTGCCACATATGTACTAACGACCATCATTACAGAAACAAAGTTTTACTGATAGCAGGTCTGAACCCTCCATTGAAATGTTAATGCCAATCAGACAGAAAAACAATACGTACTTTCCCTTGCTTTCAAATTTTGATTGTCAATGAAATTCATTTCTAGTTTAAAAAAATAATTGGTTGTTGGGTCAAGTATTCTAATGTTAACACAATCATAGACAAAATAGGATACCTTACTTCAAGATATGATATGCGATTACCTTTATAAAAAGCCGTCACGATTTCGTATACTCCAAATCGAGATCCTATACCAAATAATCTCCCACACGTCAACCATCCAAATCCACTATATAGACCTGCAATCTTCAATCAGTGTGAAATTAAGCTCTAAATAATATGTTTCCTAGGACCAGGCATTCACCATGTTGAGCAGAGTAAAAAAAGTACAGATTTGAGGATCAGCCATCTGGTACGATGGACCGGAACAGACTGTTATACCTTCACTCTACTATACTAACTTTATATTTGGTGAACATCCAGATTCACAATGTCAAGTTAATACAGTTAATTTAATATGAAATATATTGTGAGAACCACCTACAACCATGGTTAAGTTCCCGATAAATTTGATATGCATAGAGAATAACCAACACATGATTAGGTTCTTAACTGTGCTATGTAGTAAGTAACAACTAGCCAATTCAATCATATTTGCCTAAGGTATGCTCCTTCAAATGATGCATATTGACAGTTGACAATAACAAAAGGAATAAGCGATTTGCGTATGAACACAAATGAAAGAAATAAGCAAAGTACGTAGGCTATTGAACTCCCTTCAACATTGAGAGCATACAGAAACAATAAATTTATGCTAAAAATTAATAAGACTATCATTTTTTATAATGGGAAGTCAAAGTTTTGCTCCCTTATACTTAAGGGTACTCGCACCCACCTTAACGCCTAGATTCAGCAGACATCAAGGTTTTTATTTTTGAACCCATTCAATGGCTCAAACCTGAGACTTCTTAACGAATATAACCAAGAGACGTCATACTCTTACCAACAAGACTATCCCGTGTGGGCTCATCAAGACTATCATTTTATTTTTTTATGAAACCGGAAACCAAACTTCGCTCCACTATACCAGGGTTAACCACGTCCGTCTCTAGGCCAAGCACCGGGAGACATAGAAAGAATGGAGACATGAATGGTGTCTACAAACTAATGTCACAAGGGAGTTTCGAACCTGGGACCTTAAGGGGAGCACGCCTTTAAAGCCCCACCTCTACTGACAAATAAGCATGGCATCCAACTTTTTTGACAAATTTGTCATTACAATTCAAGCAAAATTAAAGAACCACCTGAATTCCCTGAGAAAGATTGAATTCTCTGTAAAGCCCGAGTAGTAGTCAACTGTTTACCAGTTCCCAAAGGATCAGAGCCGACCTATAATAAGGCAAAAATCAACTTATATAAATGTAAGTATATGAAAGCAAATATCCACAATAAGAGGATATTTATACCTGGATAAGAGTTTTGATTGTGTCAAGAGGGTAAATAAGAACTGTGCTTAGTGTCACAGAACCTGCAGCAGCAACTGCATGCGTTGCAAAGATTTGGTTCTTCAAAAATTCATCCATTTTAAGTGTTGAAGCAGATAAATGGCCTTAAGTCAGCTCATGAGTTTACACTGAAAGAAATCCAAATTACATATTAATTTTGTTAAAACAAAATAATGATTGAAATCTAAGACATCTGGGAACAAAAAACCCACACAAAAAAACATAAAACAAAAATTGAAGTGATATTTAAATATTTGTTAGAACGCGATAGATCTTCACATTAGTATGAAATTGTTCACTAGCATAAGTCATCATGCGTTAATTCTTGGAAATTGTTGTCTTCAATTATATACTCATAATCTTTTCCTTATCTAAGCAATGTAGGACTACTTTGTTTGAATACCAATAACCCTCCCCTTAAACAAAGCACCATCGGGCCTCCACTCAACTTGTCTTCTATATTTGACATTCAAGAATTCAATTATTCTCTCAAACAAAGACTGAATCACCCATCAACTAGTCAACTACTCCGTCTAAATCATATTCAGACAACTCTTATTCTTTGGAGCACTCAATGTGTCTGATAGATCTTTATTCTTTACCACATATCCAAACCATCTCTAAGGCTCCTAACTTTTTTGTACCAACTCGAGAATTCTACAAAATTGGCTAAGTTAGAGGCAATGCTCTCATACCACTATTTAAGACGACAATCCTTGATAATTCTCCACACTAATATGTTATTGTATTACGAGAGCTCACCGAGATAGCTCTCATTGTCCAACTCAACAAGAGAAGTTTTGTGTAGCAATCCTTGGGCTGTTATTTGAGTGTTGTCAATTGGTTAAAGTTGTTTTCACTCTAACATTGACTATATATATATATATATATATGAGTCTTTGGTGTACTTTACTTTTGAGGAAAATACAATAGGTTCTCGTTTTCATTTCTTGCAACTCTCAGCGTTTGTAGAATTCGTACATGGTATCAGAGTTGAGTAAGCTCAAACGGCTAACCGAAGATCCTAAAAACGAATACTCCTCCCAATGAGTTCTACACCTGAGAGAATTCAATCTGACCTAGTCAGTCCAGTTTCCATAGTGAAAGCTATGAATACAGAAAATATAACGTTGACAGTCAAATTGGATAAAGAAAACTTCCTATTATGGAAGCTACAAGTCTCAACGGCCTTAAGAGGCCATGAGTTGTTGAAGTTTATGAATGGAGATGGTATTCCTCCAACAAAGTATCTTGATTCAATGAGTTCATCGAGTTCGTATGAAGCATGGGTTAGCAGTGTTTTAAAAGGCCCTAAAAGGTGCGCCTCAGGCTCAAGAAAGCTCTAGGCTCAATGTTGGCGCCTCGCTTCGAAAGGCGAGGCTCAAATAGAAAAGCCCATGAAAGGCGCGCGAATGAGGAATACATTACCATCTCCTTGTTTAGCTTGCGAGGAAATGTAAGTTGTTGAACATATGGAAGTCGCCGAAATAGAATTATCATGTATAAAAACACTAGTAGATGCTAAGAAAAAAGAAAAGGAAAACACAAATTCATAGAAGAGAAATACTTGTCTTCTCATGAATAAGTATGCAAGCTCTACTTATTAGATGTCATGTTTGGGGCCACACATTTCTGTTCATTTTAATTTAATCATTCTGTATTCTTCTTATATTTTCATTCTTAATAATCATTTTAATAATTTTTAGCTTCAGAAGATGATCAAATTTTCTAATAAAGGAAAAATGAAGCGGTGCTTTGTTTATTTTGGCATTAATGGCTTACATCATAAACCCCACCGCCAAGTAGAGGCCATTATATTACAAGTGTAAGGTGAGGATGCAAGAGTAAAGTGAGTTTGGTTAAGATTTGAATGCTAAAAATATCAGTAGAATGCATGAAGAGAAGAATAAAAAAAAAATGCAGGAGGGACAAGAAATCAGAAAGGGTCCATGGACAGAGCAAGAGGACATCCAACTGATGTGCTTTGTGGGAAGATGGGATTTTATTGCTAAAGTTTCAGGTTTGAAGGTGGCGGGAGATTGTTCGTAGGTAGGCTAAACTCAGGATTTGTTGTGTTAACTTGGGATTTTTTTGATTTGTTTTGTAGGAGTTAAAATAACAGGCTACTTGATAGGACTTTCCTTGATAGTTCTAACTAATTCTTGAAGCAAATTTTCAACCAGTAAATTCATTATTAAGCTACTGGCTTGAATTTAATAGAGTTGAGCCCCTCATTCACAATTTGTCTTCCCGTCTGAAACAAATCAATTCACATTTCCCATTTACAAATAAACCCACTACTGTTATCAGATCCCGAAACCTATAAATATCCAGATAGATACCAATGAATTTTTTTTTTTTTTTAAATCACAGATTGGCAACGCAATAAGAAAATTCATAGGTTTTTTGTTTTATCGACAAGGCAAATTATAAAAACATTGGGTAAATTATAAATTTAGTTCTTCATTTTCTTATTATATCTAGTCTCTTCCGACTATATTTTGGCTTGTCACTGGCTCTTTGAAATATTTAAGTTGCTGTAAAACAGAGTCTTACGTATCTGTTTCTATTTTTCATGAGAAAGAGAAACAAAAATCAAGAGAACCCAATGAGAAAATGAAACCAAGAAACAAAAATCAAGAGAAGCTAATTATGTACGGACTTCCTGAAATTACTAACAAAAACAAAACAATCCAAAGAAACAAAAATCACTTGAAATCGAGAGAACCCAAGAAGAAAATAAAACCAGCACAACTTACCAACAAAAAACCCCACCACACACTCAAGGAGGCGGCGGCGTACGGGGGCTCGGCGCGGCGGCGAGATCCGAGCAGCTGCAAGCGCTATTTGGTGCTCGGTTAAGCAAGAGCAAGCATCGCGGACTCTACTGGAATAGACTTTAACGGCTTCAGCGTCAACGGAGGACAAGGCTTGCAGCGGCGGCAGCGGTCATTGTTTGGCAAGAAGTGGCCGGAAAAATAGGGAGAGGGGAGGGTTGTGGTGGCTGGTTTGAAAATTGAAGAGAAGAGAAGAGTGTGAGGGTTTATTTTAACTATATATATTTATTATCTTAAATTTAAAAGATGGGTCGGAAAATGTTAAGAAGTCTATGTTCGTGGTGAGATGAAAAATGTACAAAGTCGCGTAAGTTTGGGATGGAAAGTATTAATAAAAAAAACTAATTTCACTTATATAAATTTTGGAAAATTATAATTATTAAATTGAAATGAACGTTGCTAATATAATTAAGAAATTAGAAACGTATTAGATGCAAATAGAAAGCTTATTAACTATTTGATTTTTTTTTTTTTTGATTTAACTCCATAATTACTATTTTTAAGCTATGTTTTTCATTACTTTCATACCCGCATTGTATTTATATTTTGAAATGCTTAATCAATTTTTTCTAAACCTAAAAATATATGGTTTTCAAATTTAAATTTTCTTTGATGAAATTCTATTACAGTTTCCATATTAAGTGAAATAAAATCATATTTATAAAATTGAGTCAAGATTAGATATTTTTAAAAAAAAATGTTATAGATATTTCATACTTATATTACCGTTATTACATAAATATAAACGGTAGTATAACAAAAAAAAAAGATAACGCATGTCACCATCTCATGTCATTCCATCGTAGTAGTGTTAAAACAAAAACCAAATATCAAAAACAAAAACTTTTGCCTCACATCCCAGCATCCCATGTCATAACATTATTTCTATCGAAGCACATAGGTGCAATAATTACGAGTCATAAGATCATAAAGCTGAAGAAAAGCTATTACTTAATCTCCATCACATGCCACTAAATGCACCAAGGCAACTTGTTCTTCCTCTGTAGTAAGTAAGAGAGTCTATCTTCTTAATGGCTACTTCTGTGTTCTTATTTATTATCTTCTACCTCTGTATTTGCCAGTTGATGGCCTTGTCCAACTTATCTTCAGTCATCTGAGTGTGTTTCTTCAGAACATTCAGTAACTCAACATTCTTTCCTACATTCTTCCTTTTATTACCACTAGCCTTGGATTGACTTCCGACTTGACTTGCGGAGCCAATTTCAACATTATTTGGAGATTCCAGGTTATTAACATTCCCACTGGGTCCCTCTATGGGTATATGATACGATTATGTCTTAGGCATATAGTAATCAAGCAAATTTTGGTCTAGAAAATCCTCAGGCACAACATGTCGACTAGCCTCCCTTGATGCAGCTGTTTTGGCTGCTGCAACTATCAGATTACTGTGAGATTTCCCTATACCCCGATCATCCCTAAATATGTGGGCAAGTGCTTCTATATGTGGGAAATGTTTATTCCAAAGACCCTTTGCGTTAGGATGAGTCTATAAGATGAAATGACATATTATTAGGGAAGAGGGACATATAGAAGTTGAGATATCACGTTGAAGGTAAACATGAAGAAGTAAAATACCTTGAACTATTCATCGAAGATGTCCTTGTCCATTTCCACACACTTCCTTTATTCACTCCATCCAAACCCACTTCATACGGTCGTAGCATCTCCTTGATGCCCTGATATTGTTTCTTGAATGTTCTAACCTTACACTCAATGCTACTATTATTTATTCTTGTGTCTGGTAATTTCTCCTGCATGTGTGTAAGTAATGCATTAACGTACCCCAGTTTGAATGTGCCACCAGGTGTTTTGAGGTGTTTCGTCTCTAATCCCAGCAGACCTTCGATTAAATGAGCATCCTAAACTGGTGTCCACTGGTGTCCTGAAAAAATTCTATTTGCGCCTAATATCGCACTTTAATGGGAAAAGAATATTAATAAATTTTGAAGCATTATTAGTAGAACTTCTAAATGAAGGATTGTAAACATTTGTAATGTATATTGACGTACAATACATAATATATTGAACTTATATACATTCATTAGTACTTGAACAAAATGTTATATAAAGTATTTAAGTGGGGGATCACCAAGCAGAAAACATTTGTTCGACAAGCATTTCTCGAAATTGACTCCACTCATCAGTCACCTTTATGAAATCTATATTATCTGGCTTGCTATATTATCCTTGCCAAGCAATCAAAGCTATATCCTGATCATCGAATTTGTTAAGTGAACCTTCCCTCATCTCTCTTATGATTAGGTTATTAATGTAGCTTGTAGTCAAAATAATATAACTTTTAGTTTCTACGTCATAGTCTCTCTTCTTTCTTAATATTGCCAATGTTCCCTTCAGTCTACCAAATGTTCTCTCAATTATATTGCGTGCTGAAGAATGTCTCATATTAAATAATTCTTTTGCTGTCTTGGGAGCATTAGCAGAGCCCCTCTCGTCAGCTAGGTGATACCTCTCTTCTCTATAGGGTGTAAGAAATCCTTCCGCATTTGCTTAGCCCGTGTCACATTGGTAACAAAACCATGCCGACCGATAAAGTATTGGAAATGATTAATTCAACGAAAAATCTTCCAAGAAAATATTCCTTGAAGAGATATGATTTTTTGGATTTGAGAAATATTATTTAAAATATTATTGAAATAAAGAATAAATATTTTAAATAAGAAAATCCCAAAAATCAAATATTTTCCATAACTTGAAAGCCATCTATAAAAAATGGATTGAATTTCTCTTTCTCCCAAAAATAGAAGTATTATCCGTAACAAGTACGGGGATGAACAAGCACTGAATTACTCTTCAAAATTCGGTAAATAAAGTCCGAAAATGAAAAGTGGGGGTAATGTTGTTGCTGAAATTATCCTCGTAATATCCGGACAAGGCATAGCCCCCCCCCCCCCAAAGGGCAGCCGAAGAAGTCCGACCCCCTTAAGCACCAACAAGATGGAGGCCGAGCTCGAGGCCGAGCTCACGACCGAGTTCAAGGCCGAGCTCAAAGCTAAGGTTGAGGCCGAGCTCGAGGCCAAACTCTAAGCCAAGCTCATGACCCAACTCAAGGCTAAGGAAAGTCCGACCCCCCCCCCCCTTCACCTTAAGGGGTTGGTAGAGGGAATCTAGACCCCCACGGTCGGGCCGAGTGTAAAGTGATGACCGGGTACCCCCGATAACGGTCAGGAGTCACACCGAGAAGTCTTACCACCCCAAAGGGAGTCACCCGTGGGAACTTGGCCCCTTGGGGCCGTCAAAATCTAATCCCTCTAGGGACGGCAGAGATGGACACCCCCTAAGGGGAAAAGCCGTGGAGGTCAGGGCTCCCCTAAGAGCCGGCCGAGTTCAAGTGATGACTCGATCCATCGATAACGGTCAGGAGTTACACTGAGGGTGAACACCCCTTTAAGGGGGGAAGCCTTGGAGGTTATTGTAAAGACCCGACCCTTTAAGGGCCCCTCAAAACCCTTACCCCAAGTGCATGAATTAAATAACCTTGAAATCATTTAATGAAAAATAGTAATTTATCAATTCTTTAATGGTTCAAATCATCAAAACATAAGTTCAAAAAGATTCGGAGTACTCTTTCAAAGGAAATAAGTTAACAAAAGGAAGGAAAACACAGTTTTTTAAAAGTAATTTAAACGTTAAAACACAAGTTCTTCAGCAAGCAAATATGAAAAAGAAAAAACTAAACAGGATGCAAGACGTAAGAAGGACTCGATATGCCCAGGGTCTCTACTGCGCCAGATGAGCCATCCTGGTAAAGCCCATGCGTACCTGTGGGTTACCACAGAAGAAAGAAAGGGGGGGGGGGGGTGAGTATTATAACTCACCAAGATATAAAATAATGAGTCAATTCATGCATAAGAATGTCAAATAATGTCAAGAAGGAAAATCAAACAATCAGGGGACTCAAATACATTGATGTTGGGGCAACCCGAAGGCTAAGCAATCCTGATCCCTCATGGTTTACACACTAGGGCATCCCTACTAAAGATAAGCCTACCCGGTTTCGTCCTCTTATATAACAACGGGGCAACCCATTTAGGACTAGGCCAACCCGGTTCCGAAATATATGCAGGTGAAATATATGTAGGTATCACACAGTAAAAACTACAATCTCACAAATAATATCAAACTTGTACACGATTACACCTAACTAACATATTCGAACTTATCTAACACACATTTATTCAATCAAAACAGTTCAGGACAAGAGTTAACCCCTTTACCTTGGTCGTTATCTACTCCAAGTACTCCTAAGTGCCTGAATTACGACTTCCAGAAGTCTCTCCGACAAAAACTGGTAAAACAGGGTTAAAACGTCAGAATTAGGCTCTAAAACTATCAAAAACGGATCAAGAGCGTCAAAATTATCCCAAACAAGTATCCGGAAATTTTTTTGCGACCGACGGCGGCGCGTGGCCGGAAAAATGGCCGGAGAAAGCAACGACGGTGGCGTTGAGGCTCACCAGCGCGTGAGCGAAATGCGCGGGGACAAAATCTGGCGCTATTGGGACGTGTGTCGCGTGCTGATTGATTGAATGCAGGTTCGGGAGACACTCAGGTTCTGGCGACCGTCGCTGCAGCTTCGGATTGGTAGGCACAGAAACTCACGTTGGTTGTCGGCGGCTCTGTCAGTGCACGTAACACGAAGTCCAACCGCGCTGAAATCGATGCGATCTGTCGGCGGCGCACGAAACATGAGGCTGACAGCACGGAAACTCATGTCGGCTGTCGGCGACTGCATAGAGCACGAGATTGACGGCACTGAAAGCGATGGCGGCTGTTGGCGACTGCACAAGGCACGAGGCTGTCGGCGCTGACAACGATGGTGGCTGTCGGAACTTCATGGAAAACAAGAAAATCTCACTAGGCGGCGCTAAATTCCAAAACAAAAATCATAACCTAATGATTTTGCCTCATTTGTCCTTATATATAAGGACAAAAAAGGTAGCAGAAATTACAAAAATGCCCCTAGGGCTAAAAATGACCATTTGACCCCTAGTTTTCAAATTCCGACTTCACGACCCTCGATAAAGACTTCAATTAAATGCTTTTAACTCTAAACAATAATCAAAACAACTTTCAAAATTCCCGGTAAGCCCAAAAAGAAACAAACTAACCTTGAAATAAGGACAAAAAGTAGGGCTGTCACAATTATTATTGACCGAGTCCAAAGTCGATCCCTGAGGGGACGGTCGAAGGCGAACACCCCCCTAAAGATGGAAAGCCATGGAGATCAGGGCTCTTTTAAGAGGCGGCTGAGTCCAAATGACAACTAGATCTGCAGATAATAGCCACGAGTTACACCCAGGTGAACACCCCCTTAAAAGGGGAAAGCCATGAAGGTCCTTATTTACCGAGTCAAAAGCCAATCCCTGAGGGGACGATCGAAGGCGAACACCCCATAAGGGGGAAAGCCGTTGAAGTCCAAGCTCCCCTTAGAGCCGATTGAGTCAAAGTGACTAGATATCGCTGATAACGATCGAAAGTAACATCGAGAAGTTTGACCACCCCCTGAGGAGTCAGCCGTGGGAACCAGGCCCCTCGGGGCCGGACATGTAAAAATTTGATACTTGGGGGGACGGTCAAAGGCGAACACCCTCAAAGAGGGAAAAGCTGTGGAGGTCATTTTTTAGCATCAACAAGGGTATTAATTTATTGTAGACGAATTGATTATAAATATTTGAAGTACATTGTTATTATAACATGCGTTATTATAAATAGTGTTTGTGGTTCTTATTATTATGACACAGTTATGACATTTTTTAAACAAGAAATTATTGTTCTCTATCTTATACCAAACTTAATTAAAGATTTATCTTTTAGAAATTTTTGTTTAAAAGAAATTTGAGAAAATTTGTAGTTTAATTTAGATCTTAGTTTATTTATTTTTTTTATGGGAGCTTTGCACCCCTAGCCATATGAGTAATCAATGATGTTCAATTTTTAAACTATTAACAATAATATTCAAACATTAAAGAAATATGAAATACATATATTATGAAAAGACAATTATATCGTACATTAAAAATAAAAAAATTTAGAAAAAAAGAAAGAAAGAAAACATACATTACAGCAAAACCACCAGCCAGCCACCAACCTCTATTAACATCCAACCTACAACCTTCACATCGTCACCGTCGACCACGAGCTTCACTGTCACTGCAGTCGAACTCGACCTTGCCCTTCACAGTCGTTTTCGAACTCGCCATTCACCACAGTCAAACTCCACCATCACCGTCGTTCACCATTGTCGCCATCGAGCTCCGATTCCACCATCTTCGTCGTTCACCATCTCCATCCCCATTGTCGCCATCAAGCTTCCATTCCACCATCATCATCGTTCACTATCTCCATCACCATCAGTCGTCGAGCTCCAATTCCACCATCACCGTCGTTCGATCTGCTTCTGTGTCATTATTGTTTCCCTCTGGTGCCAACGAAGGATGTGAGGCGTTTGAAAGTTCAAATCTACAAAAATATAGGTGACTAATTGTATTTTAAAAAAGAAAATAAATCTTATGTTGAAGATGATATTAATTACAAACATGTCATTAAATTGTGTATTATTTGTGTATTATCTTCAACACAATATTACATTCAGTTTTTATCCACAGAGACACCATATAAAAGTTTCACTTTCATTCTTTGTCAACGTTAAATATGTGATTGTATTAATATTGTATCTACCAATGTATTATAACGTATAAAAATGAATATACAATATTGTATTAATAATGTATTTATACGGATTCATGTATTATTATGATATAATCATCGATATTATTATAGTTAGAATGTCAGTGGTTCATGACATATATAGTATTAATTTCGTATTTTTCATTTTAAATGATAGTTATTGTGATAATGACAATTACGTATTAATTATAATACAAAAATGTTGATTATAACATTGGTTTTTGTACAGTATAATATATATTGTGTATGATAATACAAACCACATGATATATAAATTAATGCAATACAATAACAATACCATATAATATAGTATTAGATAAGTAACTGAAAAGATATTAAGAATGTACTGAGCTATCCCGTTTATCTTGTGGAATCTGATTCTAGAATCTTTATTAATATTCTTAACGGGATTTCCCAAGATTGTATTGAGCTCAACAATGTTGTTGAGGATATTTTTGCGTTGATTCCCCGGTTTCAGGGGATATCGTTTTCCTTTTGTAAGCGAGGTTGTAACCGAGCTGCTGATTTATTGGCCAACCATCGGGTGGTCCCTAGATCTTTTTCGTTGTGTTTGGTCGTTCCTTTTTGGATGATGGCCAGGTTTGTGTGGATTGGGAGGATTGTCTCCCGTCTGAGGTGGTCTCTGTTGTTTTGGTTGAGCGTTCTGGCTCCAGTTGATTAATATATTCTCTTTTTCAAAAAAAAAAATGTAAAACCCTATGAGTATTATAATAAACGACTAATATATGCGAATATAAGTAGTACAATAATGTTATGGGTATAATAATATTTGTTATAATTCTAAAGATGTCATTAAACCGTAGTATATAATATTGTTTTATATTACAATATATTTTCTAAAAATACGTTTATTATATCTTATATATACACTTATTTGTTTCTAATTAGGGTTTGTGATGTAGTTGTGGCAACCATTTAGCCCAAAATCATGAAGAAAATAAAAATTCATGGAGAAAATTACGGAGAAATTCAAAGAAAAAAAAGAACGTGTATAGCAGTTGCCTACTTGTGGATCTACGGTTAGCGACTCCTGCCATCTTCTCCATAACCCTTTTGTAATGGTTCAAATGTGCAGGTAACGTATATCTTAAGGCTGTGAAGAGGGGGAAAACAAAACTCATGTTGTTTGTGCGTGAAACTAGTGAGAGGCGAAGGCTGTGTTGCTTAACTTTGTAGGAAGCAATATATAGTTATTGATGTCTTTAGCTTTGTTTTGGTGAAGGGAGGTATGAAACTTTTTATCATGGTATAAAATAATTTTCTTGCAACTCCCCGAAGTTGATGAATTCTACTACTGAAGCTTTCATATTCTAAACTTACATTTAAGTTATTAATGTCTTTAGCTTTGTCTTTGTGATACAGGATAAGGGATGTGGTAGCATCTTAATTTTCAAATAATAGAGAAAACTAAAATTTTATTTTTCAGTCTATTGAAGCCTTAGCTTTAAGGAAACATGATTCCTCCCTGCAAAAGATTCTAATTGATGTTTTGACTTTTGAAGTTGCTATCTTGATGTCCAGGTTGATTCATCATGGAAGTCTTTAAGATAAACAAGTTAGAAGGTTGAGGAAGACATATATAGTAGATTCATGCATAAAAAAGCTTCTCTGTTAGATGTGAGATGATCACGATGAATATATGGTACGTTTAATATTTGTATAGATATAAAGTTTAGCTTATGTAACGCATAATCTTTCTTACTCTTGGCTAAGAGCGAAAATGAAAATTATCTGTTGAAATATCAAAGTGAAACTTTAATGGTATTAGTTTTCAGGGATAACTTTAGGGATTATGACTATAAAACATGGATCAGTTCTTTTAGAGGTAAGTATTCTTAGACTTGCACCAAGTCAAATTGATTAGTAAATTATCATTGGATGAAATTAATTACAAATATCACTTATTCACGTTATGATCACAATAACATCCACATCTTGCATGAGTATGCAATTAGTTTCATAACTCGCTTCAAAGGTTAGTAATTAAGGAGTTAGTTTTCTCCATCTCGAGAGTGTGGATTACTGCTATGCCAACGTCTTCTAATTCATCATTTCGACAAATGGGATGTGTCATCCAGCGATACCATTCTTTTAACTTAACTCTGATCACTGTATTAAACACACCTTAAGTTATACCGTAGATTAATACCATATAATGAAAGATATGTACAATCTTTAAAGAAGAAATAATCATTTAATATCAATAATAATATTGCAATTTCTAAGGATTACTCATCATCAATATTTTTTATAATCTAAAGTATCTAACTCCATTAGAAATGGGAAGCTACAAGATCTTTAACTAAAAAATGTGCATGAATTCTTTCTTAACTATCATTCCCTTCAATAACTTACGAGTATAGAGCCACGATCCAACTTCGTTGTCGTTGCAAAGTGATCGTGAGGCACCTGCTCTAACCCGACGAGCAAGTCAGCCAAATGAAAATCGCAGAGCGGGTGGCATGACAGGGCCAACCTCCCCCATGGGCCTCGAGAAAAGATTTTCGAAAGAGAGAAAGAACGTTTTGAAATACGTTTTGTCATAACAAAATAACATAAAAGCATGATGAAAAGGGGTGTAGATGTTCATGCGGTCATGTGCAACACGCACTGTACAATCAAGATCGTGATACATAGCTCAGTTGACACTAGTGATGCTTTAGCCCACTTGATCAATGGTTCGAGTCTTCCAAATCTCTCTTTGTTATTCTAAAAAAAGAAACCCTCCAATAACTTAAAAATTCTTTAACTTAACCATGGATTCAACTAACTCTAAAATGACCATTCCAATGTTAGCTATCTAGCTGACCCTCAACATTCAACCTCCAACAACCAACACTGAGAATAAATTGTCCTATCAATGGTGTGTATATATCTGTATGTATTAATGCCTCTATTTTAAAGTTTCTTAAACCTCAAGTTAAAATGATGACTTAATAACGTACGCTTCTCCCTTCATAATTTGAAGAGACACCTTCACATAAATCTATTCATTTTTCCACCTTCTAGAGAAATGGCAATAGTCATTAAACCAAGGAAAGATATTCATTCTTAGCCTGAATAGGGCTTCTACAATCTTTAAGGATGTTATAATATTGAATGCACGTTACTATATATCAATCCCTCTATTATATATAGGATTTTGATTTAAAACAATCTCATTAACATTACCCTTGGCATTACAAGAAAATAGTTTTTCCCGACGAAAGTTTATATCGATGAAGTAAAGAAACATCGGAGAAAATGTTCTACATCGAAGGAATGAAACTTCAACGGTATCGACCATCTTTTTTGCTGACAAAGGAAGGCTTTGTCGACGTGGACCCTCTGATCGCCGATGGACTAAATTGTTCTATCGGCATACTTCGACATTTTTACCCAAAACAAAAAAAAAATTTGAACATACTTAAGTTGTTTTTGTAAAATGATATCCACTCAATTGAATAAGTTATGTTAATCTGGAAAATGTTGTGTAGTAAAATATTAATGTAAAGCCAAACATATATATTAGTGAGCAAATTTTACCATTCAAAATTTAAGGAATAACAAGAGTACTAAAAAAAAAAAAAAAAAATCCCTCTCCCATGAAGAGTTCTTGAGAGCCCAATTAGGTCAACTCCTTTCCATGTCACGTGAATTATTTCATGAAAAGAGATTTGTTTCAAAATGGATTCTAATGTTAGGGTTGACAATGGTAAAAGAATTGTCATAATAATATGTGACTTAGCAAAAAGGATAGTTTTATTGCTCTTAATGTTAAGAATTCTTGAAAAGATCATTAACCTGGTTAACATTTTCTCGAATGATAGAGGATCAGACAACTCTTAGATTGATTTCATCTTTTTTCTGAAGGAGGCAAACATGATCTATCACATTCCATTACCTCCCTCGAACAGAGAGGATGTGATTATCTGAAATCAGAGCGCTCTTATAGTTTGTTTGTTCAATATTAGTAGTGGTTACCATTTGAATATAAACTTATTCAATGCAAAGAGCCCACTCCCTCAGACAATATAAGGATTTTAAAATTTTCAGTCATACATGCTTATATGTGTTTCCTAATTATTTAATTGGTTTTGTTTCTTTTTCAAATCTTGAAGATTGAGATTTATGTTTAGGCATGAAATTAGCATTAAAAATCCTAAAGGTGACATTTTTAATGCTATTTTTAGTATCCGACATCTTTGGAGCCATAACATTGGGTTGTAAAGTAATTTAAAGGCCAAAAAAGAGGATTTAATGTCTCATATTTCAAATTCAGTTAATATACCTAAAATAATTTTTTTATGAACTTTTATTGTGATGTGAAGTACAATTAGGTCCAATTTGTTCCCCCATTAACGTAAGGCGAAACCTCAAAATATAAAAAGGGAAGAAAATAAAGTAAGGATTAATATCTTTTTTCTTAAAAAGTAGGTTTAAAGAATCTTAATTTGAGTTTAATTGCTTCCTTGATTGGGATCATAAAGTTGCAAACATATCTCATTTATATCCTGCTTTGTCGGATCTTTCTTCTCTTCTTCCTATTTTTCTAATTATACCACTTGAATTATGTAATTGTTTAAAATAACTAAAAGGAGTAGTATTTTAGTGACTACGACTTACAAACAAGAAATTATATGTTCAAAACCTTCATTCTTAAATATCCGTGTACTAAAAATATAATTTTGTTAATAGAGCATAAGTTTTCACATGTTGCTAAAATATAGACTTCGAGATATTTGAAGAATCTATATCTTTTGCTGCAACATTGTCTTCAACCGACAATCATAATTTTCAACTTTGAAACTTATACCATCTTCTACCATAAAAGTAGACTACTTGAAAATCTCACTTCAAAGATTTTTCTTCTTCATCACATGTCGATATACCGTGCTGAAATTATGGTGCATCCGACATAAGTTACACCACACACCTTGCATGACCACCAAGTCAATGTCCGTGTGCAAACCAGTGGAATTGCTAACATCACATCCTCTATATATCATAGTAAAACGACATACCATGAGGATGATTTCTTTCTTTTCTTTTTTTTAGAGAAAGTCACCAGATCCCCAGCGAGAGAGACATCTGCATCCGAACTAGAAACCTTTGACGAATTTTCTCTGTTTGGACAATTGTTTCTTATGTGACCAGGTTCTCCACATTCCCAACAACCTCTCTTTTGCACAATTTTTTTTTTTCTTATTCCAATTGCTAGCTACTAGTGCTAAATCTTCTAGTGAACAGCGTTCATCACACTACGTACACTTCAGCCTTCTTTCTTCTAATAAAAGTTTGCTAGTAGCCTCTGTAAAATTTAAAGGCTCTTTCCCGTACATCAAGATTGGCTTCATATGTTCATAAGGAGAGGGAAGAGACAAGATAAGACTTTTATCCTCATCATCTATCTTCACACCAACTAGCTCTAGCTCAGAGATAACACCATTGAGAATACTTAAATGATCTGAGATTTTTGTACCTTCCTCCATTCGTAGTGTATCAAATTGCTCCTTCAGGTATAACCGATTTGAAATGCTCTTTGCTTGATACATCGCTTCAAGCTTCTCCCAAAGCTCTTTGGCAGTTGAAAATTCATTGCACATTAGCAAGAATATTTTTAGCCAAATTTAATCTGATTGCATTTACAATTCTCAAATCCATTTCCTCACATTTGCATCACTCATACTGGACTTCAAAGAACTTTTGTTGGAGCCACCACTAGACTCTTTTGGATCACCATTATAGCTTGATTTTTCAGAAGTGCCACCACTTGGCCTTCCCTTCAACGCCTTGTGTAATCCAGATTGTATCGGCATATCTTTGACTTGCACTCGCCACAAACCAAAGTTCCTCATTCCATCAAATTTCACTGAACTCATGAAAGTTGACACCTCTTTCAATCATAGAAAATCACCCAATAGTAAATAACACTATTCCTCCGTTGTAGTTCATTTCAATAATTATTTTCTGATGTGGAGCTTAGACAAACCTACAATCACAGAGTATACTCATAAATTCAAAAAATTACAAACCTAATTAAAGCTCTGATACCACTTGTTGGAAAAAAAAAAACTTCCCAGATTACCGTAGGAATAAGCAAAAATAACTTAGAAATTAAAAGAAAAACAACAAAATTGAAACACAAGAATTTACGTGGAAAAACTCTTAAACCAGAGCAAAGAACCAGGGATGGAAAGAACTTACACTATGTGAAAAATTGCTACAATCACTCAGAATTCTCTCACTTGACCCTAATTACATAAACACTATCTTCAAAGCTTATACTACACTTACACCCTTTGTTCCACTCTCTCACAAGATAATACAAAAAGAATTTAACTAGAGTCAATACACAAGCTTAAACTTTTTTTTTTTTATAGTGCTTGGAGTACACCACTTCCTTTTAAATTTATGATTCCTTAGACCTTTCAAATCCTTTTAGCTTTTCAATTCATTGGACTATTTTGAATCCTATTAACATTCCAATGTGAGGATATCTTCTTCTAATATTTTTTCAAGAACTTAACACTTGAAACATGGGTGTAGAGAGATGATGACCAAGTGACATAATCGTCTCGGGTGAAAAGTTTAGAAACAAGAACTAGGTTTGAAGTATCATGATGAGAAATAAAGAAAGGATTCTGAGATGCCTCCTGAACAACTGGAATATGCTTAGTGGTGGAGGTTGAAGACGATCAACTGGAATATTGTGTACTGTTTTTTGGGAATACTTTGATTTCTTGGTCGTCGAAGGAATAGACTACATTAGCTCTCTCTAGTACAAAATCTTAATATTGCGATATCTAACGCATGCTGTTGTGGAGATCATCTGGTTGTGATAACTATTAGGAGAATTGGGTATGCTCTAGCATCTCGCCCTTTTACTTGTGTGACAATATCAGTGCGTTGGCAGATATTTATGTTTTTCATGTTCGTATACCAAACATATGGAGATTGATGTTCACTTTGTTCGTGACCATGTGCAATTCGTGGTTCGTTAGAAGTTTGATATATTCCTTCGACTGATCAGCCTGCAGATTGTCTCATCAAATGTTACATGCTCGTTTGAGGGGATGTACAGAAGATATAATATTGTTAAATATATTTGAGTTTGTTGAGAATTAGTTTTGGGTATTGAGATCTTAAGGGATGTTTGGATTAAGATTTTAAGAGTATTTAGAATGAGTATTTATCTAGAATATTTACAAATAATAATTGCAGTCAAAAGTTTATTTAGATGTAATTTTTTTAAGAATATTTAAAAAATATTATTTCTATACACTCAATCCAAATATCCCTTAAAAGAGATTGTGAATATGATGTAAATACTCATTATTTGTATTATTACATTCCATACACCTCTTATATAAATGATGCTTGTTATACATATTATTGGTTGAATATATAGAAAACCCGACTCTCTCCTTAGCTTCTATTTCTTATTTCATCCCAAAAAAGTCATCCAAACAGACAAAATTCTTGTCATGATTATTCATCCAGCTGTCCACAAAATTTGACCCCTTTATATATGCATAAGTCACACATATCTGCCTCTTGTACTGTTCGTCCAAAAAATAAAGATCAAAACATGTACGTATTATTATTCGTCCGCTGCTAGGACAACTTCTTTCTTCTGCCGACGGCGACGAAAGAGAAGCACTAGCACTCACCCACGATCACTCCCCGCCGCGACATCTTTTCCGAGCTCTGATGAGACAAAAAAAAACATAACGTTATTGAAGAAAGAAAGCACAAAATACCTAATATTAAATATATTCTTAGGTAAGAGTATTAAATATTGGGTAATTATATATTTTACTCCAAATCAAAATTTAGATTTGGAGTAAAATTGCTTTGGCTCACTGAAATGCCTATTAAGTATTTTGACCGCGCTCTGATACCATGTTAGAAAGTGTGGTCATCAATCTCAAAATCAATTGATAATGAGAGGATTAGCTCACTCTATCTTATATATATGTTGAAGAACCTCCACTTATCAATGTGGGACATTTACTAGAAGGTGAGCATTCCAACAATTTTCGTCTAATTTTTTTTATATAGAGAGTTACAAAACAAAAAAAGGGAGAGAGAAAAAAGTGAAAGGTTTAGTTGAAGCTTTGGTGAGATATTTGTCTTATTGTTTTTGTAAGAGAGGGTTTTGGCCATTGAAGAGTATTCTAAAACTCTTCTATTCTCTCAATAACATTTAGTGGAACGTGGAGCTAGACATAGCCATTAATTTTGGGTGATTGAGTGTCAATTTCTCTTTCCTAAACTTTTAATTATCGTTTTTATTGCTTATAATTTAGATTTGTTTATCTATATTATTTAAGCATGATGTTTCGAAATTGTTGATTCCGTAATTTAATTTGGACACGGTTTGATCTTTGAAAAAAGCTTGAATATATATTTTTGTCTAAGTTGTTGGAATTTAATTAGATTATTATATATTGTTGTTATTGTGACTATATTAGCCTATCATTTTGTCTTACTTATTTCACACTCTCTTCATCAAATACAAAAATAACTAACTTCTACGCATTTTATTCACCAACAATTACGAACGGTAGATTATTTTTTAAATTTTATCAAAATTTAAAGACTAAATTCTAATTTTTTAAATCATAAAGACTAAACTTTAGATTTCTCCAAATTATATGGATTAAAATCTAAATTTTTAAATTATAAGAACTAGATTGTTTTTTTTTTTTTTTTCGAATCATTTCGACTAAATTTATTAATAATAATAATAATGTAAGTTAAATAAAAGGCATCAGTCATTGATTTGATAGTAGCTATGATGAAAAAGGAAGCCAAGAGAACAAAAATCACTTGAGATTGAAATTTTCCAAAAGAGAGTGCTCTATTCTCAATGGCCCAATAATTGCAACTCAATTATTATTATTATTATTGTTATTATTTTCAAAGAAAATCCATAAATTGAGTTGCACTCAAAACTCAATTTTAATTTATGGCCATGATCATTTATCAAGAAATGTTTAATAATGTAAATGCATGTCATATTTTCTTAAGAAAATAACATAATCAACGTTTAAATTAATTAATTAAGAAGGTAAATAATCTAGGAATGTATCTAAATGAAGAACAACGTTAGTATCCATGAATATTTTATAATATAAATACAGGTAATCCATGTTTAAGTTAAGAAGATAAATAGTATTTAATACTTTTTTTAAGATTAAGGGTTAGCATAGGCTAAATTTTAGGGACAAAGTGTAATTTAACTTATTTCAAATCATCAAAACTTAATTGTTAGATAATATATTAACTCGGCTCAAATATGTAAACTATAACCGAGTACAACTAATATTGAGTATAATATGATAATCAAGAGATTATTAATTTAAATTCTTGACGTTCAATTGATTTTTTTTTTTTTTTTTTTTTTACTCAACAACAATTGTCTTGTTAAATTTATGAACAAATTAAACGAAAAAAGAAAAAAAAATTGAGTGACAATTTTCCAAAAATAGAAAAAGACAGAGAGACATAATTTGGATATTTTGTTCTTTTATTATTATTGTTGTTTTTATTATTGTTTTGTCTCCTATATTATGTTTTCAGTAGATAGCAAATTATAAAAGGAAGCCAAAATCCAGCGGCCGAAAGCACAAAACAAAGTAGCCGCAAAGTGAAAAGACAAACCTCCCAATTGACAAAAACAAATGTTTCCCCCCACAAGGTGTTTTTGGGCGATTATATAGTAA
>JBBMEG010000022.1:9640467-9664949 GCA_037832605.1 Cyclanthera cordifolia
ACTACTCTGCAATTCACGCATTCAAAATAATCCCAAAAATTCTTTCTTTTTCTTTCTCTTTCTTCTCCACTGAACCAAACCTAACCCCTATTCTCTTTAACCCACGCGAGCCCTGCGTACAGCCATTGCCATTACCATCGTCCTTCTCCTGAGCCCCCTGACTCATCCACTGACCTTTCCCTCCTTTTTCCTTTATCCCACCATATCTCTCTTCCTCATTTCTCTATTCTGGCTCTCCCAACCATGGAAAGCTTCAGCTTGCTCAAGTACTGGAGAGGGGGCGGCGCTCCTCCTCCTCCTCCTCCTCCTCCTCCTCCTCCTGATTTCACTCTCAGCACCAATTCTTCTGCCGCCGTTGTTACCGCCGTCGTGCAGAACCAGGCGGAGGCTTATGAAGAGGAGGAGGAGGAGGAGGAGGATGGCGATGATGGGCCGTTCTTTGATTTGGAGTTTGCTGTTCCTGATGAGGATGAAGCTCTGAAACAGGGGACGAACTGTGTAGATGGAAGTGAGGATGAAGGAGAAGGAGAAGAAGAAGAAGAAGAAGATGGGGATTTGGATGGTGAGAGAGAGTTCAATTTCACTATCTCATCTGGTTCTAGCAATGAACATTCTGATGCAAATCTCACATTTTCCCCTTCTGATGACTTGTTTTTCAAGGGAAAGCTTGTCCCTGTTGAAGCTTCCTCCAATGGCGGCAGCGGCGGCGGTTCTGAGCAAAACTCCAGGCCTCAGCTTCGTGTCACATTGTTGAAATCAGCCGCCAAGTTTAGGGTTTTCATGTCGGGTCTCAAGAAAAAGAAAACAGAGGCGGATGGGTCTGTTGGGGAACCGACTAAAACAGAGACGCCGGAAAACCCACCGGAGAAAATCGAGACCCAAGCGGAAAAAAGCCAAAACCAGACGAAAAGTAAGTTTTTTGCTGTGAAATTTAAAGTAGAGGAGGTTCCAATAATGTCTCTGTTTACTAGAGACAACAGTTCAAGAGGCTCCGGCGGAACCATCACCACCGCCACGGCCGCCGCCTCCACTACCATCAACAACAACAAACCACAGAAGCAAAGCTCCGACGAGTCAACATCCGAGGAAAATCGATTCTCAAAAGACATCATAATGCAAAAGTACTTAAAAATAGTGAAACCTCTGTATATTCGGGTTTCAAGGAGATACGGAGAAAAGTTCAAGCTATCCGGGCAGCTAATATTGGGGGCAGCCGGAGCTAAGTCCGGAGCGCCACCGCCGCCGGAGGAGAAAGCCGTAACAGAGACAGAGCCTGTGCAAGTGCAACCACCAACAACCACCATCAACACAAAGGGGCGGAACATGCCGGCCAAGCTAAAAGTAGTTTACAAGCATTTGGGGAAAAGTCGTTCAGCTTCCTCCGCCGTAGCGGCGGCGCCGTCAAGACGAGACGATTCACTTCTGATGCAACAAGACGGAATCCAGAGCGCCATTCTTCATTGCAAGAGATCCTTCAATGCTTCTCGAGGTAAACCAAAGAAATAAAAAGTTCACCAATCTGTTAACTTGTATCAAAAGTTTCATCTTTTCCCTTCAATTTCATCACTGAATCATTTCTTTTTATCTCTGCTTACAAAAAAACACAACAAGTACAGATTCCTCCCTGCTGTCAAGATCAGTAAGCGACACTCTGCGTGAGAAACCTTCAGATTTCAAAGAAAAATCTACTGGTTGAAGGTCAACAAAACAATCCATGAGCAAATTTCAAGCCGAACAGCACAGGCGGGAAAAGTTAGGTCAATATCCTGAATATATCTCTCGCTTTATATATATATATATATATAGATATAAATATATGTAGTATATGTAAATGTGCAGCTGTTGAATTAGGAAGGATTGAATTTCTGAGTTCCTCATGCAGTGGTGAGTAAAAAGTTTCAATCTTTATTTTTCCATTAGAGGGGGGGAAAAAGGAAGAAACATGGGATTGTATGTGTTTTTGTAATATGAGTAAAAAAGCATTAGGAATTCAGCATACAAACCAAGAACAGATTGAGATTTTCCTTTGCCTACCCCAATTGAAACAGAGAAAACCACAAATCTCAAATGGGTGCTTTGAAAATATGTTGCTTTTTTTTGCCTTTTAGATTGGTAAAGGATGTGGGTCTTAATAGTGGAAAAAATGGTGTCTTTAGTGGTCAGAGAAGTAGGTTTTACTTTAACAGTGAAAAAATGGGTTCCTATTTCTTCCCTTCTTTTTATTAAAGGGAGATAGAGATGGGTTATATTTGTTTTTATCTCTCATGTTTTTAATGGCTTATGGTCTAAAAGTAAGAAAAAAGGGAAGCATGTGGGAGTTTATTGAATGCCTTTATGGAGGTTAATTATGATGGGGCTCTCAATATTCATGAATCAGTTGAAATCTTGAGCTAAAGTTTTCTTTAAATATTAGGATGTTTATAGATTGAATCTTGTCTTTTCTAGACACAAAGGGTTTGGATTTGGTCCCATGTAAATCACTGCCTCCCAGAATACTCCCTTATTCTATGTCAAATTGTCAAATGGTCCAAATTTGAGGCTGTTTTTGTTTATTCATTATTATCTTTTAGTACATATAATCGTATTGTCGTCTTAAATGAATGTTGGATAGTTTTCCAACGTTGGTTTGGAGCTTTCTGTGTTCTGTGTTCTGTTTTCTTCTCCTGTTTTTTAAAAACACAGTTTTTATTAATGAGACAAGTCCTTCTTAAATACACATATGGCCCTGATTTCATTTTTCAACAATATTAAAAAAAAAAAAAAAAAAAATCTTGTGTCGCCACCACGAGGACAGTAAGGAAGCAAGTTTTTCTCATTTTCGTCCATCTGTCGATTCGCTTGGAAGTTCTACTCTCTTACCATTTTGTCATATAATTAAATGTTTTCTTTTAAGGTTAGAATTTCTTCCTTATAATCTGATAAACCTTACGAACAATTAGAAACCACTATTTAATTAAATATACGAAGGAATAGCTAATGGTTAACAACATTTAAAGAGGGAGATTCGAGTCTATAACTTCTTAATTATTAGATTGTACAAGATGCAACTAGAGTTATGCTTTTGCTAGTGAATAGCATCCTAACGTTTTAGTTACTAGGTTGTATAAGATTGTATTAGAGTGAAGCTTTGCTTTTGTTGTGAATAGTTAATTGTCATGTATGCAATGTGTTAGTGACTTCTGATGGTAGACTATTTACAAGATTTTATCTAATCACATAGACAAAATCCAACGTTTGATTTCATAGATACTGAAATCTATTTTTAAATTTATTATATTACTATTTTTCATCATTTATTGGAAGAACAAGGGGTGAGTTAGGATTTGCCATTGAGTGAAGGGAAGGAAGGCAGAAACTTCCAAAATCTCATGAGTAAAATGATTAAGTTTTCTTTGCTTGAGATAATGGGCTCTTTTTTCAAACATTTAGCTCAGAATAAGGCTTTTTCTTTTTCCTTTTTTACTGTCACTCTCATTGCTTCATAATATCCATCTTGATGAGGTAGAGAAAGAGGAGAAGCATTGTGGCAACCTTGTAGTATATGGACAAGGGTATTTTCACACTTTTTTTTTTATTTTTTATTTGTAGTGTCTGGGCTTGTAAGAGACATAGTAAGGTGGGTTTGTTTTTGGTAAAAAAGAGAGGAGTGGAGAAAAATTGAAGAGTTAATGGTAGTTTGGAGTAGTTAACTATTTGTTTGAAAATTTGTGTTAATAGTAGTCAAGTAATTAATTACTTATTTGAAGATTGATGCTAGTAGTAGTTGAGTGATGTTTGATGTAAAATTTGATTAAGTAATTTTATAAAATGTTTGGTCAGTGGTTAAGAGTGATTGTTTACGAACGGTGATTGTTTTAGAACATTTATACCAATAACAAACATTGCTTTAACTGAGGCTTTTTTTCACTTCTTCAATTGCCTTTTCTTTTTTTCTTTTTTTTTTTTTTTTTTTTTTTTTTTTTGTCCGAGGAGAAGAGACATGTAGATTAGGCAGATGATTATTTGTAATAGTTTGTCTCTCCTACCATGTGCAGTTACGGAGGTTGACCTGCAGTTCTTCCCTTAAAAATGAACTCATGATGATCGAAATGAAATAATGGGTTTCTACTTTCAACTAGGATTTTTTATTAGTTTTTGTGTGTGTGATTACTAGTAGTTTTGTTTTGAGTTTGTCATGTATGTGTCTTCATTCAGGGGAAAGATCCTTTTTGCCATGTGATTCTCCTAGACTATAATTTATCTATTGGGAGGATTTTTAATAATCAATGACCCTTGATTTGAGTCATTCTAGTGGTGTTTGTTTGTTTGTTTTTTTCTTTTTTTTTTTAATGTAGAAAAATAGAAAAGAATGAAATGGAAGAGTTAATGGTAGATAAATACTTGTTTGGAGATTTATGTTAATTGTGGTTGAGTAATTGATTACTTGTTTGAAAATTGATATTAGTAAGTGATATATTTGATGTTAAGAGTGATTATTTACTACTAAATATGAACAATGATTTTTTTTTTTGACGGTTAAACTAGTGATTTTTTTAGTAGTGTTTTATCACTGGTTTTCTATAAATAAAAAAAAACATAGACTTCAACTTTTAATGACTTAATTAGTTGAGTCTAACATCAAGGAAACTTACAAATATAGTCATATTAAAAAAATTATTATAAATACAATCATTTTTATTGTATAAATGAATATTATCATGTATTTTTTTATAATATAGTATTTACAATATAACATTAATGACTATATATATAAATATTTTAAAATTTCATTACATTTATAATTATTTTGGGAGAATAGTACATCACCATAATTTACTTTAACAATATTTTGAATACTTATATCTATATAGGGTTTGGTTGGATATTATTGAAGTTTATATGGGATGGATTAATTCAGGGACTGATCTAGAATTAATTTGGATTAAATTGAGTAATCCAAACAATCACAATTATATATACACATACTTGTTTACTTTTTTTTATTTTTTATTATCATTTTTAGACTTTACTCGCAAAAATTCTTTATCATATTTGTTTAAGTTTTTTAAATATATCTTTTATATAATATAAAGTAAAATTAGAGGTTGTCATCTTGATTTTATTTGAAAATTTAAAGTAAATAATAAAATATATTCAAACAATTTTTAATAAGACAAATCATGTCTCAATCCCATATGAAAATATATAGTTTGGGTTAAATTACTCTAGCAGAAAATTTGATTGATCCAAAACTTTCCTAACTCTGACCCAATTCAAATCCATGCACACTTGGGATATTGATGTTAGGATTTAAACTTGGTGGCGTTTGAAGCTATGGGTATGAGTTGCTTGTGACGTAGTGAAAAGGAGATCGACATAAACTATGGTTTTGAAATAAGTTTATCTTCTAAATTTACCAGAAATTCAAAATTAAAAGATGTTTCAACAATCCCTAAAACAGCTTATCCAATTAGATGATCAGCTTTAAATCTATATTTGGAGAATCATCAAAGCAAGAAAGCTTTAACACAACCTGTGCTGTGCCTTCCCCAATAATTCTCCATCACCAATCATTATTCAAAGTCAAAAGCTGTTTCTAATCATACTCAGTACAAAAGCATCAATTTACTGAGAACTTATCCACTAACTACAGTAACTAAAACAATTTGTCCAGTCAAGAGCAAATATTATAATATCATGTACGACTCTAATCATGTGATTAGAGAAGGGAAACTCTACTAGTTGAGATAAATTATAAATTTAGTCTATTTAGTTTGAGAAAGTTAAAATTTAAACTTTATGATTTAAATATCTACACTTTAATTCCTATGGTAGTTTGAAGAAATAAAATTTAATACCTATAGATTGATAAAAACTAAAAAATAGTCAATGTTATTGATAAATGGTATGAGAATTAAGTACGTAGATGTAATGTATAAATTATGTGCTTTTGTCCAATCAATTACTTATCTCATACTCTCATCATTAAACACAAAAATAACTAACTTTTGCGTGTTTTATCACCAACAATTACGAATGACAGACTATTTTTTATATTTTATTAAAACCTCATGAATTAAATTCTAATTTTTCAAACTATAGAGACTAATTTGTAGGTTTCTCTAAACTATAGGGACTAAAGTCTAGATTTCTAAATCATAGGAACTTAATTTACCCTACAAAGAAACAATTATACCTAAAATATAACTGTCGAACAAACAAGTTGATAATATTAAAGCTAACAAAAACACTACATTACCCTATCATTTTTTAAGGTTGCCGTCTACCATCTTAGTTCTAGAATAAGATAATGTGGAACTGGCATACCACAAGACTTGCCATGCTTGAAGATGTTAATAGACGGTACACACCTTCATTTTCTCTGGTCTAGTCCTCCAGTCCAAAGCTTAGCATTTTCTAGAAAAATTATGTAGAGATTGATATGAAAATTAGACACGACAAGAATGCATATAAGCATATATAGTATTTTTCGAAAATCACCACCAGCTTAATGGGATCAAGTTAATTATGATTACAGCAAGCAGAATTTAAATATAGGTATAGCATGATCTTCAAAACAGAGAACCACAAAAGGCATTACCATAAGTTACAATGATTACAAGAGTACAAGTGTACATAAACTTCAAAGAAAAAATTGGCAATATACTTCCTAGGAATTCTCACACGGCATTAAAGAAAATACTTTCTAGTAATAACAACATTTCCCTCTCTAAATATACAAGAAAGAATTGTCCAAAAATAAATTTAGAAACATTGAGATATAGCTATTACTCACAGACAATATTAGTAAGGCTATCTTGTTTACTCCCACTTTCATCCCTTTGAATGCCCCAAATATTTCCTACAATTTCGTAAATCTCTCTCGCGTAGCTGTATAGTTCATCATTGGTTCAGCACGATGGTAATCATACGTACGATGCCGAACCCGACGTGTTTAAAATTCCTAATCTGATTAACTACGAACCATAATGTTTATTTGAGATTGTACTTATGGCTAAATCTTCAAAGTCTCCTGATATAACTCAAACTTCTTTAGTTTTTTTCCCCTGTTATCCTATCTAGTATCTACAGGTTATCATTCTTATAAATTTTTTTTCTTTTTCACAACTTCTTCAACTTTATTGTAGAAATTTTAATCTTGACGTATTTTTGAGACAAGAGTGGAGGATTATGAATGAGGTCGGTAGGGAAGAAACGATGTTCGAACTTATCTTAAAAATGCTCCTTGTGAAAATCTATCTTGGCCGATCCATTTTGATTTAACTCATGGCAGAGCTGGCCAAGTTCTTTGGCCAAAACTGGAGCTCCACAATAGAAAACACCTAGTAGAAAATGTCAAAACCACAACAATATGAGAAAATGTGAGATTCCATTAAGAGATTCAATTGTTATTTAGTTGTGTTAGGGACAAATATCCTACATGGGATCCTCCACATTGGTATGTATTATCCACTTTGGACATAAGCCCTCATGCCTTTGTTTTTGGTTATTATCCAAAAGGCCCTAAACCAATGGAGATGGTTGTCATCCCATTTAAACTCATGCTTTTTTCCCTTTATTTTTCATGTGGGACAATTGGTTGCAATACCAACATCCTCCCCTCGACCAAAATAACACGAGCCACCCTTGAGGGGTACGCCATCTAACTGAATTACATTTGAGCATTACACTCCGCTCATTAAGGCTCAACCACGAATTTGACTTATGACTCGACTCACTTTTCCCGTCGATATTCGGGGAGATTAATCATCAGAGACTAATGAAAGGGGCATGGCTTTAATAACACTTGTTGGGATAACTACCTTACATGGGATTCTCCATATTAGTATGATATTGTCTACTATAAACATAAACCCTCGTGACTTTGCTTTTTGTTATAATCCAAAAGGCCTCATACTAATACTAAGAGAGATGGTTGTCATCCCATTTAAATCCATGATTTTTTCCATTTTTTTTCCCATGTGGGACAATTGGTTGCAATACCAGCAAGTTGAAATTAACTAACCTATTCTTGCACCACAGTGCTTGGAACTGATTTTGCCGAGAACTTTCTTCCAATCAGGCCTGGCAAAGTGGGTGCGAACCTGCATTGGAGCCAATAAAAGCTTTAAATGAGGATGATAAACGACAACACAGTGAGTCAAGGAACAACTTGGCCACTAAATTTGTCAGCCAATACAGGAGTGGTTAAATTCCTCAAATTTGTATGTGTACTTCCATAACAATAATAAAGGATGTGCATAAGATGTATTCGAAGCTCCAGTCAATGATTATGATTTTACCCTGGTGCCAGACACAATATCTACTCCATTCTTAGCATGATTAAGGGCTTGAACCATGGTAATGAGAGTTGAACGAGCGTCTCCTTCCTCATACACACTAGTCAGATAGTTGTGCATCTCGATTAATCCCTATAATTAGAAACAGGTGAAATTCTCAATTAACAGATATGGCATGAAATCCAATTGCAAGTGTATACATTACTCATAAGAACATAAAGACATGACTTACCCTTTGATCCAGCTCGGAGATTTCATTCATCACACCTTTAAACCAATCAAAGGAGCCTTGCTCTCTAGTTACCCAATAAAAGTAGGCATTTGTTGTTTTCAGACCATTTTTTCTTTTAGGAGTGGGGGAATCTTTGTTCGCATAATTGAGGTCTCCAACGGTACCGATATCAGTAGATGAATCCTGAGAAAGTCAACATGAAATGAGCATATTTGGTATTGTACTTCTCAAATTACGTATTGACAAAGCAGGCTAAGCTCATTGGTAATTGACATCTGTACTTGACCAAAAGGTTAAATGTTTAAATCTCCAACCTCAGGTTGATTTAGTAAGAAAAGGTTCTGACGAAATGACTGGCTACAATAGAACCATGAATTTCATATAAAGAAATTACGTTTCTTTGGTTTAAAATTCAGCTGCACAAGTCACTACCTGCTCCTCCATTTTTACAATGTTATTCAACAAATCCTTCAAAATGCTGATGAAAGGTGTGGCTCCAATGCCTAAGCCAACAAGTAGTAGCACATCATATTTATGGTAATCCTGTGCTGGGGCACCATATGGTCCATCAATTGAAACCTTTGGCAAACTGGCATAGGCATAAAAAGTTTCCAACATTTATATGAAGGAAATGCAGTATGCTAAAATGAGATCTAAAATGAAGGGAATATTATATGGATAACAATACCTTTTAATGGTATTTTCATCAGCTCTTAGAAGTCCACTCTTTCCAGAGGTGGAAGGCTCACAAACCTCAGAGAAAATCCTTTTAAGCTCTTGGGTCCAATCGCCAAGCTGCCGTACATGGATACTAAGGTAGTCATCTCCAGGAGCCGAGGTTATTGAAAATGGATGCCTGCATCCAAAGTTTAGCATTTGATGGTGAGTTAAAGTGAAACTAAGAGTTTGAAACAAATTAAAAAAAGAACTTATTATTCAATCAACATTAAACAAAAAAAATGTATCTTAAGAATGATATGGCCATTCCATTCACAAAATTGGCCCAAAAGTTATCTAAAATCTATTAGTTCAACTGTGGTAGTAACATGTTCATTGAATTCAGCAACAAAGGATCAAAGTCCTATGGTTTTTATTTTCGTTAGATATCAAATTTGTTCTTCTAGTAAACAGTGTGTATTTAGAGGTACAAAAATATCAATGGAAACCAACAAAACCTAGAGGTAAATATGGAGCTTCTGTTTTTGTTTATATGTTTCAGAAAAAGACAACATCTTGAGGTACTTATTTTGCATTTATGTTGCACAAGGATATATTGGAAGCTTAATCAGAAGCAAGAGTTAATCAATTTGATCTTTCATTACCATTCAAAGGGAGAAACTGCAGGACACTGAACAAACATGTACTGTCCACTTTTGTAATGAAATTGGGGCGGCTTGAACATTTGCAGTTTGAGAACGTTACCAGGATAAACGGCAACCTAAACATATCAAAGAGGAAAGATAAGCGAAGGAAATGGAAGACAGTCAATGATAATTTATAAACCAGAAATACATTAGTTGACATATGGGACCAAATAATAACCGAATATTCTTGGAGCAAATTATTTCTGAATTCAAATGAACCTTCTGGATTTGAACACTAAACGATCCAGAGCGGAAGAATCTCAGGATCCTTTCTCCAGCATACAACAAAACTGGAACAGCAACATACATCCATGTCTGAAATCATAAAATTAGTATGTTAAGCTGCTTTTTATTTAATATAACATGAGAAGTGACTAGTGAGCATTGAGTGAAGAGCCATTAAATAAAGCTAAAGAAAATCATGACTTATTACCGTCATTAGATACCATCTGTCCACGAGATAGAGGAAAAGGCCATGAATGATGAGCAGTATGTAAACAATAATGAACAAGTGGTGTGAATACCAGAAGGCATTATATCCAGTAAGCCTACCAAAGGGAGGGGGAATCTTAACGAGGTTCCTCCGAAACCATCGTGTTGCAAGTATGAAAGCTATTGCCATGAAGATCACCATTAAAATTCCTGTAACACCTTCACACCCTCTAACAAGATCCATATAGCTGGGCTTAATCTTGCCGAAGTCATCAATCACATACGCATAGTCAGCTTCAGATGATCTAAGGAGCCTTGGAAAATCACATGCAAGATGGCTTCCAGCATGGAGAATGATACCAACTATAATGGCCACCGCAATTATCTACATAGGAGTTAACCAAATGGTGAATAAAGTGATGCTATGTGCTGAAAAACTTTCTCACGTCTCTGGGACAACTTGTGAGGACTTTCAGAATAACAGAACTTTGGAACCCCAATTGAAGTTTGAAGAGAGCAATGCTTTCTGTCTTTCAGAATGTTACTATAATAAAATCAGGAGCAATTGGGTACTCCCAAAGAATTACTTGGTAGTAAAAACAATAATGTGTCACATCTTCTATATATCATCTTTTTCTTCAAGTAATATTTTTATTGTATTTTTATATACTCATATGGCACATTCATGTTCGCACAAATTGTGGGAAGCTTTAGTTACTTCCTAGTAACTAAGTTTTACTCTAAAATCAGTACGTTCACCAGCTCTAGTGCAAACTGAAAGAAACTTCTGAGCAACTTGGAAAATCCACTAAAATTTGAGCTTACGAAGTAGACCCATCTATTTATTTCTTAGGACATATATATGTGTGCTCTACCCAAATCAAGGATTTATTACTTAAAATTTCTATTAACCAATGTTGGCATAACCACCAAAGTCATACATTGTTAATTAAAGTCACACACATTGCTAAGGGAAAGATCTTAAATGAAAAACAACACCTCAATGGTACGAGATATTTTAAGTGAAGACCAAAAAAAAGTCATGCTAGGGCTTATGCCTAAAATTAACAATATCATATCAATGCGAAGATAAGTGAATAGTTTTCCTTTTACAAGTGCTATCAGAGCTAGCAATGAGGGTGAAGACTCCCAATACAAAACAAAGAAAGAAAGTCTTGTATAGCTCAAGTGTACTTTACTCCAGAGCAGGTCTCAACAATGAAGGAAAGTCTCGGTTTGGATGTACTTTGTTCGACGGGAGAATTGTAGGCATTGCTACCAAAGTCCCACATTGCTTAAGTTAAGAGGTATATAAGAAGGAAAAACATCTCCTTTGATATGAAGTGTTTTGGGTGATGGCTGAAACAAAGTCATGAAAGATTTATGCTCAAAGTAGGTAATATGGAGATAAGTGGATGTTTGTTGTCCCTACCTCCGACATGGCTACTTTTCTCATTTAAAAAAGGGCAGAACCAGAAAAATAAGACATGTTTTGTAGCCTTCCTAGAAATGGCCGTGTTTATACGAGTAATCCTAATTCCTATAGCTGATCTCGTACTTTTAAGACTAAGATAAGTTGACTAAAAAAAGTTGAGAAGCAGATGGATCAATACTAAAATAAAGCAATGATAAGAATGTAGAGGTCAACAACGTGTACCTTGTGAAAATTGATATTGTCGTCGAAAGGTACATAGAAACCTATTTTTGTTTTCCTTAGCCAAGTAATCGTATTTCTACAAACTGGCAAAAGAATGAGAGCCATGTTGAGCTTCAAGGTCTCACCCGCACCCTTTGCTGTGGTGAGACAGTATCCCATAATTTTGAAGGCGTTTTGATGTTGATACTGAAAAAATTTCCATGTGAAAAGCCCAACCATGATCATAATCCAGAGTATGAATACCCAAATTCGCCTCCAATTCTCTCGCAGAAAGTAAAGCACTTTCGTGCTGTGTCTTCTAATTGGGCTACTTTGTCGAATGCCTTTTAGGTTTTGACTCAAGGCTTGGCTGGTGAAGCTGAGGGCTCGACTGTAGTTCATGTACGTGTCCTTTTGCAGTAGAAGCGCCTCCAATTGCCAAAGCTGAAACATAGCTCAACGGAAGTAACAAATTCATTAGTACTCGAAATCACGAGTAATGTTCTAGTCAAGACAATAACGAGGCCACTACTACATGAACATTATCTATGCATTAGCATCATAGTTTTTTTAAGGATGTTGAAAACTACTACATTCAAAATTGGAGAAGTGTAATAATTATTTAAAGTGTTACAAGTGAATATGTAAAACTTCAACAAAAAAAAAAAAAAAAAGAAAGACTGAGAATTGCAATCCATAGTACAATTTCTAATTCTATAGCTATGCTTATTCTCGCTTTCTAAGAAACAAACAAGTGAATTTACTACGCATTGCAATTCATAAAGTAGCAAAATATATTTCATTTGAAAGTTTTCTTCTTCGTATGTGAGCGGAAAATTTACCAAAATTTTTCTTTATTAATGATCATTTTACAAATATATCCATTAACTTCATATTCATTAACTATAATGACTAATTTGAAAACAAAAAAGAAAAAGGGACAAAGAATCATTAAAACTCATCCAGATAAATTTCTCTGGGATGATCAAAAAATAGATTCCAATATTTTTATTGCTATGCTATCGTTGAGCATCATCCTCTAAATATCGAAAGAAATTATGCTCTGCATATCTAGATCTACTATAATTTTTTGTAGTCTCAATAAGTCAAACTATTTTTTTTTTAAGTCAGACTAATACAATTTTCAAATAATTAATCTAATTCCAATAATTAAAAATCAACCGTAGTAAAGTAACATTAGTATAGACACCATAATTAAAAGGGTACTATTTTGAGTCTCACCGTATTGTTGTAATCTCAAAAAGAAAATGTTAATAAATAAGGCATCAAATCTAATAATTATGGAGCAACCTTACCTAATGAGAAATGAAAACTCAAGGGAAGCCTATCCATTTACCTTTCGAGTGGTTTCCAAAGAATAAATGAGTTGATAAATTTAATCAAAACTTAATTAAATGAATTAAAATACAAGTAACCTATTAACAGTTGTTTCTTTTTTACGTGCTACATTTTTTGCTTTAATTCAACAGTATAGGCGAGAATTTAAACGGATGATCTCTTATCATTTAATCATAACAATTGAATTATGTTTAGCTATTATCTCTTTCTTTTTTTCTTTTTTTTTTTGAGATTATAATCATTTTTTTCTTTTAATTAACCTAATTCACGGTATAAAAGATTAATGGAACATTATATCAATAGTCTACCAGAGTTCTAGTGACATGCATTTCAAATTTTCACAAAAAATGTTATTAAATAATTTTTTTTTTATAATGTGCGATTCCGTATTCGCAGCAGATAAAAAAATGACAGACCTCGATATAACCTAGTCTTTCTGGGTCTAATTCTTCCATGATTAAAGCTGCATATTCCTCGGCTTGTTCTTGAAGTCTTGATAGCTTGTTCGCTGATGCGCTTAGCATGATAATCTAATAATTCCAGAAATAAATTGTTAAACAAATTTAGATAATAAAAAAATATATTATGGACAGGAAGTTATAAAATGAGATTGTGATCATAATTATAAAAAGATGTACTCAAACTCTATAATTTAACTGATCACAGTTGTGAAACCATAATAATTATTCATGGCAAAGAATATTAGAATATTATTGTCAATACAAATGTCAAGTTCGCCAATTTGTTATGTGTTAGAAAATTGTATTTCTCTCCGAGTCGAGGATAACATTTCTCCTACTTCACAAATATTCTTCGTAACAATTACAGAAGAGCAAGAAAAAAAAAAGAAAGTCAGAACAGAAGGTACTGCTCTTGTTTACTTTATTCTTTTATTTTTAGACGAATGCCAATGGGCAATGACATTCACTTTATAATATTCGAAACTTGAATCAAAGTTATCGAATCTCACCAACCTAGAGTCACTTTTGTTGGTTTATCTTTTAGTTGAAGTTCATATAGAAAAATGTTATACTGTTGAAATCTCGACCAACAACAATAGGCAAATTCATAAAATAGGTTGAGATATAGTTAAAAAAATAGTTCCCTATCGATTAGATGAAACGAAGATTATGAATATATAAGTAATGAAAAATTATATAAAGATTTGAATAAGGTTGTTAAAGTTAAAAAGTGACAAAATGTAAAGAGAGTATTAGAAGAAGATGAAGTAATTTGGTAAAGAGCATTTGAATTCATTGACGAAGCCAGTATTTAACATACAAGTGTCACGCAAATAACGAAGAGAGAAAGGCCAACAAATATACACCACGTGGAACGCTATAAGACAAAAAACTCGAACGAATATAAACAAACAGAACCACGACGTATAATACATAAGAACAAAAAAAATGAATGACGTCATATTATCCTTCATTTCTAATAGTCATTCCCAATCAATTGGTATTATAACCATGTCCTAACTTAGCCATGCTGGTAGAATACATACTACTCGAAATACAAATGTTTGGAGTCATTATTTTTATGAAATATTTTGAATGAAATCAAAAACGAAATTCATATGTATAATATAAATCCAAATAGTGTTATCTATTTCGTTCTCATGAAATGAGTAGTTTTTTGATAGTCTTGTTCAAATTTCATTAATACTAAAAAAGCTTTTTTATTAAGTTTTATTATTTTTATTAGAACAAATTAAGGAAGAGGACCGGCTGACAAGTCTTACATAGAGAGTATTATTGCTCTCAAATAAATTGAATATCAAATACCGATTTCAGAAACGAACTCGTAACGCTCATATTGAACTGAATTAATACCAAACAATGAAACGACTGTGTCACAACCTTTCGCTAACTTTTCAAATAATGAAAAGAAAATAACAAAATTATGTGGACCAGTTGGAATTCGAACAATGGCAATGCATAGTAATGCTATCCTCCATCAAACTCTACCAGTGAGTTAATTTTATCAGGTTGAGAAAAACTCGGATATATAATATTTATTGATTATGTCACATGAATGTAGTCTTGCTTAAACACGCAACACAATCGAGTGTGACCAAATTCAACCGTTGCGGTGTCTCTTTACAACAACCCATTGCACCTATTTTGACAATGAATTTTCAAAATAGATTCGGCTGGGATGCAAATAAAGTATCTAACATTAATTAAAAGAGGGGAAAATCATAGGTATCACTATAAGTGGTGCACCATCTCCAATGATATGAATTATTTTGAGTGAAACGAAAAAAAAGCCATGAAGAATGTATGTACAAATTAGACAATATCATATCAATATGGAGATTCGGGTAGAATTGTCATCCTTATCAATTAGTTTCAAAGTCATGCTCCAAATATAACCATGTTAATAGAACGGCCAGTGTAAAATAAAGATGTTTAGAGATCAAAGAAGAAAATTTGTGCTAGTTTTACTAGGTTGTCAGTGTTACTCTCAGGAGAAGAAGAGGAGTTTGATCTGGATGTGAGCTAGACAAATTGACTAGCAGATGTACTTTCGAGAGAAGAGAAGTTAGTTAGATATAATAGTCGTCGTCGCGTTGTCTAGACAAGTTGAGGGTATATAGACAAGTTAAAGATGTATGTCCAAAATAGACAATATTCTATCAATATGAAAATTTGGTTAGAAAATTCTTATCATGCTTCCTTTAACAAATTACCTTATTAAGTTGCAGGGTAGAGAGTGATAAAAATGCTAATGAATGAAAATAATATCATCCCCGATCACCTTTTCTGAAGTTTATTTTATTTTATTTTTTTTGACAATTATTTTTGTGTAGCTTAAAATTGCCTAAAATATAACCATCCCCATTAAAAACAAGGAGTTGAGAGAAGTGGTTAAGAAATTAGAACTTTTACCTCTTTTACTTCTTCTTCCGTGACATGGCCATCTTCGTTCTTGTCAACCCTGAGATGTATAATTATTTAAAATGACTAATTCAAAGTTGTTAACTTAAAAAGTATCTATAATACACGGATATTTTTAGGAGGGTTTTGGAAAAAACAAAAATTGATATGTGTAAACGTCCGTAGTTAGAAGGGGTACATGAATCAACCGAGTCCACATCCGAATGAGAGATCTTGAGAGATATAATCTCATGGTTAAGAAAGACTTAAAGAGAATTGATTTCTTCTACCTATACCAACAAAATGCACATTCCTTTTCGGTAGCACAATCGTAGGAACTTCACAGTTGCCGTACTTAGCTTGAAGTAGTCATATAGATTGGGTGACCTCCTAGGAACTTTTCTAAGATACATGTGAGTGAAGACAAAACATGCCGAAAAGACCTGAGACTGGTGGTTAACGTGACTAGATCGTAGGGGGTGCAAGACAATGCCGGGTCCAAAAGCATCAGATCCTGATACTAAAATCTCATCAGAATCCTGAGGTACGAGTGATAGTGTATGAAACATTTTTTTTATTTCAGAGAGGTAGAGAACTATTTGCAAAAAAAAGATTTGAATTTTGTCGACATAATTTTCTGAGTGCATCTGTCAAACAGATGCATCAAAGCACGCAAATCTTCGGTTGGGACACCCACAATGACTAAAAAAAAAGTCTGATTGTTTAGAGAATTATAGTTAAAATCAATAAGAAAAGCAAACTGTTCAATTAATTAAAAAATGCACTATTTTTGCAAATAGTTTCTAAACACCCTGCTTTTGTTTTATTTTATTTTTTTATTCTCATGTGTTGGATTCTGAAAATTGTTATATTTAATTTTCATTTGCAAAATTTTCTCCTTAATTAATTGATGGTTTGGTTTCTTATTCATAAATAGTTATAAGCCAAGCAGTCGCAAGAGAAATATGCAATTATTTATATCAATGGAAATGTTTACATATACCACGACAAACATAAATGGTTCTTTAAAAAAGAATTCGTTAAATATTAATAAACAAATCGATGTGCTAACTGCTACGAAGCCAATATGGTTTTTTAATGTATATACTAATTAAGGGAGAATTTAATATTATTTCTTTGAGAAAACAGAAATCATAGTCATGATATGCGATGGATGCTTACATGTCGAAGAAAATCTGAAGCCTGGAATCGAAACTCTGATCTGTAATTTGCTGCCAAAGCTCCAATAGTTCGTCTAAACTAATTCGATCAGAATTGTTGAGGCTTCGCCTTCGAATTAGAGCATCAAACAGCTCGAGTGCGAACTCTTTGGAATTTTTCATTCCTTTCAAGTTAAAAATAAAAATAAAAATAAAACAACATAATCAATTTTTAAAAGTTCATAAAATATACTGAAATCTGTTTGCGGCTGATCAGTTTATACCTATGCATTGCGCGAAATCATCGCGGCTGAGAAGACCGTCCTTGGAAAGCTTATTGAAGTTGCTCTCTAGTTCAGTGCACGAATCGACGCCGGTCGTTTGGTTATTGTTGCTGCTTATGAATCTTAATCCATGGAGAGCCTTCTCTGCGCCAGAACGAGTTCTATCAAGCTTTGCTCGTTGCCTCCTCAAATCTCTAGCCGCTAATGCCGAATCCGTTTTGTTTTCTACTCCGACGACACTGTTCGTGTTCACAGTCGACGATGTCGCTGCCAATGCTCGCGACAAATGACTCCGGCTCCATGAGAATCGCTTTAGCTCGTGCGAGAAATTCTTCGCCTTAGCTTTCGCTTCCGCCTTTAGTTCCTGAGAAAACTGCCGAAACCGAGGCGACGAACTTCGCTTCACCGACGGAGATCTCGAAGTCGAAATCGGAATTCCAGAATTTCCAGGTACGCCGTCGTCAATATTGATAACTGTACTCGTCGGCCCCTGTTCAACACTTCGAAGCAATATTTTCTTGTTTTCTTGCACATCGATCATCACTTCAACAAACTTCTCCTCGGAGCCGAAAATCATCGAGTCAATTTGAGTAATGTCTCCCGATCCGTATTGACGCTTCAGCTCCGAAGTCGAGGCCATTTAATTAATGATTAGCAGAACGGATCAACGTGCCTGCAAGTTATGAAAAACTTAATTAATGATCATCGACAGTTGACGAACGCACTAGTTCCGCCGGCATCTACTGGTCCGCCGATCGGGAGTGAGAAAAGAAGCAAGTTCCAGAGACGGAAAGAATTGCTCTGAGAAAATGATTTTCTGTAACCAAAAAGCGTTTGTACTAACTTCCATAAACGGGGAGATCGCGGATATGCGGTGCGTTTAATTATTTCTTAATTACCATGTTACCCTTTGATTTGGACCCATTCCAATCTAATAATATTCTATGCAAGACATCAAAGTATGGCGGGAGAAAATTATTCTTATTTTTGTCTCTGTTTAAATATCATTTTGTTTATTAGTTCAACTTCAATAATTAGAGTTTGGAGAATTAGAGCTCAGATCTAATCATTCTTGTTAATCGTTTAATTCATTTTGTGAATTAAAGAGTAAAACTTGCCAACATTTCCAGAAGCCAGTCATTTCTATCAATAATAATGTGTTTTATATTTATATATAAAAGATATCATTTGAGTAATGAAAGAAATAATAAATTTAAAATGTGACACATTATATCTACACGGTGGGAAACATGTATAAATAACTCTTTTGAAGTGTCAAAACAATTGTGGCTTAGCAATATTAGTATACATGCAATGATCATGAATTCGAATCTTTTAATTAAAATATTTGGGCTCTTATTTTCTTATTATTAATTTTTATTTTGATTTATAAGCCTTTTGGGTTTTTTTTTTTAAGAAAAGAGTCCAGGGTAGTGGGGACTGTGGTAATTTGAGTAGTTAACTACTTGAAGATTAATGTTAGTAGTGATTGAATAATTAATTACTTATTTGAAGATTGATTTTAATAGTGATCATTGAGTGTTATGACATTTGATGTGAAATTTGATGAAACAATTTGATAGAAGATTTGATGAGCGGTTAAAAATTGTTGTTTACTATCAAATATAAACAAACGAGTGATTTTGAGACCACCTAAAACAAACACATTGTTAATAGATCAATTTGAATGTCAATAAGAACATCATGCTAATAACGTGATGATTATTAATAAAGAGGTTACAAGTTTGAATGTCATTCTCTAAATATTGTTGTGGTTGTTGATTTAATCAAATTCATCCAATATTTGTAAATGTAAACTTGTTGATTGGTTATTTAGCCTTATTAAACATAATAGTAATGAGGTCATGTGTTGTAATCAAATTTTCATCACAAATAAAAGGAAAAAAAAAACTAGAGTTAAGAATTAATCCTCAAAAAATGAACTCATGTATGCCTAATTCTAGTTTTTTTTTACATAAATTAAATTTTAATTTTCATCAAAATTGGTGTCCTATATATATATAAAAGTAAAATCCGTCGAAGTTGAAATTTATAAGATTCATACGTTGGAGGCTCACTTTTATCAACAAGGCCGCTTGTTCGAAGACAATAATATTAATAATAATAATATATATATAAATTATTTCTAAATTTTGTTTCAAATAAATTAATTGAGAACAATTTTTTAACGAAAAATCGACCAGAAAACTACAGGAGTGCAATTTTAAACTCTTTTTACGTTTATAATTAAATTTAAATATAAAAAGTTGAAATGGGTTTGATAACTATCTAATTTTTAAAATTTAAGTTTATTTTTACATAAATTCTCTGCTAAATATTTCATAAACAAAATCGTTATCAAACGAAACATCATAGATCAAAATTTACAAATTTAAAATAATAGATCAAAATAATATTTTAATCTTTAAAAACAATGGATTCTTAGTCTTCTAATCCCTATATTTCAAAAACAAACACTCTTATCTGCTAGTTCAATAAGCAAACCTGTGGTCTAGAAGGACATTTGGTGCATAAGGTGATGTGTAAACAAACACTCTTACCTGCTAGTTCAATAAGCAAACCTGTGATCTAGAAGGACATTTGATGCATAAGGTGATATGTTCAATTACAAATTAATATCTCTTTTGGGTTCACACCAATCTTGAATCACATCTCAATTTCAATTTTATTTGACCGAATACCTGTTTGAGTTTATGAGGGTATGGTACATATTAGATAGTATGAGATTTCACAACAATAACCTAAATTTTAGGTATTTTTTTCAAAGGGTGATTGAATGAAAGAATTGTAAGAGTGATTATTAATTTTGAAGACTAGAAATGAGGCGTGAAATTTTTTTAATATAACTCATTTAGATGAGTTTATATAAAGAGTTATTGTATAAGGCAATTTATAATAGTTTCATAGATGTTTAAAACAAACAACACTCACATTTAAATTATAAAAACTAATTAAACTTCCTTCCTTGAGAAGTAAAGGACGTAGAGCCAAACCCCATCCTTCGGCTAATTGGATGAACCATAATTCATTTTTCTTAAAGACTAATTAAAGGTTCATTTTTTTAATATTTGTATTATTGATCAAAAAATAGTAAAGAACACAAAATGTGTCAGGAAATTTCAATAATAATTGATATTTTTCTTATGGAGTAATTTGCATATGCACATGTTAATACGTAGATTTTTATCAACGTCGCTTTTTTCCATTGAAAAATATTCTAAAATGTAATAATTTTAATCCAAAAATGAATATATAATTTATATGAATCCACTTATTTTTAAAGGATTTTACATGTATAAAAAAAACATAACAGTACTTAATAAAAATAATGACATATGCAACAGAAAAATAGATTGTTTGAGGTAAAATAATCAAAATATCTACACTTCAATAAGTTCAATTGATCATCTTTAATCAGTTGGATAAATTACCTTCAATCAATTCAATAAAACTAATTGAAATAAATATTGCTCAATTAGTGTAATATATATTTTTCAATCATTACTATAAATTTAGATCAATGTCATAAATAAAAGGCATCTCGTACATCTCTCTGTTATGGTCTTCCTCCCTGTTAATAAAAAAATAGAGTAAAAAATATAGCACATTTTTTAATGAGAATCACAAAGAGATTTACTGAGCATAAAAACAGAGGAAATGTATTGCATCGAAGTATTAATGACACCCATCGAGATCAATTTGTTAGTATGAGAAGAGAGAGATGGATGAAAAAGAATGAAAAATATGGACTGTGTTGATTATGTAATCGAGCAAGTCAATCACTTGTTCCATTTGTGGTCAACAACATTGTAACTCTCAGCATAAGGAACTAAGTCCAAACTGTGATTGCGCACAAGGGCATCATTCTCAACATCCATCGCAACCTTCCATTGTGGAGTTGCAAGAGCATCTTTCACTCTTGTGGATTCAATGACCGACCAATGGACAAACTTTTTTGTAGCAAGCTATACCTTGGGTTTGACTATACCAGATTTGATGTGTGTCACCATCTTGTGAACAGAAACAACCTCCAGTTCTGACAACCTGGATTGTGACAAAATTTGGATCGAGGTTGGAGGTAGAGGGTCATCAGCCACAAAGAAGCTGGGAGGTTCCAATGGACTGTAGACATCAAGGTGGGGTGAGGTGGGTAAAGTGATGGGGACACTAAGGACAGCTGGAGACAAACTACTTGGGTCAATAGGAAGGTGAAGGGATTGTGGATTGACTAGGGTAGATTCTGATTGTATTATTGGTGAGGTAAGTGGGGAAATTCTAGACGGTGGAGTTTGAGATATGTAGTTGGTTGGCAGCTAGTGAAGAAGGGGTAAAGTTGGCGTTAGGACACCTGAGAGGTGGTGAGTGGCACTACTGTTTAGTTTTTGTTGATTCGTGCTGCTAAATGGAAATTCTAACTCATTGAATGTCACATGACGGGTGATAATTGTGTGACCATCAGGATGAAGACACTTGCGTCCTTTGTGACTATTGCTTGGACCAAGATAGACACACTGAACCGAGTGAAAATCAAACTTATGACATTGATACGGCCTGAGGTTTGAAAAACAAGCACACCCAAAATTGCGTAGGCTTTGAAAACCAGCATTCTTATAGTGTGCAACTTCTTGTGGGGACTTTTCTTTTAGTTTAGTGTTGTGGGTAAGACATTTATCAATGGGGTAGACACTAGAAAATCATCCCACCAAAATTGGGGCATAGATGCTTGAGCAAGGAGAGTTAGACCAATCTGGACGACTTGTCTATGTCTTATTTCAGCTCTCCCATTCTCAGCAGAAGTATAGGGGCACAAATAAAGGGATTGAATACCATACTGAGAACACAGCTTGTGAATTTTTACAAATTCACCACCATTGTCAGACTGAAATAGCTTGATGCAAGTGTTATACTGATTTCTTATCAATGTTAGAAAATGATTAAAAGCACCATAAGCATCACTTTTTTTGTTTTAGGGGATAAATCCAAACGAAACGAATGTAATCATCCAAAAATATCATATAGTAACGAAATCCCTGTGTAGACAATATAGAAGTCGGGCCCTATAAATCAGATGACACTAAATCAAACTCTGCAAGTGCGCGAGAGTCAGAGTGTGAAAAAGAAAGTGCATGCATTTTTCCATGTTTGCAGGAAGAGAAAAAAATGAACAACTTCGTTATTCTTAACAAGAAGATTCAAATACTTTATACTGAATTCAAAAATTTAGGCGACGGATGACCTAGACGTCTGTGCCTAGTTTCCTTGGGCACAACTACATTACCACATGACAAGACTACTTTATTACTGCATGTCGGATGTCCTTTCATGGAATTACAATCTTCTTGAGACTCAATGCTTACGTTCTCTTACTGGTATAGCCAATCACTGAGAATCTCTTTCAGTAGAACTTGTCACGTACCCTTGTCCTTAATAAGACAATAATCACCATGAAATTCAATAAATACTCAGTTATCTTGTGTCAATATTAACACACTAAAAAGGTTTTTAGATATTGCAAGCTCACAAAGAACATTTTCAAGTTGCCAACAACACGTCTATTAGTTGACTGTCCAATAAAAGGAATAGGCAATTGAGATCCATTACCGACAAAAACATGATCCTTACCTCCATATTCATTTGCAAAGTTCAAGTTGGCAAAGTCAGCAGTGACATGGTTTGATGCACCACTATCAGCATACCATGATTGGTCAGCAACTGTTTTCGGGTTTGCATTTGGCGAACTCTGGTTTTTGGTTACCATAAGAGCTGTGGTGTTCTAAGTATTTGGAACAAAATTGACACATTGTTCGTTGTTACGACCTTGATTTTGAGTTGGGAGGAATGCGTATCAAACTTGTTGTAACAGAAAAATGTGGTATGCCCCACACGACCATATACCTGGAAGATTGGACGAGGCGCCTGTGTATTTGACGAGGTATATGACCCTCGACCACGACCCCGACTCCTTTGGAATTGATTTCCACCACCTCTTTGCCCTAGCGAGAATGATTGACAGTTGGTAGAATTTCCATTTTAGGCGTTGTAAGTTGCCGAAGTACGTTGTGCATTTTCATAATCAAGTCTCTTTTCAAACACCATCAGTTCATTTTGTAGATAGGCTTCCCTTGGATTATATTCTTCATCCAGTCCAAGGAGGACTTGGGACACTAATGCACGATTTGAAACGGGATTCCCAGATTGGTCCAAATTGTTTGCATGCCACTTCATAACACGTAAGTATTCATACATCTTTAAATTACCTTTGGACTAGTTTGGAAATATTGACGAAGATAGTCTTCTTCTGCTTTTGACTAGATCCCGAACAATGATTGAACAACATCCCATAAGTCCTTAGAACTTTCATAACCCATTACTTGGGTTGCTACTTCGGGCGTCATGGAATTGTAGAGCCACCCTAGCACGAATTGATCAACAGTGACCCACGATTCATATAAAGGATTTGTATGGAAGGGGGTGTGTTGCTCGAATCTCCATACATTGGTCGACAGACGTTCGTCTCGAACATGTGACCTTTTAGCTTATACCTTTTCAAGATTAGCATGTCGAGGTTTTTCCACAAAAGAAAATTGCCCCTGTCAAGTTTAACTGAGGTGATTTGATTAAGTAATTGGTTATTGTGGAAGCATGAGTAGTAGTAACATTGGTCATTTTAGGCTCTGATACCAAGTTAAACTAGGGAAGGAGACGTTTATTTTGAACACCGAATAGGTTGTATTTATACAAGTGGAAGCATACTGTATCTGTAGCAACCCGGTCCATAACCGTAAGGTTATAGCACGGACGTTACTAATGCATGAAAAATTTAAAGAAAATTT
>JBBMEG010000022.1:9665049-9675858 GCA_037832605.1 Cyclanthera cordifolia
GGACACTGAACAAACATGTACTGTCCACTTTTGTAATGAAATTGGGGCGGCTTGAACATTTGCAGTTTGAGAACGTTTCCAGGATAAATGGCTACCTAAAATGAAGCACAAAGGAAAAACAAGAGAAGAGAAAGCAAAACATATCAGTTATAATTAAAAACCAAAAATATATTTATAAAGATATTGAATCATATATAACCGATAGTTACTGGTGCAATTTTATTTCTTAATTCAAACGAACCTTTTGGATTTGAACACTATATGATCCAGAGCGGAAGAACCTTAGGATCCTCTCTCCAGCATACATCGCGATCGGAATAACAATATACATCCATGTCTGCAATCATGAAATCAGTATGCTTAGAAGCCTTTTTAATTTGATATAATATGGAGGAGTATTTAGTTAAGAGTCATTAGCAAAAGCAATTATTACCGTCATAAGATACCATTTGTGCACAAGATAGAGGAACAGGCCATGAATGATGAGCAATATGTAAACAAGAATGAACAAGTGGTGTGAATACCAGAAGGCATTATATCCTGTGAGCCTATCAAAGGGATGGGGTAGCTTAATCAAGTTCCTCCTAAACCATCGTGTTGCAAGTATGAAAGCTATTGTCATGAAGATCACCATTAAGATTCCCGTTACACCTTCACACCCTTTAACAAGGTCCATATAGCTGGGTTTAGTCTCGCCAAAGTCATCAATCACATACGCATAGTCAGCTTCAGATGATCTAAGAAGCCTAGGAAAGTCACATGCAAGATGGTTTCCAGCATGGAGAATGATACCAATTATAATGGCCACCGCAATTATCTACACAGGTAATCAAATGGTGAATAAAGCGATGTTACGCATAAAAAAACACTCAAGTTTCTAGGGGAACTTGTAGGACTTTCAGAAGAACAGAGCATTGAAACCTCAATTAGTATAGTATTTAGCTATTTCACTCTTGCAATTAGCATTCTCGGTAACCTGAACTGGGTACTTGATTACTCTTAGCCAACCTTTGACATGCGAGGGATATTCAAGTTATACCATTATACATTCCGTGTCTATCAAACATCAAGACCCCAAAACTTCATATATCTTGAGTAACTTGGAAACTACACTCAAATTTGAAATAACAATTTAGATCATCTAACAATTTATATAGATATAGCTATATCTATGTATCTATACCACATATCCACAACTCTATATCTGTCAAAAAAAAATATATATATATAGAGAGAGAGAGAGAGAGAGACACATCATTCAAGTCTAGGATTCTAATACTGATCGGGTTTTCAATGATAGCCAAATGTTATAGGGTCAGGTCGTCTATCCCATGAGAATAGCCGAGGTGTTTCCAAGCTCACTCATGTTTCTCATATTGTAAAAGTGAAGAAACACCCTAATATATATAATATAGGTGGATTACTTCTCTCATCACCAATTGATATGAGATATAAGCCACACTAATATAATATTATAACAAAGTCTATTAAACTCAAATGGGTGCTCGATCCAATAAAATGAAATTGTGATCAAATTCAAATCCAAATTTGTGAGCCCAAAAGAGATACCATATTGAGGAACATGCAAGAGACCTCGGAGACTACTCTCGTTTGGGATGGAACGTCACACTATTCTAATAGCCATGAACACCAAGAATATCAAAAAAAGAATTGCTTTAACCTACGAGATAGTCATTTTAATTTGGCAGAAAAAAAGAAGACAGATTTGGCAGCCTTCTTAAGAATGGCCAAGTTTATACGAGCTGATAAATATTCGTGCTTATAAACTAAGATAAGTTGGCTAAAAACTGTTGAGAAGCAGGATGGGTGGATACTAAAATAAAGCAATAATGAGAATGTCGGGTCAGCATGTACCTTGTGAAAATTGATGTTGTCATCGAAAGGTACATAGTAACCTATTTTGGTTTTCCTTAGCCAAGTAATAGTATTTCTACAAACTGGCAAAAGAATGAGAGCCATGTTGAACTTCAAGGTCTCAGCCGCACCCTTTGCCGTGGTGAGACAGTAACCCATAATTCTGAAGGCGCTATTATGTCGATACTGAAAAAACTTCCACAAGAAAAGCCCAATCATAATCATAATCCAGAGTGTCAAAACCCAAATTCGCCTCCAGTTCTCTCGCAGAAAGTAAAGCATTTTCGTGCTGAGTCTTTTAATTGGGCTTTTTTCTCGGCCTTGTAGATTCTGGCTCAAGGCTTGGCTGTTGAAGCTGAGGGCTCGACTGTAGTTCATGTATGTGTCCTTTTGCAGCAGAAGTGTCTCCAATTGCCATAGCTGAAACATTGTTCATCGGAAGTAAGAAAAAATTAGTCGAAATCAGATGTGCGATGATCCTGTCAACTAACTAGACCACTACTACATGTAAAATTGATGTAATAGCATCACAGTTTTTACGCAGTTTTACCCCCCATGGATCACGAGTTACAGATGATGAGCACTACTATTCACAAAGGTGGAGAAGAGTAGAAATTATTAAGGAGTTTTACTGATGAATTTGCAAAAAAAAAGAAAAAAAGGGGTAAAATTAAATATAGAAGGAAGAAAGACTAACATTTTTTTGAAAGAAAAGACGACATTTTTTTGAAAGAAAAGACTGAAAATTGTTATCCAGTGTAAGAACCTTTTTTTCCTATTTCTCTAGCTCTGCTTCTTTTTCTTTTTTTTTTTGTTTGAAAGATGAAGTTTTTTTTTTGTGTGTTTTGATATTATTCTTTCAAAATTTTATTTTTCTGTAACTATTTTTTACTAGTCATAATTCTCCTCAATAATCATTCTACTTCAAACACCCTAAATATATATATATATTTTTTAATCATCTTAATAGCTACTTCTAAAACTACATTCATATGGATTTTTAATCCGCATTGCAGTTCATAAAGTAGCAAAATGGTTCGTTTGAAAATTTTGACTTCCTTTTTTTAATTTGTAAGCTGGCTTTTCTTAATTTAAATACCAACTTTCACTTAAAAAAAAAACAAAACAAACAATCAAAGGGAACATGAAATTCCTGAAATTCATTCGGATCAAATAGGGTTTAATCAGGAGAGGATATCTCATGTTAAAAAGAGGAAACCATGACTATTTTACATTTGAATTGATTTAGAGATGAAATTTATGTTATTTGTTGTAGGCTAAATATCCCGAAATACTCGGAAGAGGTTGGCACTCATCCGGAGGCCAACGCCGACCTCTCAGGGGTCGTCCAAGTCCATGTCGACCCCCCGGGACTGGGCCACGCCATTGCCGACCCCCCGAGGGTCGACCAAGGAAGGCCTCAACCTCTTGAGGTCAGCCCTTGCAGCCTCACCCCTTTCGGGTCCGGCAAAAGAAGGCGAACACCCCTTAGGGAGAAAGTCGTGGAGGTCAGAACTCTCCAAAGAGTCAACCGAGTCCAAGTAACGTACAGAGCCGCTACACCCCGCGGCATCCCTCCGTTACAACGAGTAGGTTAACACGAGTGAATTGGTCATGGAGGTCAGGACTCCCCTAGAGTCGACCAAGCCCAAGTAACACACGGACACGATGCACCCTGTGTGGCGTCCCCAGTTACAACGAGTAGGGCAACCCGAGTGGGTTGGTCGTGGAGGTTAGGACTCTCCTGTGGACGAGTCGACCGAGTCCAAGTAACGTTCAGAGACGCTACACCCTGTAACGTCTTAGTGTTACAACGAGTAGGCCAACCCGAGTGGGTTGGTCGTGGAAGTTAGGACTCTCCCCCAGAAGTCGACCGAGTCCAAGTAACGCAGGGAGACGCTACACCCCGTGGCGTCCCCAGTTACAACGAGTAGGTCAACCCGAGTAGGTTGGTCGTGGAGGTGAGGACCTGTAAGGGTTGATCGAGTCCAAAGCCGACCTCTGAGGAGGACAGTCAAGTAGGCCAACCCGAGTGGATTGGTCGTGGAGGTTAGGACTTTCCTGTGGAAAAGTCGACCAAGTCCAAAGTAGCACTAAGAGACGCTACACACCCGTGGCGTCCTAGCGTTACAACGAGAAGGCTGCACCCCTAAGTGGTCGGTCGTGGAGGTGAGGACCTGGCAAGGGTTGACCGAGTCCAAGTAACTCCAGAGTGAAGATCGTCGTTACACCTCCAAAGGGTAACGGTTAGGAGTTACGTCGGTATTCATACCTGGCTTAATGACGGACGTTTCTAACGGGCGACTTGTTAAGCCGCCCATAAGTGAGCAACAAAGGTTACGAAACCGATTGTTATAAGAGTCAATTCATTCTCCATTCTAAATAACGAATCCTAAGCTAAATCGAGCAAGTATTCTTGTGTCATTATGAGTTCTAAATTATCCTACTAAAATCTTCTACTGACTTATATATATGCATCGGAGGCTCTGTGGCTCACACCACATCAGCGTGTCCTAATTTTCGTTTTTTTGCAGCTCTTTCCGTCCTCAGTTAAACAAATATTACTGTGGATATCCGTTGACCATTTTTCGACAACAACATTATTTAATATGATATTATCAAGGTCATTAAAATCAAAAGAGTATTCAATCTAAAAAATATATTGAAATACCTAACTACTTTATAAAATAAAAAAGAAGAACAAATATTTGGTTTAAAAAAAATTGAAATCTAATTTAAAAAATGGTATGAGGACCCGTATCAATGTTTAGGGTTTATGCTATCACAGAAGGCCAAACCATCAAAATAAAATTATACTGAATACAATTTTTGGATGGTAAAGCCAAATCTTAGGTCGTGAATGAGAAACAACTCAGCAATAGCGATATATTTTCATGACCATTAAATTATGAGTTGGATACTCATATTCTAATTGTAGTTGAATTAACCAAAAACGTCTGCCATGAGCTAACTGTCAACTGGTTACAAGCAATCATAGAGGTACAGATCATATCTTATGATATTTTATGCAAAGAAAAAAGGAAAAAAAATTAATTCCTCGACCAACCATATTTGCTTTGGTCCAAGTTGTTAGAGCGACTAATTGGCGTTTTATAAAACTGAAACAACAAATTGACCAACAAAACCTGAAAAGGGTGAATATATATGAATTGGTCAACCACCAAGAACATGCATATAGATATTAATAATTGAAGGGGACGGGCCCAATTCCGAAGCAACCTTACCTAATAGAAAATGAATTAAAAACTTGAATTTTGGAAGCTGTAAAATAACTTCAAAAAAATATTTTTAATTCGGTTATTTGCCTTTTGAGAAATAGTTTGTTTTTTAATTGGGAAATTTTAAAATGACGTACATAAAATTTTGTGTTTGAATTACAATTGTAAGGGATAATAAAAGTAAGAACGGTCGATATTAATAATATTAATGTTACTCATAATCTGGAGATCATAAATTCTATTATTATATTATTGAACTGAATAAAATTATAAAAAAATAAATTAAGAACTAGGAGTCTTTATTATTTTTTCCATATGTTATTTGGTTGCAAAGTAGATGAAAAGAAATGACAGACCTCAATATAACCTAGTTTTTCTGGGTCTAATTCCTCCATGATTAAGGCTGCATATTCCTCCGCTTGTTCCTTGAGTCTAGATAGCTTGTTGGCTGATGCACTTAGCATGATAATCTACCGGTTCGAGATATAAAATGTTAAGTTAAACTATAACTAGGCAGTAGTTTATTAAATAATGAACATCAAAAGTTATAACTTCTTAATTTGTATTTTGTACATTAATTATATTTTAACATGTTATAATAATGTGTCACATGATAATATAATAAATATAATAAAAGATAATGATAATGATGATTTGATTGATATCACATTATTTATGTGACATATTATTATTATCCTCAAAAAATATGTAACACAGGTAATATTTGAAATTGGTAAATTTTGCTCTAAAATGAGATAATAATCAAACTCGGTCTTTTGAAATGGCCTTTTATCATTATTTTAACATAGTAAGAATAGAATATCAAGGTCAATATACAAATGTCATAACCTGACAATTTCAAGGTATTAGAAATTGGGAATTTCTCCTACTTCCCAATTTTTCATAACATTAGCATCAAACTGGAAGAAAAAGTCAGGACAGATGGTGCTCTGGTTTATTCATTTTCTTTTTTTTAAAACCAATGTCAACGGCATTCACTTTATACATTATTCCGGACTTCAATAAAAAGGTTACCAAAACCTCACCAACCAGTAGTCACTTTTGATTTATCTTTTAGTTAAAGTCTGGTCATATATACGAGTGTGTATATATATAAAATTATAATAATATTTTGTTCCATAAACTTTTAATTTTATTTTGTTTTAATTCATTAATTTTAAATATTTAATTTTATTTTCTGCATTTTTAAATTTATTACTTTTAACCTCTAAATTTTTAAAGGCTTAATTTTATTTTAGGTTTAAAATTTGTTCCTTTAATAAAATATGAAGTTAATATTATTACAAATGGGTACACTATTAGTATAATCAAAGTCAACATGTGAACATGATTCAAAAATTTTAAAAAAAATTATTGTAACTTTTTTAAATTAAAAAAAAAAAAAAACCCAATAAGGACCTTTTTTTTTTTTTTAATGTTTTGAAACTTTTGAAACAAAATTATACATTTAAAAATTTATGAATTAAAATAAAAAAATTTGAAAGTAAAAGATTAAAATAGAACCAATTGAAAAGTCTATTTGAAGTAATTAAACATTTAAAAGTTAAAGAATCACACAAACGATATCGAATATAAAATTGAAAGTTTGAGAATTTAGAATGTTCATTTAACCTAAACAAATTGATAAATATAATCTTGAAATCTAGACCAATAAGAGTTGGCCGATTCAATAAAAGATAAAAGTAGCTGTATTTTAGCTGCCGAGTGTGATGACAATACTAATCTATTAGTTAAAATGACATCATTCCTCTTTTATGTAGCTCAAAATATTTGAATTTTTTAATATTTTTTTCTTCATGAGCTTATCATGCACGTATAATTTTATATACACAGAAAAAAGAACGAGCTGGCTTTGGACTTGAGTCATTTTTTAATTGCCTAAAATACAATCAGCACCAAAAATCCAATGAGTTGAGAAGTGGTTAAGAAATAGAAATTTTACCTCTTTAACTTCTTCTTCCGTGACATGACCATCTTCGTTCTTGTCGACCCTAAAATGTAAAATTATATAAAAATTGACTAATTCAAGGCTTTTATCTAAAAAAAAGTATCAATAGTTATGTTATTTGATAACCACAGTCTTTTTATTTTTGAGTTTTGAAAATAATTAAACCTATTCATACTTCTTGCTCTATAAGTTTATTTGCTTTGGAAACTACTAGATCTCCAAACACAAAAGCTCAAAATATGAACCAAATTTCAAGTTAAAAATATATAGTTTTATTTTCAAATTTGCAAAAAAATTAGTTTCAGATGTGAAAACCAAGAAATATAACAAAACAAACCTAACTTAGAAAGCAGAAAAATTATTATAAACGAAATATTGGCTAATTGATTAATCAATTATTTTTTAAGCCTAGTAGTTAAAGAGAAGGGTTAAAATGCACTTGATCCTTACGCTTTCAATTTCCAGTTTTGTTCCATCTTATGTGTTATTTAAGTCTTCAATTTTAGTTAGAATATATAAAAAAAGGTTTAAATTGATTTTATAATAGAGTTGAAGTTAATATTAATCAAAATTAGTTTGGTAATGTCAATATTTTTTTATTTTAACAAAAATAGAATGTGATTTAACATATGTCTAAAATTGATTGAAAAATAGAGTTCTTTTTAAGAAAAAATAACAAAACCTATCAACTTAATGATTTTTAAAACTAAGGAGGCATTTGGATTTAGCGAGGAGGAGTTGAAGTCTGAATTGTTTTAATACATCATAATCTCTTATCGATTCCTCTCATAGTCTCTCCAATATTCATCATTTCTCAAATCAAATTTAATCTAAAATAAACATATTTTCTCCTAAATACATTTAGATCTCAAAAAAGTTTTGTCAACCTCTCATATCTAAAATACAAATTTCTAAACAAATACTTCATTTTTCTAAATCACTTGGTTTCTTCTTTTTCCTCTACCTTCTCTCCTGTCCTCTCCTCTACACTCATAAACCTCAAAATCCAAGCACACACCTAGCAATGTAAATTTAAAAATTGAAATAAAAATGAAATTAGAAAGACAAAAATGGCAATATAACCTAAATAGATGCTTTAAAAATACAAGAAAAACAATTTGTTGTTTATAAAAGAATTAGTTAAATTGTACTAAAAAAAATCGATAAATATTAATAAACAATTAATCGATGTGCTAACTGCTACGAAACCAATATACATTTTTCTGCATATATTAATTGAAGGGAATAAAATATAATGATCATTCATTGAAAAGAAATAGAAAATCACGATCATGATCATAGGCAATGGATGTACTTACATGCCGAAGAAGATTTGGAGCCTGGAATCGAAACTTTGATCCGTAATTTGACACCAAAACTCGAATAGCTCGTCTCGACTAATTTGATCGGAGTTATCGAGTCTTCGCCTCCGACTTAGAGAATCGAACAGCTCTAGAGCAAACTCTTTGGAATCTTTCATTCCTTTCAAAATTAAAAAGAGAAACAAAGAAATCAATGAACAAAATATTTAAGAAATGTACTGGAATTATTCTCTTTACGGCTGTGTTTCATACCTATGCATTGGGCGAAATCAGCGCGGCTGAGAAATCCGTCCTTAGAAAGCTTGTTGAAATTGTTCTCAAGTTCATTACACGAATCGATGCCAGTCGTTTTGTTATAATTATTTCTACTTATAAACCTTAATCCATGGAGAGCCTTCTCAGCGCCAGAACGAGTTCGATCAAGCCTTGCTCGTTGCCGCCTCAAATCTCTAGCCGCTAAAGCCGAATCCATTCCGATTTCTACTCCATTAGCACTGTTCGCGTTCAAATTCGACAATGCTGCTGCGAATTCTCGCGACACATGACTCCGACTCCACGAGAGCCGCCTCAATTCGTGAGAGAAACTCTTCACCTTAGCTCTCGCTTCCGCCTTCAGTTCCTGAGAAAACTGCCGAAATCGATGCGACGAACTCCGCTTCACCGACGGAGATCTTGAAGTGGAAGGGGAAGTCGAGGCCGGAGTTCCAGAGACGCTATCGTCGGTTATATTGTTCATAGTCGCAGGCTCGACACTTCGAAGCACGAAAGAGTTGTTTTCTTGCACATCAATCGTCACCTCAACAAACTCCTCATCCGCAGCGAACTGCAATCCCTGCGATGATTTGAAGATGATGGAGTCGAGTTGTGTAATGTCGTCGGATCCGTATCGGCGCTCCCGCCTCATAGTCGTTGTCATTTGAATTAATAAATTAGCAGAGACCGGGGAACGACGTGCCTGCAGGTTGTGGAATATTAGCAATTAATCACTCCCCATATAGTTGACGAACTCACCGGTGCCGCCGTCGTCGACACCGTCCTCCGCCGATCGGAGTGAGAAACAAAGTTGCAGAGAAGGCTCGCGTCTGAAATCTGAAGGAATCGTTGTAAACGGAGAAAACAAAGATTTTCTGCAACCAAAAAGTATTTGTGTACCTAATCTTGCATAAACGGGGAGATTGTGGATAAGCAAAACTACCATTTTACCCTTGATTTGGACCCATTCCATTCTACGCATGACAAGTAAGGCACAAGATAAATATATATATATATTTTTGTGAAATTATTAGATTTGAATTATAAAACTAATTGAGATTTCTTTCTTGACAAGTAACCAACCGCATATTTGAGAAGGAAATGGAGGGGAAGAGAAGGGTAAGAAAGGAAAGAAATAAAAGAATAAAATAAAAATAAATTAATAATTAATAACGACAAAAAAAAAAAAAAAATCATTTTCTTTTTATTCTCATTTTTCTATCCCCTCAAACACATCCCAACCTAGAATTCAAAAAATTAAAATCCAACTACTACTAAACAACTCAAAGCCAGGCCAACAGGACAGCTAATTAATTTAAGCATAATAAAATGAAAAAGTACATTTTTAGTTCTTATATTTTAGGTATAATTTCTATTTGCGAATATATTTAAATCAATCCATTTAATAACTTCATTTTTTTTTTTTAGGTGAGTACAAAAAATCTAAGCAATTCAGATTATTAACTTAAATTGTAAGAGTAGGTTTAAGTTATAATTGGCTTCATTACAGTTTTATAGTTTTCTCTAAGTTAGAATTAATTTTATACTTGTTCAACTTGACTCAATTCGAACTAAGAATATTATTATATATTTATTGAACATTAATCAATAACATATGCTTAGAATATAAATACAAATTAAAGAAAAATGCATCAATTCTACTCAATATTGTTTTATGTAACTAATTATTTTGTTATTTAAATAGCTAACATTAAGCCTTTGTATGTGCTTTCAATTGAGGGGAATTAAAAGAATTTTTTTTCTTGTATCAACCACGTTAAAAACAATATCATATAGTTGTAAATTTTAGTATCTTTGTAATATAGTTGTTTTGACATTGATGTAAATTTAGTATTTAAAGAAAACTTCGACGTAAAAGAAAATATTTAAAGAAAATTTAGTAAAATAAATAAATCAAAAGACATGCAAATGCTAAAATTGATTAATAGTTATTAGAATGTAGTGGCCAAATAAAAAAAACACTTAATTTCCACTTAAATAAATAAATATAAATAAATAAATATAAATAAATAAATAAATGTATATATATATACACACACTATTTTCATAATATAATATATGTTTGATTTATTAGTTTTTTTATATTATAAAATCTTAAGTAATATATAAAGATATTTTCATGAATAAAAAA
>JBBMEG010000022.1:9675958-9686468 GCA_037832605.1 Cyclanthera cordifolia
GACTTCCGGAGTCCCGGTAAGTCTATTAATTACGAAACTAACCTTACAAACAGGGATTTAAGAGTCGGGCTGTTACATGGTGCTCTAAAATGGTGAGTAATGTGCCACCAAACATACATGGAAAAATGAAAACGAAGAAAGTGTTATTTGTGAGTTTTGAACCTAAAACCTTGAAAGAGCTTGCTTTCAAAGTCGAACTCTACTAAAAAAAATATTTATATACCATTGTCATGTTATTAAGTATTTTAGATATAATTTGCTTCTTTATCATTCTTTTAAGAAAGCCACCGACGACAACTAAAAGAAACACTACAAGAAAAGCAGTGTAAGCTCACGGTAGAATACATTTTTGTATGGTATGGTAGATAATTTTTTGGTGTCGGACAAGACGTCGACATATATGTATCGAGGGACCTTATGCTAACGGTAGGATATTATTGTTGCATTATAGGCACCGTAAAGCGATGGTGAGCTACCATCTTAGTATTTTTACCATAAAGCAACGTCAATCTATTGTCGCCATATAGTTATTGGAAAGCGACGACCACCTACCGTCGCCATATGGTTATCGTAAAGCACAACAAAATTTTTTGGCTAAGGCGACAAAAGATTCAGCGACGGAGGCATTTTCCGTCGTCTCATAAATGGTAAGCGGACGCAAAAACTATCCATCGCATTACGTTTCACGTAAGGCGATAGACACGATGTTCTGTCGCCATAACGTTACCCTATGGCCATGAAGATAAGGTTGCATCGCTGAACCTTTATTTTGAAAAAGGAAAAGACGACCTAACTTATTTTGTTGCTTTTTCGTTTGTGTTTTCCCCCAAAATTGAAATTGGGCGTAAATTTGAAACTCTTTGGCGACGTAAAAGTAAGTTGCGTCGCCGAAGCTCATACTTTTACAAAGGATAAGGCGAGAAAACTAAATACATAAACAATATAACACGATTTCTTTCTCATTTTCATTTTTTCTTTTCTTCAAACTCTCTCAAAATCCTCCCCTGCCACCCTCCTTCCTCCGTCGCCGCCATCGTTCATTCTTCTTCATTAAAGGTAAGATTTTTATTAGTTTTCTATTTAAAGTTGTGTTTAGAGTTTGTTTTTTGTTTATATTTATGTTAGTTTGGTTAGTTTTAGCTAGGTTTTAATTTTGTTAGTTTTAGATTAAATTTAGGATTACCTTTTGTTACGGTTAGGTTAGATTAAGTCATATATTATGTTACATTTAGGTTTTAGTTTTGTTAGTTTTAGGTTAGATATATGTTAGGTTTAGAATAGATTTAGGATTACATTTTTGAAGTTAGGATGTAGTTTTTAGTTTTAGTTTTAAAGGTTAAATCTAGGTTTTAGTGTTAGGAATTAGTACTAGTTTTAAATTTTTGGAATTTAGATTAAGGTTTTAGTTTTAGAAATTACATTTTAGTTTTTAGTTTTAGGAATTACATTTTAGTTTTTTAGTTTAGTTTTCATTTTAGGGATTAGATTTCAGTTTTAGTTTTAGTGATAAAATTTTAGTTTTTAGTTTTCGTTTTAAGGATTAGATTTTTCTTTAGTTTTAGGAATTATATTTTAGTTTTGAGTTTTAGTTTTAGGGATTAGATTTAGGTTTTTAGTTTTAGGATTACATTCTAATTTTAAGTTTAATTTAGAGATTAAATTAATATAGCACACTTTAATAACTTTGTCTAGACCAATCATGTAGATGGTTTGGTGAAACAACAAAAGAGTGTACTACATTAATTTTCAAGAAAATTTGAACAAATATTGGCTTAGAAATAGAGACAAATTGTCATCTGAATACGTCGAAGGTGTTACTCAGTTTTTAGGATTGGCTAAGAATCACGTGAACCATGTGGGTCAAGTTAGAAGTCCCTGTAAGAAATGCATGATCGGTTCATAGCATTCTATAAAAGATGTAGAACGACATATGTTGAGTTCATGGAATGTTAGCATCTTATGATCGCTGAGTTATCATGGTGAACCCGTTGACTTTTAGAACGTCAAATTTGTTTTAAAGAGTCTGTTTGTTTAAAAATGAGTCATTCATCCTTGCTAACCAAGAAAAACAAATTTTCAATATAGACGATCCAAAACATGGAAAAGATTGAAAATTTGTTCAGCTAGTCTCGAACAAAAATTTATGGGATGTCCCTGAAGTGGAAAATCACAAAGTTGGAGAAGGGCTAATAAATCAAGATGAATGCATAGTACTTGAAGGCGGAAATAGAGTGTAAGAGTTTTTAGAAGACAACGACATTTGTAGGTTCGATGTTGAACCAACAACATTAGAGCAATCAATGAATGATGATATAGAAGATGAAAAACCAATTCAGTAATGATGACAACGATATGATGCTTAAACTACTTAAGCATAAAGTGTTTTTTTATTTTAGTGTTTATGAATTTACTAAATGAGACTTAAAAATGCAATACTTCTAAAACTTGCAGGTTATCATTCTACCTTTTGGGTTGAGATCTAAGGCGAACTAGGTATTCCACGACATCAATACTGACGACGTCGTACCCGCTACTATTGATACCACGACTCAATCTGGAGGTAAAAATGTTTTATCAAAAATGCTATTAAATATTATAATGCTCCTCTACTTATACTCACTTTTTTGGTACAGGTATTAATAACACCACTACTAGTAGACCACGAGGTCCTTAGAAGGGCGAGCTGTTGAACAAACAGTTGCCAAGGAAGAATGTATTAATGTGTGATTCAGTGAGAGAAATAAGAAGGTTGTTGGTAGCGAGGCTAATACGCTAAGCAACCTATTGGCGTACTAGTGAGACAGACACTTCTTGTATGGGCATGAGATTGGTCGAAGATTAGTGAGATCGACATTGAACTCTTGAAACAAAACATCTTGGTAAAGTAACTTAGTACTTTAACTTTTTCAAGTATACTCTCATTTAACTATTAAATATGTTTAAAGCATACTCATGTATATTTTACATCCCTACATACTCATTTTAACCTAGATTTGAATAACCCGATCGTCAGTCATTGCATCAAATAAGTGATGCAAAAACGACTGAAAGATCATAGATACAAGCTCTTCAACACTACTGGTATGTTATATTAAACACTAAACTATTTTCTTTCCTACGTAATGAAAATTAAGTTAACTCTAATCCATTTTGTTTTAGTCAATTTCCTGAGGACGAACGATACCATATGCCCTACCGCAACATAACTGATATTAATGATTGACACTTTTTGTGCGATCAGTGTAAGAGTGAAGAATGGAACAAGAAACACAAAAGTGAAAAGAAAGCTCGAGTTGCTCTGCCATAGAACCACCATGCTGGTCCACATTCGTTCATAAAGATTGCAAAAGATGTATGCCTTTGATTTCTTTTTATTTGCATCTTTCTAACTATACTTAATATTAATTTACGATAGCTAAATTATTAAATATAATTATGAATTTAGAGAGTCGCAGCTGAAGGGGAAGAGATGGGTCCAATTGACTTGTTTAGGGCTATGCGTTTCCAAGAGCCCCAAGAGAAAATGAACATAGTTGGATTAATGATAAGGCGAAGGAAGCACGTGTAAGTTCTTTAATTATATAACATAAAGTAATTTGAAGTTTTCTTTTAAGCTAATGTTTTGTTACTATTTATGTAGGAGAAGATGGTGAAAGTGAGAGATGAATCGGCTGCAGCTGGGGTGCCTCTAACATAGAAAGAGGTATGTGAATCTTTGCTAGGAGGGTGCACAGACGAGATTTGAGGCATAACTTACTTGCCACTAAAGAAACAAGGAAAATCTTCATCTTCTTCTTCAAGAGCTTCCTGATCTGCTTCAGAACATCATCAGGAGATGAACGACAGGCTAGCAACGATGAGAGAACATGCGCTTACAAGAATAAGTGACTGAACAACATGCGATAATAAATGACACCCTAGCTGAGCTGTTGAAGAGGATCGATGGCGGCGCCAGATCGCCTAAGTAGAAAGGTATGTTCTTTATTTATAGTTAAAAGTTTTATCAAATAAGGTGTGACAATCCTACAGCAAAGATAGTCACAAATTTCAATTTCAATTTCAATATACTATATTCGTTTGAACATGTTTAAAATTGTTGAATGAATTAAAAATACGTTGTTATGCTGTAGAATTTTTTATAGAATTGTCTATGGAAGTTATAATTTATAAACCACAAAATCTAATACTTCTTTGTTGTTTATTGCAGATACAGTGCATCGACACCTGAGGATTGCAGAGCTTCACGACCGAATTGGTTACGGTGCATCGACCTGCTTGGATTTCTTTGTCTTTTTTTCTTTTTAATTTAGTGTTTTTTTTTCTTCCTTGTCTTATGTGTACACTCAGTTTTATTAGTGGATTTTGGAACACATTAAACAAAATTTTTGTATATATGCACTGTTGTTTTGATATATTTAATGTTGTTTTAGTGTTTATTGAATGATGTTTTCTTAACTTACAATTTGTATTTCAAAACCACCAAATCAATTAAAAAAAAAGATACATAAGCTCTAAGGAAACGGAAAGGTAGTATCACCCTATGGTGCATCATCTAAGGGGATTAAGAAATGATCTGTCACCTTAGATGGCTAAGGTGATGTAGAAATGCTCTGACACCTTAGATGGCTAAGGAGACGCTGAAATGCTCTATCGCCTTTGATGTATCTACTGCAATAAATGACACTCTATCGCCAAAAACAAAAGAATGTGATGGACTGGATAGTTGCATCCGGCCCATTAGACTGAAGCGACGCACTTGGCGGCAGAAGATCTTGCATCACCTAAGCTTAAGGCGGCGCAATTAACTACCTAAGGCGACAGAAAGGTGTGTCACCTTATGGGTGATTCATTGTAGTGAAGAGATGGCTAGCTACCGTCGCTATATGATTATTGTAAAGCCACACAAGCTACTGTAGTGGAATGTATGACGATAGTGTTATAACATTCCCTTAAGATTTGAAATAAGTTTTTTTTTTTTTTTCAAATGCATGCACGTAAACCAAAAATTTGTTTAATATGAATCTGTTCATACCAAATATAAAACAGTTTTGAAGGTAAACACAAATTGAATAATAGTAAAAGTATGATTCAAATACAAAATTTATCTTTATGATCATCATGAAGGTCATGAATAATAATAATTCTTCTTAATCATAATTATATTTATATATAATTATCTTTCGAGCACGGCAGAGAGGAATAATGGATTATCCCCTCCAACCATTATCGTTGAAACAAAAAAAAAAAAAAAACCTGCTATATTTCCTATTATCCACTTCACACTGATTTCCCACAGTTTACTCTGCCTAATTATAGCTTGTATTGACTCCTATTATAAATAGATGTGTTTTAGATTGATAAAGACTTATCAAATTCAATAAAGAGTTTTATTCATTTTCCTCTCTACTTCTTCTCTTGTATTATTTTTTGTTCTTTACTTTAATATTTAGTTTCATAACAAAATAACAAATTCATTTCAGCAAAAAAATAAATAACAAAAGTATAAATAGTTTGTTTTTTTTTCTTTTAATTAACAAATAATTTAAGAAGATTTAAATTCTAATGGGTTATTTTGAGTTGAGCAGGTACACTCTCAACTATTATAAACTATGAGTTATTTTAAATATTGGATTATAATAATAAAATATATATTATTATAATAGTAATTATGATAAATAGTATTTCAAGTGAATGTTATTATAACATGAGTTAATGACTTTTTTTTTTCATTCTTCAACTTTTTAAATAATTAAGATTTAGATTAAATAATTTACAAATAGTTAACTAAGTAGATTTGTAAAATTTATAACTAATTTTGACATAATAACCATAAATTTAATATTTATATTTTTAACATGGAACTTTGCTTATTTTTAAAAATTTTATTTGACATATTTTGTAAATATGATATAGTTATATACTAAAAATGTAAAGGGTAAAACTCTCTCCTCAAAATATGATTTCGATTTTACAAACACAAATCTCTGACTCAATCTGAAATGAGTTTCAAAACTTTTTCACCAATAAAAATAGAGATTTGCTTATGCCTCAATTGTCAAATTAGAGAAATCAAAACTTCAAGTAGAATTTGAATGGAAGAGAACAATTCAAAACCCAAAAAACGTGCAGAAGACTGCATGATTGGAAAAGGAGGGTAAAAAGAGAATTTTTTTTAAAAAAATAACATAAAATCTGCTAGAAAATAATTAGTTAAAATAGAAATGAAATTACCATTTTTATATAAACTTATTATTAAATCATATTTGATTATATAAATTTATTGTTAAATCATATTTGAGAAGTCTAGATAATTCTCTTTATTCTAAATGCTCAAAGAAGATCCTAGATCAATTAGAGCATGCACTTTGTAAAAGTGAAATTGTGACAAAATTGTGACCACACGATTGTTTTGATTATCAAGATAAGATGTGGCTAATTTATGGCCATAGGATTAAACTTGGAGCCCAAGTTTGGAAGTGCTATAAGGTGATGCTCATTATTGGCAAACCATCCCAAAATATACCAAGACATCCCACGTCTAAGTGGTCTAAGTGGGTGAGGGTGTGAGATAATAAAGAACTCCTTATAAAAGGGTTTGGTGTTACTTTGTAAGAGGGAAAGTTTCTAACTCTGTGAAGTTCTTCTATCCTTACCCGTGATTTTTACCTTAAAATTACAAATAATATTTTACCGTTTTTATTATTTTTAATCAATTTATTCTTCAATTATGATTTGATTTAAAACCATCAATTTTGTAGATTGGTAGGTTGAGTTAATTTATTTATTTTGTATTTGAGTTTTTTATAAAATATATGAAATTCAATAAAACCGGTAGAGAGAGGAAATGGGGGGAGGCGTAGCTAGTGTGCCAGAGTCATCCTTTTCACGAAGGGTCGAAATTTCGTCTCATAGTGTCTTTCACACTCTATAAATATCTGCTTCCTTCCCCAAACAAGACTCCTCCAAAACCAATTTAATCAAACATCATGCCCTTCTTCAAATCTTCTTCCGTAGCTGTGCACCACGAATCCCACCCGCCGCCGGCTCTCAACGTATGCGGCGACGGCGGCGCGTCTGTCTCACTCACCGTCTGGCGGAAGTCACTTCTACTCACCTGCAATGGATTCACAGTCATCGATCGCAACGGAAATATCGTATACCGTGTCGATAATTACACCGAACGCCCCGAGGAATTGATTCTCATGGACGGCCTCGGTAGATCCGTCCTCACAATGTGCCGATCCAAGGTCAGTCCAATTCTGCTTGATTCTTCGTAATTTCGATGAAATTGAATCAAAATCTTAACGGATCGCTCTGATTTTGAATTTGTGGATTGGATTCTAATTCGTGTATGATTTGGATCGAACAGAAGCTCGGATTAGTAGAGAGCTGGAGCGTGTACGAAGGGGAAGTAGGAGGAGGAGGAGGAGGAGGAGAAATTAGGGCGAGGAAGAAACCGATATGTCGAGTGAGGAAGAACGCGAGCATACTACATGTCGCACCGAATTCGAAAGTGCTCGCGAGCGTATACGATTACAGAATCTCGGAGAAAAAGTTAGCGTACAGTGTGGAAGGATCGTACGGGGAGCGATCGTGCAAGGTTTTGGACGGGAGGAGGAGAGTGGTGGCGGAGGTGAAGAGGAAGGAGGCGGTTAAGGGCGGCGTTTGTTTTGGGGCGGAGGTTTTTCTTCTGGTGATTCTTCCTGGTTTTGATCCTGGATTGGCTATGGCTCTGGTTTTACTTCTCGATCAAATGTTTTCTTAGAATTTTAATTCCAACTAGATCTTCTTCTTCTGTTCTTGTGCATATATTTTTCTGTAGCCGCGTTTTGATTTTGAAAGGGATTTCTTTCTTTTTTTAAGCAAAGAGTGTCTGATATTTTTCTTTTCTTTTTTTTTTTTCTTTTGATAGAGATATATGCTTCTTCGTTGCAGAGATGATAATTTTGAGAGATCTCAAAATTGGGCAAACTACTCTAAAGTATGGTTGTTAAGAATGTTGTGTTTGTAATAATTAAATCATTTAAACTTGTAATTTGAGTATTTATCTTCAAAAGTATTGCAATTAATATAGATTAATTTTAAGACATTTTCACATATTACAAGATGGTAAAATTAACCAAATAATATTTCGTTTTTATTTTGACTCCCTACAAACTTATAGCTACATAATACATAATTTCTAACTCTTATTGATTAATAATGAAACTTTGTAAAATTAATAGAGTATTTAAGTATGTATATTTATTAATTAATTGATCTTTTGAATGTCATAGTAATTTTTTTTTTTAATTTAAAATTAAAAAATTGAATTCAAAAATATTAAAAATTGAATAAAAAAACATAAAATAAAAAATATATATCTTTATCAATAATTTTTTTTAGTAAAATTGTTTTTCTTTGTTGAGTCACGGATAGTCGTAGCATTGAAATTTTTTATTTAATGTTAAATTAGTAATTAAAGATACTTTATGTCTAGATAAAAATATCGAATTTTTTTTAAAATTATTTTTGAAAAAATTATTATGATACTGAAAAGTCTCAAACAAATATACACATTTAAAAAACTTATTAATTTACTTGATTTTCATTATAAGTTTATAAAAAGTAAGAAATTGTGAACTTCTCTAATTACAAATTTTTAGAGAGATAAACAAACACTAAACTCATACAGCCTTCCTGGACACCACACTTAAATAAATTTAAAAAAAAAAAAAAAAAAAAAAAAAAAAAATGTTGTAGAAACCCACAAAAAGTGGGCGGCAGGCCAAACATGTAATAGTATTCCTATTTTAAATTTTGTCTTTAACTACAATTTAGTGTATACATTAAACAAACTAAAATTTACCCTTTTTTATTGTTATTGTCGGTGAATAAAAACATTAACCTCTGAAATTATTTGTTTTATAATGAAGATGTGAGATTAATAATTGATAAGTAAAAAAACAATGTAATATCCATATTTCACTTGCGAATTAAACAAAAGGATTATTTTTAAAGTTTTATCAAATTATTGGACAAAAAATTATTTTTCAAATATATTAGATTAAATTCTACTCTCTTTTTTTCAAACATGTTTGACTAAATTCTTAAATTTTAAATGAGATTAAACTTTCTTTCAGTTATCCAATAATTTAATATAGAATAAAATATCATTTTGGTGTTCGACTTTTATTTTTATTCTATTTGATTTCTCACATTTTAAAAGTTTAAGTTAAGTGTGAACTTCCGGATTTGTTTTATTTTAGTTTCTGAATTCTTAAAAGTCTAATCTTAATCTTAAACTTTGAGTTTTGTTCTGTTTTGGTCACTGTACTTTCAAAAAGTCTTAAAATTAGTTATAATTTTTTTTCCTTTATTTTTCTTTAAGAAAATCATAATTTTCCTCTATATATTTTAAAAATATTTTCATTTTATCCTTGATTTTTATTCAAATTATTAAAAAATTTAAGTTTCTTTTCTTTCAATATTTAGAGATTAAATTTGGACTTTTGAAAGTACAAGGACCAAAATGAAACAAAGCTTAAAATTCAAGGACTAAATTTGAACTTTTAAAAGTTCAGGTGCCAAAATGAAACAAAAGTGAAAATTTAGAGATCAAAATAATATTTTACCCTTTAATATATTTATGTACGATTTTTGTTTTTTCGGAGACTAAATAGCAAATTTCATTTAATCATAATAATAAAGGTTCATAGGGCTACAAGACTTCAAGTCAGTAGAAAGAAAATTCCTAAACCAACAAGAGTAACAAATTATAAACAAGAACTAAAATATAACAACCTGAAACTTAGGTACGTGACTTTGGTCCAACTACCATAAGGCATAACACACTAATCACAAGTCTTGTTACTTTAACCCCATAGAAACTTATTAGAGAACAACATTGCAAAAGTGAGTACGTATATATTCAAAGAGTAGCTTTTTTGTGCGTTAAACTATCATTCATAAGCGAAAGCTAAGAAATCACATTAGTAAACTCTGAATACGGATCAATCATGTCCATTGTACTGGAGATCTCATGGTTGTCAACCACTAGCATACCACCCTATCTGACATTCATATTTGTACTCCAATCTAGAGTGCTAACTCTTTACTCACTAAGCTTCCTGACTAAAGCGTGAAACACATACGTATATGACTGATAAGTAAATTGCTCATGCACCAATTAAAAACTAGCTAGTATCATATCTTTTGATTGAGGCAATTCCCCAAACCAATATGAAAAATGAGTGATATCGCTAACTACATGCACTCAAGGAAATTCCATCTTAAACCCGCACAATATAGAGTAAATCGAAACAACACTTCTCACACTTGACCACTCTTTTGGCCTTGATTATCAGCGTGAATCCATGGTTGCTAAAACCTATATACCAAGAGATATTTACTCTTAATTGTGCAGTCAAACACATCTTTTGACTACTTGAACGATCAATCTCACAGGTTGTCATATTAGTCGTATTAAGATACTTTCAAGTCGTCCTACAATCAATCCCAACCTCAAAAA
>JBBMEG010000022.1:9697300-9709653 GCA_037832605.1 Cyclanthera cordifolia
TTTTTTTTTTTTTTTTTTTTGCACATTTAAGAAAAGTCTATGTCATATATTATAGAATATGAAATAGTCTAAGAAATAATGGGTTTGAAGAATAAAATACTCCATGAAACTCTCATTGACTAACTACTCATTAATCTCAACAACGACATACATGTGATTGTTATTAACCTCTTAAAGAAATAACAATAGTTTACATACATTAATAAGTCAACAAAATTGTTGCTGTTTTTTGAAATCACAACATTGTTGTTAAACTCAAATAAATCATACTATGTTGGATTAAGCATTGTGTTTTTTATTTTTTTGTTCTTAGAAATTAAATCCACAACTATTTCAATTTTGATTTTTCTTATCTTGACATATATATTTTACGTTCATAAAAACTTAAATCAATATTTTTTAGTATTTAATCAAAAATTTTAAGTCAACCAAAAAAAAACTAAAAAATTGAACATATTTATGGACATTTTAATATAATTTTATAGACTAGACATCACTCTAAATCATAAATTAGTCTTTAGAACTCAACTTATTTTCTATCGTATTAATTGAAGAACGCTATTCTGTATTTCACACCAAAAAGAGTGTTTTTGGGCCATCAAGGTGAAATGAAAAAAACAAAGAAAAAGAAGGACAATAATTTTCGATATTTGAGTCATTCATAATCATTTCTCAATAAGTACGTTTTCTCGAAATCACTATTCTCATCCTAATTATTTTTATTTTTCCATTAACAACTCTACATCCTAATGAAATGGTTAATGACGCAGTGGTTTTATTGTTTGGTGTTAATCAAATTCAATACCAGTGTCACATGTTCGATTCTATAGTGCACTATGTGTTTAGTTTATCGTCCCCTCCCCCAATTTATACTAAAAAAAGAAAAACTCTTCATACTCACTATTTTATTTTTCTTATAATCATTCTTTTTACTCCAAACACAAATAAACATTCTCTTCGTAATCATTATCATTAGATTGATTGTCAATTGAACTTATGTATTTTTTAGGAGATTGACCAGTGTATTATATAAGTTAAATGATCAAAGTATTCATTAACTATAAAAATTATGTCAAACATACTTTTAACATTTGAAAAGTTTCAAAAACTCAAAGCAAACATAATTTAGTTGGGATAAATGATGCATTAGCTAGTATCTTCTCAATTTATGATTTGAGTTTTTTACTCTCAATATTGTAAGTAAAAAAAAAAAAAAAAAAAAAAAACTCCAAAATTTAATAAAAAGACAAAAAAAAAAAACAGTACCAAAAAAACATTAAAGTCTTGTTTCAAAAATATTCATATATTTTAGAAGCGTATAAAAATACTCTGGACTTAAAGATATTAAAGTTTTATTTCAAAACTTATAGACATTTGGATGGGTTCGTGCCCCTGTTGTTGCATACAAGCAGAATTATCATAATATAATTGATGTTTGTCCTACCGTTTATCATAATCAGTAGTTCATCTAAATCTACGAGTTCGTCTATCTAAATCTACGTGCATGTTTATCTATTTCTTTAATGTTATAATGAATATTGACTATCGATCTAGGGAGAAAAACTGATTTAGTCATACATTTAATCATTGCAATAAACAAAATGTTTTTTTTTTCTAAAAATAACTCGTGACAGTGTCAAACTATGTCCTTGTTTAATTAATTCAATTTTTACTAACAAGGGAGGATCATATTCCAAAAAAAAAAAAATTCATTTATTTAAATAAAATTTACCACAATTATTCAAAATCTCAAATTAAAACTATTCCAATATATTTATTTATTTATTTTTAGTATATAACTATATAAAATATACAAAATTTTGCCTAATAATTTTTTTTAAAAATAAACAAATTTCCTTGTAAAAAATAAATAAATGTTAAATTTATTCGCACTATGTCAAAATTAGTTATAAGGGTAACAAAGCTATATTGTTAATTATTTGTAAATTTGTTAATCTAAATCCAAGTTATTTTTTAAAAAAAAATAAGAAAAAAAAGTTCATAACCTATGTTTTAATAACTTGCATTCCAAACACGTTTATTGATTATAACTTCTATTATAATATAACTTTACGTTTGTAGTAGGGGTGAAAGGAAAAGTCGAAAAATGACTAAATCGAATCGAGTCAAATCGATTTAATGAATCAGTTCGGTTTTTTAGAAAAATATTGGATAATTCAGTTTGATATTTTAGAAAATCAAAATATATCGGTCCAGCTTTCGTTTTTAATGAAAGAACCAACAAAAAACCGAACCGAACCGAACCGAAAAACATGAGTATTTAAATTTGATGAAAGAACCAATTCAAATGTGAAATAAGAAGTAGAACCATTGTAAATATCGTGATACTTACGAAAAATATTGTCTTTTGTTAGTGAAATAAAAATGTTTAGAATAAAATTAAAAATTAAATGAGAACGAGACAAAAGTTGAAAAATAAACCAAAATTTTAATTGAAATCAATACTGAAAATTGAACCAAAACCAAACCCAACCTATGATTTTGTCATTTATTAGACATTTATTATATAGTATTAATATTTATAAACAACAAATTTGAGTTTGAGAGAAGCAAGTCATAGAGATTTTGTTTTTTTTTTTATAGGAAAAATATTTCTCGTAATACCCGGACAAGGCCTAGACCCTTGCGGAGGGTAGAAAAAGCTGCTCCAACCCTTCAGGGGTCGGTCAAGCCCAATTCGGCCCCCATGACGGTTGACCAATGAGGCTGACACCCTCGGGGGTCGGCAAAGTCCAATTTTGATCACTAAGGGTCGGTCGATTAGAAGTTCGACCCTTGGAGGGTCGACCAAAGAGGTCCGAACCCTCCGGATGTCAATCTAAGGCAAATATGTCCCCTATGGGTCAGAAAAAGAGGTCGGGGGCTCTCTAGGGGTCGACCATGGAGGTCAGGATTCCCTAGGGGTCGATGGAGTCCAAGTAGTACCCAAGGCTGTTGCACTTTAACATTGCAACGTCCAGATGTTACACTTAGAAAGCGAAAGCTCCCATGGGAGTAACCATGGAGGTTATGACCCCCTCCCCCAGAGTCAACCGAGTCCAAGTAATATCAAAGACTGTTTGCAACAATCAGGAGTTACACCGAGAAGTCCAGCCCTCAAGGGGTCTACCATCGGGGGTCAGCCAAAGGGAAGTTTAACCCTCAAGGTCGACGTAGGAGGCCAAAGACCCCAAAAGGGTTAGTCGAGTCTGAATTTGAATCCTAGGGATTGACTGAGGTAGCTAGGACCTCTAAGGGTTGGCACAACCCAAGTCTGATCCCTAAAGATTGACTGAGTCCAAGTAACACTCAGGGACGTTACACTTCCAAGTTGTAATGACCAAAGGTTGCACTAAGAAGGCTAAGGCCTCAACAAGATAGCCATAGATATTAGGACCTCCCAAGTATCGATCGAGTCCAAGTAACATCTAAGACGTTACACCTTCAAATTGTAACAGTGATATTTACTCCAGGCTTAATGTTGACGTAACAAACGGTAGCCATTAAGCCACCATTAAGTAGAATAAATTCTCTGAAAACCGATTCGAACGACCAAGACTGATCGAATTAAGGGCGGTCGGTCGATTTTTAAGCATATGTCGGTGGGTGTCGGGTAAAAAATATATATTAACCAAATTTTTTGGTCGATTCAGTCGGTTAATAAAAAGTTTCATTATATAATATTAATACTTTTCATATATTTATTATTAAATTTATTGTAAAATTAACTTAATTTTAAAATTGCTTCTAAAAAGTATTTAACATGTTCATTTGTATGATGAATCTCAAAATTTTAATAAAAAGTTGTATGATGAATATGTTTTTTAATTAAAATGGTGAAAAGTAAAATGAATTAACCGACTTAATCGACCAAACTGACCGCTTTAACCAACTAAACTTACTAAACCGACCAACTTAACCTACCGGTCGATTCAGTTTTATTTACAAGCAAACTGATAAGGTCGGTTCGGTGTCAATTTTCACCTAAAATCGACATCGACCGATGAACACCCCTACCATTAAGTAGGCTGCAATAGTTACAACTCGAACGACTATAAAAAAGTCAGAATATCTCCATTTGAATCCATACCAAATCAGACCTAGTTAAGTGAATTGACTATAAGCTATTCCTAAAGTTCTCTCTCAAATACTCTAAAAAATACTTAGACATCGGAGGCCATGTGGCTCACACTACATTGTATGCCTAATTTTCATTTTTTTTTGCAGGTATCTCATTCTCGGTTTTTTGTAATATTGGTGAATTTAGTATGTGATTGATCTTTATTATTCATTTAGTCAAGAATTTAACTAACAGTTTCATGGTTGTAACTCTCTCCACTTTTTAACACATAATTGTGTGTGACAATCTTTAATGAAGGTCACTCAAGTTGCATTCAATAGAAATTAGAACGACAACGATATATATTTGAATTACAAGACAACATTGATTACTATTGCAACTGGAACAACCATGCAACTTATATCGTCTATTGAAACAAGTGTCCAATTAGATGAGCGGTCTAAAGTTGATCGAATATCACTCTTCAAAACGATATTGGAAAAAGTAATGTTATAACATTAAAGGAGAATTACGATGTACCATGAGTGTACAAGAGGTTCGCGAGTGGGATATACACGTGGAGCAACTTGGAAAGCCTAGATAAAAAAGAGAGTCGACAGTTCGCGTGATTGACAGGGAGGGGAGAATCTTCGATGATGCTTTCACGAGAGTCGTCATCGATAGGTAGAGTGGAATCCGAGTGTAAACACAAGTTTGAAGAGAAACAATTTGGCGGGTGTCAATACATGGTGTGAAATTAGAGAGTGATGACTTTTTGAACTTTTCACTTTCACATCTTAAAAAACTAGAGTCTAAACACATCTCAATAATGATGAAAGATCAACAATCGAATGATCTATAAAGTAAGATACATCATCTTATCTTAAAATTTCATTTTTAAGTAAATAACATCCAATCACGTATATTGTCTTGGTATATTATGGATATGAAATAAGACATACAATCATACTTTTTAAGAAAGTTCTTTATCATTCTTTATTTTCATTTACAAGGACGGTTTTTTCAGAGTCACGTCTCTATATATATTTTTTGTGAAACTTTTTTAAGTATTAACTTGGAATTTTGTGGTATACTCTTGTCTGTGATATGAATGTATATAAGTACCTTTATTTTTTTAAAATTCAAAGAACTTTTAAAATTTCAAATAAAAACGTTGAAGATTTTGTTTAATGATGATTAATTAATATTTTTATTTTTTTAATGGTCAAAAATATATTTCTGTAAGAAATAGTTAGTTGCACAAAATGTTTGCACATATTTTTTTTGTGTTTTTTTTTTTTAAATAAAAAAGATTGGGCGTTTTTGTCCATAAAAATTATCTAAAAAAACCTGAAAAAATAGACATAAATTTAAAGGTTAAATATTGAACAAAGTAAATCTTAAAAACAAGCCATTTCTCCGATTGTCCTTTGCAAAAATAGTAGCAAATATCAATTGGGCCTCAATGAACTGGCCTGATAGGTCCAATCCACTGCGGCCCGAGAAACGGGATCTGAGTGGATGGGTCTCTTTGTTAGTATCCATGTCAACTGCTTCGGCTAGCACGTATCACCGATTCAGTCGTCTTCAACGGGCCACCCAGCCCCGCCGTGTAGTCCCTCATGACGAGCTCGTCCCGTGGCTCACTCGCTCTGAATTCTATTGCAAGTGCGATCTCGAGTTGATTTTCTTCGACTCACTGAGCCATGAAGTGCCAGACCGTAGCGTGCATATGGTCCGGCGCGCCTCTGTCGCACAGAGTCACCGCCACTGCCGCGCTGAGCCACCCTCCCACTCTCTACACCGGCGGATCCGATGGCTTAATCATCTGGTGGAACTTATCTTTCAACGATTCCAGCACGGTATCTCGAATTACTATAGCTAAACTCCACGGTTGATTATGATATTTTGCTGATGATTCAGACTAGAATGCTTGAGACCATTAGTTAGTTGAGATAGATCAGTTTACAGTTTGGGTGTTCTTATTAATTTGATCAAATTTAATTTAATTCAATTTATCTGGTCTAACATCGTAATTCTGCTTAGATTGGTCAGCTTGTGGTATTAATTCATTTCGTATGATTCTTCGCCAACTGTTCTATGTCTGCTTTCGAATTTATGAATGGTAGATTTGCTCCATGGATTGATATTAAATCATCTAGCTTGATAATTAGTTATTCCCTTGATAGGAAATTGAACCGGTTGCTGTATTGTGTGGCCATGCTGCGACAATAGCAGATCTCGGCATTTGTTATCCTGTTGTCTCGGGGACGGGTAAGACAGAAATTTCAAGTAATGCCGAGGTGAAATCCCCTTCAGAAATTTGTGGTGCATTAGTAAGTGCGAGTTCTGATGGTGTGATGTGCATTTGGAGCAGGAGAAGTGGACTTTGCAGGCGCAGAAGGAAACTACCTGCTTGGGTCGGGAGTCCATCCATGGTGCGTACGATTCCGTCGAAACCAAGATATGTATGCATTGGATGCTATTTTATTGATAGTTCTCATTCTTCTGATCATCACTTTGTTGATCCAGCTGAAAGAAGTAATGCTTCGCCTGATAGAGAATATTATCGTAGAAAGCATACCAAATGCTCCGTCGTCATCGTTGATACATATACTCTTACCATTGTTCAAACTGTCGTGCATGGAAATTTGTCTATTGGCTCCTTGAGGTATATGGACATTGTCTCACCATTGACAGGTGAAGGGAATCATTCAGCAGTTATAGTTGATTCATTTGGCCGGCTACAGATGATTCCAATATCTAAGGAACCTACCCAAGATAAACTGGATGAGGGTAGCTTGCGCAGTAGTTCACAAGTGGATATTTCTATTTGGGGTGAGGTATTGAGTGAGAGAGGTCTGGTTTTGTCTGTTGTAACCAAACACAATGTTATTGCATTTTTGTTGCCCGATCGTTGTGTGTTTAAACTTCTAGTCAGTGGTCTAATGGTTGGAGAGTTTTCTTTCATGGGCAGTCCTTTTGGGTTTGATGAGTCTACCTCTCAAACTCATGCTGCTGGAGCAATGTTTCTTGATGGCAGTGATGAATTGAGTTCCATTGATAACCAGGCATGTCATGAAACATTTGTTGAAAAATTTGCTGTGTGGAATTCTGGAGGTCATGCAGTGGTCTATTGGATATCATTTTCAAATAAGATATTTGATTACAAACCTCTTTATGAAATTCCTGCATCTTTTATTTCCTCAGATGTCAGACTATCAATATCTTTTATTCAGCTAAATGAATATTTCATTCGCATCAAATCACTTAGCTCTCAAATTGAAGAGCCTTTTCATTGGACTTCTAATATCACAATTTGGTCACTACAAGAGAAACATCATGTTCATGAAAAGTCGTACATGAAATGCAAAATGATTGGTGAAGCTAGTTCATCAGCAGAGTGGATTCCAGATTCCACTTACCATAGTGACTCCAGGAAATATGGTGTAGGATCTAAGTTGCATTCTGATTGCTTATCTGATTCCAGTCCTGAAAATGTGGATGATTTGTATTTAGGGGACGGTGACAATTTTGTGCAGAAGGGACAAATAATATCTTCTTCTATGGTTATTTCAGACAGTTTATCTACTCCTTTTGCAGTTGTTTATGGCTACTTTAGTGGTGATGTACAAATTTTAAAACTTGATTTATTCCAAGGGCTCTCTTCTCATAGTGGAAGTCCACGCTGTGAAGTGAATCATCGTGTACCAAAACTATATCTTTCAGGGCATACGGGACCTGTACTATGTTTAGCAGTTCATCGAATAGTGGGCAAAGGTAACGAACAGGTTCTTTTATCTGGAAGTATGGATTGTACCATTCGGATATGGGATCTTGAATCTGGGAATCTTATCATGGTAATGCACCACCACGTGGCTCCTGTTAGGCAGATAATTCTTCCTCCTGCACATACTGACCATCCTTGGAGTTGTTGTTTTCTTTCAGTTGGGGAGGATTATTGTGTTGCACTTGCTTCCTTAGAGACTCTAAAGGTGGAGAGAATGTTTCCTGGACATCGCAATTATCCCCAAAAAGTTGTGTGGGATGGTGTAAGGGGTTATATTGCGTGCATGTGCAGTAACCATTCCAGTTCTTCTGATACTGTGGATATATTGTATATTTGGGATATTAAGACAGGTGCACGTGAGAGGATTATTCCTGGGGCAGCTTCTCATTCAGTATTTGATTATTTTTGTACAGGAATTGGCAAGAGTTTGCCTGGTTTTGTTCTGAATGGAAATACCTCTGCTTCATCTCTACTCTATACAACAGTCGAAGATGTGATTCTTTCTGATTCTCTTTCCAGCTATGGTCAGTCCATCGATACATTGAAGCCAATGGAAAATATGACGAATAAGGTAGAGCCAGGTACATCCAATGGACATGCTAGAAGACGGAAGTCTGCTAAATCATTTCTAAACGCTCTCTTTTATCCTGAGAGTGGAAAACATCCTATTAATAGCTCTTGTCCTTTCCCTGGGATTGCTACATTGAGCTTCAACCTTGAAGCATTAATGTCTTTCAATCAAAAGGCTAAGTCAATAGCAGATAGAAGTAATGTTCAAGATACTGCAACTCCGAAGGATCTGCAAGCAAGGATGTCAAGTCCCAATGCCAGGGATAAGAAAATGGACAATCCTTTGGTCCATGAAATTTCAACTGAATATAGTGAATTGCTTAACTGGATTAGTCCATATGAAGAATGTTTAATTCGGTTCAGCTTGTCCTTTTTGCATGTATGGGGTGTTGATAATGATCTTGACAATTTGCTAGTAACTGACATGAAGTTGAAAAAACCAGAGGGCTTTATTGTAGCTTCTGGTTTGCCGGGGGATAAGGGTTCACTAACTGTAACATTTCCCGGTTTGAAAACAGTTCTTGAGGTAGTATGGATAATCTGTATTGAATAAAGGGGTGTTTTTACATTTCGTTAATTTCTTCTGACTCTTGAAATTCAATTTCAGCTTTGGAAGTCATCCTCAGAATTTTGTGCCATGAGGTCACTCATGATTCTGTCTCTTGCTCAACACATGATTAGCTTGTTTCACTCAGGTTCATCTGCGAGCAGGTTAATGAAAATTACTGTGAGCAATCTTGTATTTTAATTTTTTATGAGTAAGAAAAAACCTCCCAAGTTTCAAATTTAGTCCTGAACTCACAAGTTTATTTATTTATTGTTGTTTTTTAAAAATTACCTGGCCATCATTGTTCTGTTCGCTTAAGATTATTCCTTTAACTAGTATGTTTGGTTTGAAGAAACCACATGAGATCTTTAATTTGATTATGTGACCTCAAGGGATTTTGAACACAGGATTATGATATGACTCCGGCGTTACGAGTGTACTCTCGTAAAAATAAGGCGAAAGGCAACGATCCGGTTTGAGGAGAGCGAATCCCTATTTATGTTATTTTTAATTGTTTTTATTATTCTTTAATGTTTTTTATTTCCGTACAGACATTATTATTATTTCCTAATTTGGTAGTTTTAGTTTTGAATAGGGAGAGGTATATAAGCTTCATAAAATTAGGGTTAGGGTTAGCAAATTAGATCTGTAATCTCTTGGAGAAATTGGGAGAGTTCTAAGGCCTCTTGAATGTCCTTAGCAGTTAATAACAGTGGTGGCTAACCGGATTCTATCAATTTGGTATCAGAGCACGATCTTGGTCAATGGTGGGCAAGATGGAAGGGAGAGTGGCGACGTTGGAAGAGAATGTAGCGGGAGTTGTAGCGAAGCAGGAGGCAATTGAGGAGAGTATGTTAGCCAAGTTCGCAGAAGCGGAAGAACAGAAAAAATCTCACTTCGATCTGATACGGGAGGAGTTGCGACAGTTGCGGGAAGGAGGCCAGGGGTCGACGGCGCCTGGAGAAGCATCGGTCACTGTAGATCGGGGCAAGCGGCCGTTCAGGGTAAGTGTGGGTGAGACGGGGTCGGTGAAAGAGTACCGAAGACAGTTTGAGAGGTGTGCTAAGGATATGAAAGAGCTGAATGAGGAAGCCTTGGAGGGATAATTCGAAAGTGGGCTGAGAGAGGAAATTCAGAGTGAGCTGAGGAAATTACAACCTATAGGGTTGACGGCGAAAATGATGATGGCTCAGATAGTGGAAGATGACTTTGCAGTTCAACAAAAGCGAAGGGGGGAGTCGGGTCAATGAAAAGTAGTGGAGGATGGACCAATTTGGGAGGCAATAGTGGTGGCTCCAGTAGTGTGGGTTCACGGTCGTTAACCTACACTCCAGACAGAGCAAACCAGACGACCCCTTCTATCTATATTAGGGAACAGAAAACAATTCCCAAAATTGGGGTGCCTGCGGGAAGTAATCTGAGGGGACCGTTCAAAAGGTTGACGGAGGCCGAGATCAAAGTGAAAAGAGAGAAGGGATTATGTTTTCGGTGTGATGAGAAGTTTGCACCAGGACACCGTTGCAGTAGGAAAGAACTACAAGAAATTCAGTTGGTGGGGGTCGTGGGTGAGGAAATCATTTCCTGGGTCATGCAAGGGGAGGATGAGGAAGTCGAAGTGGTGAGTATTGAACATGAGCCGATGCTGCTTGATGTGCCCGATTTGGCCCATTTGTCGTTATAGTCTTTAGCATGAATTGATGCACCTAAAACGATGAAATTGAGGGGTATGGTGGGCGAGTACGAGGTGGTTATCCTGGTTGATAGTGGGGCTTCTCACAATTTCATTTCTGTCACAGTGGTTCATAAATTAAACATTGCCATTGAACCAACGACTGCTTGTGGGGTGGTCTTGGCACGGGCGATTCTGTCCGGGCGGCAGGCCTATGTAAAGGGGTAACGATTCACCTTCCGGAGTTAACTATCATATATGATTTTTTCCCGTTACCGCTTGGCAGTGCTGATGTTATATTGGGAGTGGCATGGTTGGAGACGTTGGGGGCAATAGAGATGGACTATCGCGCTCTTACTATGAAATTTCACATAGGGGGGTGGATGGTTCAGTTGCAAGGAGATCCCACGTTGATGCGTTCTCAAGTGTCGCTGAAATCCATGATGAAGGCATGGACTGATCAGGATCAGGGAATTCTTATTGAACTTAACCGGTTCGAATTAAGGGATGCCATCTGTGAAGCCTATAGTGTGGAACGGGAGCAGGATATGACTGAGGGGGTGCAGGATGTCTTACAACAGTTCGAGGAAGTTTTTGACAGTCTTGATACATTGCCTCCGTCTCGTGGGCATGAGCATGCTATAGAACTACAACCTGCCACGGGCCCCGTAAATGTTCGACCATACAGGTACCCTCAATTTCAGAAAAATGAGATTGAAAATCTTGTGAACGAAATGTTGTTAGCAGGTATCATTCGTCCTAGCACAAGTGCGTTTTCCAGCCCAGTCATATTAGTTAAGAAGAAAGACGGCAGTTGGCGGTTTTGTGTGGACTACAGAGCGTTAAATCATGTGACCATCCCAGACAAATTCCCAATTCTGATGGTTGACGAGCTACTCGATGAGTTGTATGACGCAACCATATTTTCTAAGATTGATTTGAAATCAGGGTACCATCAGATTCGGGTTCAGGAGAGTGATGTGCACAAGACAGCTTTCCGCACTCATGAAGGGCATTATGAGTTTCTGGTTATGCCTTTCGGTCTTCGCAACGCACCGTCCACGTTTCAAGCTTTGATGAATGACGTTTTGAAACCGTTCTTGCGCCGTTTTGTGTTGGTCTTCTTTGATGATATCTTAGTGTACAGTGCGTCGATGCAAGAACATCGCTATCATTTGGCAGAGGTGTTGCATGTGTTGTTACAAAACCGTTTGGTTGCCAACAGGAAAAAATGTATGTTCGGGGTTAGGCAGATTGAGTACTTGGGTCACCTGGAATCCGGCGAAGGTGTACAAGCCGATCCAACCAAAATTGAGGCGATGGTAAAATGGCCTACTCCGCTAAATCTGAGGGACTTGCGGGGATTTTTGGGCCTAACAGGCTATTATAGGCGATTCGTGGCAAATTATGGCACTATTGCTTTGCCGTTGACTCAATTATTGAAAAAGGGGAAGTATGTGTGGACCGATGTGGCCGAAGAGGCTTTTCAACATCTGAAAAGCGCAATGACTAGCGTCCTTGTGTTACGTCTACCGGACTTTGCTAAACCATTTGTAATAGAAACAGATGCTTCCGGGGTTGGGATATGAGTCTTTTTGATGCAAGAGGGGCGGCCATTGCTTTCTTTAACAAGGCGTTATCGCCCACCCATCGCCATAAGGCTGTTTATGAGCGTGAGTTGATGGCCATGGTTTTCGCCATTCAGAAGTGGAGGCCG
>JBBMEG010000022.1:9716881-9759859 GCA_037832605.1 Cyclanthera cordifolia
GAATGTATGTATCGTGCTTTTCAAACAATCTCATTCGAACGAGTACTATATTTTTCTTTCAAAACTAATTAAAATAATCACTCATTTTCTCAATATCATACACCTCTACGATGAAAGCAATGACGACGAGTACAAGTAATGTTAGAAATTCATGTTTGATTCCCCAACTTTACAGTATTGGTGCTACTTAGCGTTTCTCGAGTTCAATCAGATAACAGAGATTGATGATTTGATTAACAGAAATACATACAGAAAATGAAAATTAATTAGAATCTAATTAAATGCCAGAAAGGAACTGCAATTGCTTGAGAAGAGGGCTTAGAGTTTCCATGAATTTTTCAGATGGATGGTTGTGAATTCCTTCGTATGTCGTCACAACTATTGTTGGATTCTTCGAATGCCTTTGTATTTGTTTCTTTACGTTACATGTGTGATGGGTGCACCGATAATAGCTCCTACAAAAAAAAAAAAAAAACTTTCTTCAATTACAAAAAAGAAAAAAAAAATTATAGATTTTATTATTATTATTATTTATTGATTTAGGTTGAGATTGATATAATGAAAAAAAAAATAAACTAATTAGAGAAAATAATGGCTCGTGTCAATTATTAATTTACCACACATTATAATAGTAATAACAGTTTTTCTTTCAAATTTTTTTTTTTTTTTGTAAGATTACAACAACGGTTGGGATATGAAGATTCGAACTTATGATTTCATGTCTTGCGGCGTTCACTAATGTCACTGAACTATTGTTCTTTTGGCTTTCAAAATTAAATTGTTAACCTTTGTTTCAACGTAAGACAACAACAAAAATCAGAGATATTTGGAAGTAAGTTGTTCTTACTTTTTTGGGAGATATTTAGATGTAGACTTTAAGAATATTTAAAAGTGATGATTTATCGTCAAAAACTTGTTTGAATGTAGTTTCTAAGAGTTTAAGAATTATTATATTTAGAATAAAGATTTATTTTTGTATTTATAAGTAATGATTAATAATGATTCCAGTCAAAAACTTGTTTGGATTTAATTTTTAAGAATATTTAAAATTAATATTTAAAATGAGAATGTATTTTGAATTTTTAAAAGTAATGATTAATAATAATTACAATAAAAAACTTATTTTGGAGGTAATTTTTAAGAGTATTTAGAATAAAAATTTATTAAATATCATATCTTAAAAGTCGAAGATAAATTTATGTCTACTTTTTTTTTTTTTATATTTGTGTAGAGATATTTTGTGTATACTCACTCAGAAGGTTACATACATACATATATATATATATATATATATACATACATATATATATAAATATATATACATACATACATATATATATATATATATAGATGAAGTAAAAGCAGTCCAAATTATAGATATTTAAGTAAGTTGATTTCAAAGCAGTTTTTGAAATGATTGAAACTACTCAACCCCATCCATAATCTTATGAGAGCCTACCTAGCTAGGGTAGTATCTATATTGGATACTCAATAACAAATCACCATCTTTTAGAACCACTTTCCATTTTCCCCCCTTTTCACATCAACTTGTACCAATGTTTTAGCTACCCTTTTTTTTTTAATTTCTTCCCCGTACATATACTAAATTCACAAATCGAATGGATTAGTGGCGCAGTGGTTTCATTGTTTGGTGTTATTCCAGTTCAATACCAGCGTCACAGGTTCGATCCGTGAAATCGGTATTAGCTCTATCCCTCCGGTGGACATCTCTACTCTTGGGTTGGGTTGATGAATGGTTTAACCTAATTCAAGAAAAATAAAGGAACATACCTCGGAAAGGTGCTATGTTTGACAGCCTTTTGTCCATATTTCCTCCATCTATAGCCATCATCAAGAACATCCTCATCACTTCTTGTTTGAAAAGCAACTCTTGGCAATGCACTTCTTTTTCCCATATTCACCATTTTCCCTTTGTTCTTCCCTCCACAATAACCCTCATTTTTTCTTCCATCCTCATAATTATAATCCACCATGGCCATTGCTCCACTTGCCTTCTTCTTTTCCAAACTCAAACAAGAATAATAATGCTCAGAAAAAAGCCCATGAACCCAATCAATTTCACAACCATCACCACCATTATTAATAGAGCTTTGCTTATTCATTGAAGAACTAGAACTTGCCATTAGCTAGGGTTCTTAGTTTTACCAAATTACAATGAACTCAAAAACCTTATATATGTTTTTTATTTTTTTTTAAAGGGAGAAATATAATTAATTAATATTTAAGGGTTATATATTTTGATTTGGGGTGGGGCAGTTGAACAGAATTAGTAGGTAAGTGTTTGTTGGGTTCTAACTTGTTGAGTTTCAACTTTCAAAGCTATCTTTTGTGTTTGGCTAATGGAATTTATATGTGATGGCTTGTGATTTCAGATGTTGTTGATGATGTTGTTTAACTGCCTCAAGAGGAAAACAGGTTGTGGTAGTTTGGAAAAAACCACACCTTTTTTTTCTTTTTCTTTTTCTTTTTTTCTTTTTTTTTTTCTTTTTTTTTGCAGTCAAAGTCCATATATTTTTTTTATTTATATACTTTTATTTTGTTCTATCTAGTCATTTGCACTGAGAAAAAAAATTGAATTATTCTTTAGTGTTATTTTTGTTAATTTTCCTTGAAAAACTCCTTTTCTCAACTATAGTAATATATCCATTTTGGTTCATCAAAAAAATAATAATAATAAAAAAATATATATCTTTCTAAAAATAAATATTTAATATTCTAAATATAAATAAATCTTTATCATGTTGTACTAATAAAACTAATATATGAGTTCTTATTTGCGTAAATCAAAAATTAAATGAACGCAGTAATATTTGTAGGCTTAAATTTCAAAAATAAAAACGGGATGACTACGAGGTGGGGTATAAGTTATTAGATCTTTTAGTCTCAATAGAAATATCATTAATTAAAAAACTTTTTTTAATTTAAGAAAAGAAAAGGTAAGTTTCATAAACTTAATTATTTTTAGTATTAAAAATAATATATATGATTAAGAATTAAAATGTTTCTTTAAGAGAGAGATTTTTTTTTTTTTTTTGGAGAGATCAACTCAAACATAACTAATTCAATTATTAACACAATATTAAAACAAAATCAAAGGTTGAACCATCGCACTCATATCATATCAACAAACTAATGTGTAACACATACTAGTTTTTCCTTATATAATTAATAACACATCACTTTTTAATGTTATGTCAAAAAAAAAAAAAAAAAAAAAAAACACTTTTTAATGTTTTCCCACAACCTCATTGTCAAAGTAATTAAATCTTGATAATAACTCCAATACCCCTTAATCAAACAACTAATTTAATCTCAACATTAATACGACATTACCCCACTAATTAACTATAAATTCCCGTTTGACTTAATTTTAACAATCTGCATCTACTTAAAAAATATATATTCTCAATAGAATTTAATTTTGGTCCTCCAACTTTTATATTTTTTTCATTTTTGTCATTAAATTTTCAAAAGTCTAATTTTAGACTTTGAACATTGAGTTTTATTTTATTTTTACCCATAAACTTTCAAAAAGTCAAATTAATCTCTAAATTTTGAAATTTGTTCCATTACGATGAATAAACTTCCCTAATTTTTTTAAAAAATGGATGCTTAGATTTTTTTTTTTTTTTTTCTTTTTCAAATTACCATCCCCTCGGTTATAAATTTTAAAATTATCTTTATATTTGATTGTGTTAAAATTATTAGTATTATTGAATCAATTTCAATTAATATTAACTTTTAACTTTAAGTTGAAAGACAATTTATTTATTTATTTTAAAATTTAAGTAATAAAATTGGAATTTTGAAAATTTAGATATGAAAATGAAACAAAATTTTCAAAAAAATTTAAGAATTAAAATTATATTTTTAAAAATTCAAAGATGAAATTGAAATAAAGGTAAAAGTTTAGCGACCCAATATTATTTTTATTTATTAAAATAATATTTTCTCCGAAAACAACACTAGTGGGTGAATACGAAACTTCCGACCTCGACCGCGTGGTAAATTAGAAGTCATGCTCACTTTTGTAGCCTCTCCACTTCCTATAATCAATATATTGTATAAGATTTTGTTTATATATAATAACAACAATTATTATTATTATTATATTTTCAAAAAATATAATAACATATTATTATTTTATTATTGTTATTCTAATAAAAATTATATCGGTTAGATGAAGATGAAAGTACTACGCAAGTTGAGGATCTCATAATGTCAAACATTGATAAAGTGGGATTGACAATTAATTTTGAGATAGATTCTCACACTTTCTAATAATACGTACATATTGGATAATCTTAATAATGTCGATGATTTATATTTATTGTAATTTTCACAAGTGTGTTTGAAAGTATTGTTTACACCAAAACTGTTGGGAAAAACCTTCCCTAATAACAGCTAGAAAGAACTTCCACTATCTGAAAAATGGTTACAATCACACAGAATTCTCTCCCCAACCCCAAGAATACAAAAGGAATTTAATTAGAGTCAGTACAGCTTATAGTGTTTGGAGTGCACCACTTCTTGCTTCTTTTCGATGTGGGATAATCCGCTTCAAATATTTTGCCAAAAATCCAACAAAAACAATGAATTTTTTGATATATATATATATATATATATATATAAAAGAAAGTTTATTTTCCTTCTTTTTGAAACTTAGAACTTGATAGGGTTAAAGTTTCAATTATCAAAAAGTAGTCTATGATCAAAACGAAAGTAACATTGAGTTTAATCCATGGTAATCACATATTTAATTTGTGGGTTAAAATATCATTTTGGTCCTTAAATTTTATGTTTTGTTTCATTTTTGTTCCTAAATTTTCATAAGTCCAATTTTATTCCCTCAATTCTCAAGTTTTTTTCATTTTTGTTCCAAAACTTTCAAATATGGTCCTATTTGATTCTTGAACTTTAGTTTTTAAACTTTCAAAATAAATTAAATTTAGTCTTTAATGAACATTTTATTTGTTAATTTTTCCTTAAAAGATTATCATATTTTTGTATAAATCTTAGAAATATGATCACATAGTTTCTTTACCTATATTAAAATTATTAATTTTATTGAATAAATTTCAATAAATATTATCTTTAAGCTTATCCTATGAGCCAATTTTAAAAACTAAAATGGAACAAATTTAAAAGTTCAAGTACTGAAATTGGACTTTTAAAAACATAGAAAACGGTCAATATGACAAAATATCAAAATCTAGAGATCAAAATGCATTCTACCTTAATTATTAATTAATTTCGTGCTTTTTTTTTTGACATCTAAATATCATAGCTAAGGTAAGATAGTATGTCTTATGATAGTAGTCAAAATGGGCATAAAAATAGGTTAGAATTTCTTTTTATCCTTAATTTGGCTAACTAACATAAATCACCTCTTGCCAAAAAAAAAAAAAAAAAACCCTCTTGTTCTTCCTTCATTGACACCACAATATAATTTTGCACTAGATATTCAACAAATTGACTTTTTTTTTTCTTTGAAAAACTAACACAAACTATAATATTATAATGTTAATGGTTGATTACAAGATTCAAAAATAGAGAGTCAAGACAAATCACAACCATCCCAAAATTAGATCTTACCATTAGCTTCCAATTTCTTTAAATTAAGACTAATTAATCATCCATGATCATGTTCTATTTTCCAATTGGTTGGGAGATCATAACTTTTACAATTGTCAATTCATAAAAACCAAATTACAACAATAATTCACTTTCAAATTACAAACAAAGCTTTGGTCATCCAAAAAGCAAATCCTCCAAACCATTGAACAAATCTTCACTAGAGAATTCAAATGGCTTAACATTCATCAATACTCCCCCTTCAGCCACACCTAATTCCATTATTGGCTGTTCTTCCTCAACATTAGATGCCACAGAAGTTGAATTATTGGGGGAGAGAACCATGTCGAAAGTCGAGTTCTCCGGCGGCACCGGGAACTTCTTTCGGGTGGTCCCGGCAAGGGCATTGCGGCGAGTCGGTTCGGCGTGGTTGTGCTCGGCCGTGTAGGTGACGAGGAAGACGTCGGGATCGGTGAGGCTGCGTTCGACTTGCTTTCGGGCGGAGCATCCTTTGGAAGAGCTGCATCTATAGTAGCTTCTTGGATATGGAGAGCCTTTGATTGGTTTTTGTCCATATTTTCTCCATCCCCATGAATCTGAACATACGCTCTCTGCTTTCACCTCTTTCACTATTCTATTTTGTCGGCTTTTCTTGCTGTTCAAACCAATCAATAAAAAAAAGTCTTTCAAAATCTTCATTTTATTATTATTTTTTTCATTGCTTTCACATTATTATTATTATTATTATTGAGCATTCAGACTAATATTCTCTATAGAAATTAGATCAAGCAAAAAAAAGAGAGAAAAATTTCAATTTTTATCTTGGATTATTTTATGTAATCATTTAATTTTCAAAAAAAAAAAAAAAAAAAAATCAAATATAGCAAAAAATGATTCAATTTTTTGATAAAATTTCAATGGTGAAATAAGTGAAATTGATAAACTTCAAGTACACTTCAAACTTACAAATTTTGATTTTTTTTTTTTAATGAATAAAATATTTTTAAAAAGTTGCTATAATTAAAATAAAGAGGTCAAAGTTTTCTATCTATAAATTTTTTTTCTAAATACCACTTCTATATTCATAAATTTTATATATTTTCTTGGAAAATCTTAGTCATGAAGTTAAAAAGAAATATTGTTTTCTTCAAAAAGAAAATTAGTTTCAATTGATTAACTTTCCGAAAAGAAAATTAAAAATGTAATATTACATCTTCTAATAATTAGTTTCAATTGATTAACTTTCCGAAAAGAAAATTAAAAAAAAAAATCAATTTATTAAGTTAAATGATTTTGAATAAATTAAAATTTCTTTGTAATTTTAAGGTTAGAATTAATTTTTATGATTTAATAAAACGAACTTCATAATTACTACTAAGGTTTTATCAAGCCACAATAGTTCAACAATGTCCAAACCCATCAATAAAATCATCTCGAAAGTCTCAACAATGTATAAAGTTATAATCATACAATCAAAATATTTATAAATTAATTTCTTACTAATTTTCCTCAGAACTAAATATTTGAAGAAATTTATCCAACAGAATAAATAGATGTGAGAAAATAATCTCCTTATAAAGTAAAAAAATGGGATTTTTTTTTTCCCCTTGATTGATTGAGAAGTAATTAAGAAGTTACACACCTTGGTTTGTGTTTAGGAGCAGCAGTTTGCTTCTTCTGAAGAAGCTTTTGATCATCACGATGTTCCTTAAACTCTCCGAAAACATCAGAAATGGAAGCTGAATAATAATTATTTGGAGAAATTAAGGATCCAAATCCTTCAAATTCATGAGAATTATTAGAAGATGAAGAACAAGTTGCTGCAGTGTTATCAAAGAGTTGAGGATAAACACAAGAAAAACCATCTTCTTCACTCAAAAAACTAAACAAATTAGGATCTTCTTCCATAAGCTTTGTAACTGTTGAACTTTGCCTGCTGCAACCTTTCACAATTGCTTGCAAATCCCAATCTTCCATTTGAATTATTAATTCAAAAGGGCAAAAAAAAAAAAAAAAAGTAATTGGAGGGCTGACTTTGAAAATAAAGTTGGGAGCTTTGAGCAAATAAAAATTTCCCAAAGTTTGTTCCTTTAAATAATTGGAGAAAATGGGATCTTATGAAAGAAAGTGTTGTTTGGGATTGGAAGAACCACTTTGCTGCTTTAATATTTTATATTTTCATTGACTTTGTGAAATGTCAAAAGGGTTAATAAAAAAAAAAAAAAAAAAAAAAAAAAAAACTAGTTTGATGTGTGAAAGAGAGATGGATTTTTATTTTAAATTTTTTTAATATTATTATGTTATTTTCATACTATTTTCTGAGTATATTTTTATAATTAGTGGAGAGAGTTGTTGATGATTGTAGTTGTCCATGTTAACAAGCTTTCCTCTTTAAATATCTCAATAAATATCTTAATAATGGCTTTGAAAATTATAAAGTGCCCTTTTTTATCTATATCTACAATCAGTACTTCTAAAAGCAACTACAAGAAGGGGCCAATCGTCGGCATAGATTGTCTTTACGCTCGAGGAAACAATCTCCGACAGTTTTTCAGTTCTACTCGTCATGATCAATGTTTTGAAGAACGTGCACAGCCGAATACAATCATATCGAAAAAATTATTCACGTAGCAACTTTATATCGATTTTCAAGATCAAACCCGTAACGTGCTATTAAATTGAATTACCACGTCGCTGACTATTTCAATGGTGAAGCCAAGAACTGATTGAATGTATCATTTAAACAGATTGAGGTGAAAATATTTTGACCATTTAAAAAAACGATCAATTGTGTGTTGTATGTAAGAAATATTTTCAGAATTTTTTTTTTTTTTTTTGCTATACATGAAAAATCTCAAAAAAAAAAAATCAAATAATTATTGATTTTAATCTTTATATTAACATATTAATCTACGAGAAATAGCCTTTTTTTTTTAATTTTTGAAATATATTCAAGTTATATCTTGGCATGACCTAAAATGTAAAACCACATTTTTATTTTATTTTAAATCTAAAAATATAAAATTGAAATAAAGAAAAATAGAATGTGGCTCATATTTGAAAACATAAGTGACAATCATATTCATGTAAAACCTAAATATTTTTAGTATAGGTTACTCTTCTTATAGACGCAAGGTTAATTACTCTTCTCGACTAGTTATTTTTTTTCGTATAGGTTGTCCAGATTGTCCAAGTAGTTGGTCATAGAACTCTGAAAGGTATTTGGTCTTTTGGTGTTGGCCTCATAGAAGCATGAGTCTGAGTACCCCTTCGTTATATTATTGATGACGGTTTGTGATCCATTGCTCTTATATAGGTTCATATTTATCTAGTGTTTGAGATGATTATTGAGTTTCATAGCTAATGTTTTTTATATGTGAATTGCCACATGTAACACGAGCTTTACCAAAATGTCCATTAAAATGTATAGTGACCATGGATTTGTTGCATTCATTTATGTTCCTTGTTTTAGTTTGATTATCCTTCCGCATGATCATGATTTTAGGGGTGAGTACGATTTTGTACTTAGGTTGTAATTTTATGTTTTATCATTGGATATCCTATATTTGGTTTCAAATCATAATTTGAAACTATTTATTTTTATGGATTTTCAATGCAATGTTTCATTGATGTTTTATTTTAAAGACATATCCCTTAGCTTATTTTATCAATTTGTTTGTTCATTAGGGTAGAAATCTAGGATAGACCGTAACCGACTCGGGTCTTTAATCGTCAATGATGGGTATTGTTGGATCCCTTGAACAAAGGCAAATTTTAGCGATGGTTAAGTTTCTTTTAGTACAAATTAGAGAAAGAATCTATTAAACTGATTGTTGTATTGAACTGGAAAACCACTAAACAATAAAATTAACACGCAAAGACTTTAGCGATTGTTATGTAATACCCGAAACAATATAACTTCTGGTCGAGATTTTGGTTCCTGGTTGATAATGATTTCCATTAGTAACGTTATTTTTTTCATCGACAACTACTCCGTAGTCGATTGGGTTAATTCTTGAAGTAGGAGGACATAATGTTATATTAATTTTGAAAAGAGTGATTAGTTAACTTTGAAAGTTGCAATGTTATTGAATGTCTCGTTTTGATATTTTACTATCTTAATAAATGGCCACCATAGAGTATGAATTCATTTGGAGCTCCCTTTATAATGTATTGTGTATCACTATTTAATATTCAAATCCAATTGAACGAGAGAATTTAAATGCGTAGGTTCGTAGTTATTAGGTTCGGGAACATATGATGTTAGAGCTCTACCTTTATTGATAATAATATATATATATTTTTTTTTTATCTAATGATTTTTTTTTTTTTAGTACAATAAGAAGCATTTGATACTCGAACTATTGATTGAGTAGATGTCAAGCATCATTAGTATCAGCTGAGTTATACTCATTTTGATTTTTTTCAACGGATACTTGAAAGTACAATGGAATAATACTTTGGGTATGATTTTTATAAATCAACATTAAAACTTATAAGAATTTCTAGTTCCACTAAAGGGTTTTTTGTTTTTGTCTTGATTCTGCTTCTAAAATTAATTCTTGTTTCTGCAAAATTTATCATTTTTCTTTAAGACCGGACGAAAAATTTATGGTAGAAAATCGGTAGGAATTAGGTTTCTTGCCATTTTTTTTTCTTCATTTTAAAATATTTTTTAAGTGATAATTTCAAGTAATTTTTATAAATATCCATAAAATTTCAATTATATTGTAAATTATTAAAGAAAAATAGTCATTTGGATAAAAAAATTGACCAACAAATATTTTTATCTAAAAATAAGAAATAACAAAAAAAATAATTAAAAAAAAAAACTGATCGAAGAAATGAGGACAAGAAATCCATTTATCAACTAGAGGAAAGTTTTCTCAATCCCCAATTCCATTATGTGCTTAATCGAGGATTCATCGACAGTCCTCCGAGAAAAATGAACATCCATATTTCTCGTATTGATCTAATACTATTATGTTAAAACACATACTATTAAAATTTAATAATTTAACTCGGATAGAACATTATAATAAATTGAATAAATATTTATGAACATATTTTCATCATTGATTGGCAACTCTTTTTATGGATGTCGACTTTAACAAAAGTCCCACCAACTCAATTAAAATTAAAAAAATAAAAATAAATAATAATAAATAAATAAATAAAATTAACATCATAGGTTGTTCCCCATCCTTGTGCCTTTTCCCACGCTTGATATCCCATTCCCTATTATATATAATACTTCCAAATTTTTTTTTTTTTTTTTATCAATAATTCTAAATAAACAACCCATTGTTTTTCCACTTTCAGTCAAAAAAGCCCACTGCCTAAATCTTTATAATCTTATCAAGAAGCTTTCTAAAAGTCAAACACCCCAAAATTTAAATTAAATTAAAATTAAATTAATAAATAAATAAAGTCCTCCTTTGCAACTTGGCCCCTTCCACTTGATGAGCCAAACCCTAATCTAGTTTCTTCCCATTCAAAACGATAAGGACTAGCACCTTCAACCCTATTCTATATTGCCTCTCTTCAATTTAACTCATTTTAATTAGCCTAAGTTTTTTTTTTTTTTTTTACAAAATTCTCTAACTTTGTTAGGTTTTATTTGGGTGTGCTTTTATGTGTAATTCATGCTAAAATGTTGTTTAGCTAATAAATACAATAATTCAATTGCATCAGTGTAGATGGAATCATCAATCAGTAAAGGATTCGATTTTCAACTTAAGTTATCGTAAACTTCAAATTAAAAAAAATAAATAAATATATTTAAATGGGAATTTTTATCTTTATGTTAATAAATATCTTTTGTGGAATTCATTAGTAATCAAGAGTCTTTTTAATAAAATAAAAATTATGGGTTTAATTATGGTGCTTACGTATTCAAGAATTAATTTAATCTATATCCATAATTAACCATGATTTTTTTTTTTTAATTAATTTTTGATGTCGCGTGATAGCTTTCCTCACGTTATAGGTATTTATCAAAACAGATATCAAGCCAAAATAAATCTCCAAAATTAGAAATTCATTCTTCTGAAAAAAAATATTAAAATAACCCAAATATCAGTAGAACTTTTTTAGATGCTCTTTTATAGAAATTTATAAAAGTAGTCCAATATAAAAAATATATATCAGGGGTATGTGCTCCGACTTGGGTTGGGTTAGAAGATTTTTTGAACTAACTCAAAATTTCGAGTTGGTCATTCCTTCATCTGTCCAATTCTATGCAATAAAGCAACTCAACTCAATCCGACCTTATATTTTTGGGTTGGGTTGAGTCCACAGTTCTGTTAATTTAATTTTTTTCTCTATAAAATAACTCAATTCATATTCAAAAATATATAAATAAAAGATGATTGATACTATATTATCTAATTTATCGGTGCATTTTATTTATCTATATGCTAACTTGCTATTTTTTCAATTAATTTTTGTTTAAACACACCTACAAATATTATATATTTATTATTTCTTAGCTCGTGTTGAGATGGATTGAGTTGCACGAGCTGAAAGTTGGTCAATCCTAGAAGTACCAACCTATGTAACCCAACAAATATAAAAAAAATATAATCTAATCCAACCCAAATAAAATTTTAATCCAACCCAACTCTTACAATTTGGATTGGATAGTCCAAGTTGCTCGAGTTGTCGATTGTTAACACCCATAATAATTATAATTATGTTTACATTCAAAATATATATATATATATATAATCATTAATATTAATGAATATTATCCCATAATTTTTTATAATACTGATATTAACGAGTATAGATATTTATAATCTAATATAAAATCGGATATATTTATTTTTATATAATATAAAAATACTTTAGAATATATCTTTATTTATAACTATTTTTATATTTATAATTATTTGTTGAGGAAAAATCATAAAAAAAACCCTATTTTTTTTTTATTCAAGCCTTTTGAGATGCGAGTCACGCTGTTCAAATAGATTTTGTGGGTTTTTTCTTTTTAAGATGACATCACGTTAACATCATTCCCAAATAACACATTCCTTACTTCTCCTCTACAGCTGGGACGCTACAGCTTTCTAGACATTTAAATAATAATATATGAAATCATTTCTTTTATTTATTTATTTTTTTTTTTTGAGAAATATGAAAATTACAAATTAATGTTTTGTAAAATTTTTTTTTTTTTTTTTTAATATAGGACTACAGGTATGTTGTTAATGCCAATCAAATCTTAAGAGGTGTTTGGACGTGAATTTAGGGGTATTTAGAAAATGAGAATTTATAAATTTTCTTATAAAAATTACATCCAAACTAGTTATTAGAATCACTCAAATAATTCATCATTTCTAATCACTTGAAAAAGTCTTCATTTCTATTTTTTGTGTCCACGTATGTGCATTATTAATTAAATATAAATTGATATTTGATTAATAATTTTATTAATTTATTAGAAAAAATAAAAACTTAAGGTATATAATTTTTTTTAGGGAATTTAACATGGATATTCAATTTGAATATAATTATTACATATTCATCCCAAATTGATTTTAATTGCAAATGTATTCAAATGGATTTTTATATTTTTAATAATCCCTAAATGTCCCTTTCTTCGACCTCAAGCCCTAAATTTTTTTTTTCTTTCGAACCTACAAATAGTAGAAGATGACTGCCACAACCGTAGAAGATGGTTGCGATCGGCCGGAGAAGAAGGTCGCGAACGGCCGGAGAGGATGACCGCGAACGGTCGGAGAAGATGACCGCGAACGGCCGGAGAATATGGCTGCGAATAGCCGGAGAATATGGCCGTGAACCGCCGGGGAAGATGGCCGCGAACTCTTCGTTGTCGCCGTCGTCGGGAAGCTCTATGGCCGCCGTCGGTCGTCGGAAAGCTCTATCGCCGCCGCCGATCGTCGGGAAGCTCAATCTCCTTGATTTGCTCCTAAAATTTCTCCCAGATTATGATGATGGCGGCTGCAAAAAACCCTAAAATCATAAGTTTCTGAGATGTAGAAGATAAAAAAATACATTAATAATACCAATACGTATGTAATACTATTATATAATACCTTTTTTATTACTTTTATAATGCCGATAGTTGATACTGTATTACATAGGTTATATATTACCTAGATGATTATACCAGAATAATACAATAGTCATACAATTCAGATTAGATTGTAAACGTTATAATATATTAGTAATACACCCGAGATCTGTGAATTAAATTTTTTTGACGTTTCTAATATATTATTATAGTATAATATAATACTAATGGGTGGATTAATAAACACTATATTATACAGATACATATATAATATCTTAATGATCATATAATACCTAAATAATACATCATTAATGGCATTTTTATAAATAAAACCACCTTCAATTTAGGGTTTCTTTCTTATTAAAGATAGTTGTCAGCAACTTTTCCTGCAACTTTGAACTTTGAGTTGCAGAGGTTACTAAGAACCCGTCCGGCGGCGGCGGCGAAGAGCCCGTTCGGCAGCGACGGTGAAGAGCGCGTTCGGCGACGACGGCAGTGAACGACACACGTTCGACGACGACCGTCAATGGCGGCGGTCAACGACGAGTTCAACAGCGACGGTGAAGAGCGAGGTAGAGTTCGACGACGATGACGTTGAAGATCGTGGTCGATGGTGACATGGAAAGTTGGAGGTATTTGTGAATGATAGTTATTAAAGGGCATACTTTTATGTTTTCTTAAATGCGTTTTGAATATGGTTGCAATAAAATTGTTTTTTTGGCAAGAATGTAAATTTTATTTTCCAAATGGCTATGGATATAAACTTTTTTTTTTATAATCTATATATACATAACCTTATAAAATTTACTGTATAAATGTATATCCATAAATAGAAAAATATCATGGATTCCAATCATTCACCTTGTTACTAAACAAATTAACAAAAATCATTATGAACTTTGCGATTAACATTATATAGAATAAAAAGAAGTTAAAAAATAAGTGAATATGATAAATTTGAAATTTATATTTATGGAATACAAGAAAAAAAAAATAATGTAAACATATTTCTATAATTTATAAAAAATTCCTTATTTTTAAAGAAAAATGTAAACACATAAGATGAGAATTATGATACTAGCTATATATCTCACACTTTTTTTTTACAATTTCTAGTAAATGACTATTAAGACTTTAAATTGAAAAAAAAATTATTTATAACAAATTCTTATGTCATATTACATTTAATAGTTTTTTTTACATTAAATTTATAACTTTAACTTTAAATCAACCAAAAATTTATTTATAAATATATTATTTAATTTACATTGATTAAAGACATTTCAAAATGCAATGACTAATATAAAAAAATTGAATCAAAATAATGTTTTAACCAATATAATAATCTAACATAGGAACATTAATCTCAATAAGTTGATAATAATTATTCAATCGATAAACAATACATAATTAAATACATTTGCAGGTTAGAAAATTTTATTATTATTTAAATAATTTGGATATTAAAAAAATCCAAAATAAAATAATTAGAATAGACAAAGTGATGTACAAATATTAATAAAAATGAGAGATTATGTATAAATGAAACATAAATTTTAATATTAAAATTGTACATATAAATAAAATTAAAAAAAGTACACATACAATCTCTCTACAAAAATCTACATTCAAACCAACTATTACCTAAAATTGTTTTGCAAAATTTACATTCAAAAAAGTCATTATCAACAACTTGTCTGCAAAAATCCAGATACAAACGAGCTAATTAATTTGATTATATTTAGTTGTTTTAATTTTATGTTTTAGTTATATGTTTTTTAGTATTTAGTATTGGTTAGGAAGGAAATTACAAATACTAATTTTCACAATTGAACTTATGACCATAATGTTGAGCTGAATTATCTCCAAACGATAATCTATAATGATATTTAGCTGCTCAACCATAAAAAAATATCTCTAACAATATTTATTCATGACACAAATAATTGGTTTATGTTTATATATATATATATATATATTCCATGTTCTCTTCTACCAAACCTCAAACACTCCAAAATGAGAAACTATTTGAGATTTTGGATAATTACAATTTTATATTGTTTAATGTATGAGAAAAAAATTGAAAATGGTAATTAAACCTTTAACATGGCTTAGATTACCATAACATCGCTTAACCAAATAGTTAAAGAGGAGCCAGCCACAATAAATAAACTCTTGTCAATCTTAGTCCTATTGAAATTTAAATTAAATTGATTGCACATTAAATATTATTCATAAAAAGTGAAAATGGTTACGTAATGAAAAGGGAATAAAGATGAAAATGGACGAATTTGGGACCAAGTTGTCACTCCCAATTTTATTATATAGTTTTAATTTGTGTATGGTTGCATTAGCTTATAGTATGGGCCATTTAAAGAGACGTTTACGAGAATTTTAGATTTATTTTTTTCTTAAAAACAAAAGTACAATTTTAAAATGGAAAAGATTTCTTATACATGATTTAGGGGATGTTTGTTTCAAACCTCTATCAAATTATAAAAAATGAGTCTTTATAATAGGTCGGTAAAAGTATCATTCAAACGAATTATTAATATATATATTTTATTTTTTTTCATAATTTCTCAAATATTTCTAATCACTCCACAATTATTTGTTTGCATATTTTAACATATTTGATGTCATACTTTTTTTTTTTAAATTTATGAAATAAATTTATGTGACATGTAATAATGTCGTGTTTGCCAATGATGTAAGTTTCTAGCATATTAACAGTGTTATTTGAATATATATTTTAAAAATGTTTAGAATGAAATTTATTTTGAGTATTTAGAAAGTTTGAATTTAGATTTTAAGAATATTTATAATTAGTATTTAAAATAAAGATTTATTTTAAGTATTTAGAAGTAATGATTAATAATGATGGTAGTCAACTTTCGATATAATTTTTAAAAATATTTAAGACGAGAATTTATTTTGAATATTTAAAAATAATGCAGTTGTTTAGATAAAAATATTTAATAAATTTAAAAATCTAGTAACAAACGGTTCCCAAAAGTCTTCATTTTAGAAAGGGGGTTTGATTTTCCGACGCGGAAATGGGCAACTTGGAGAAACAGTGCGTGGGATTTGAAATGGTCATGCTCTGGCTTTGTTTATTTTTATTTTTTCTATTGTAAGAAATTCAAATTATGTTTTTTTTTTTTTTTTTTTTTGAGACATGTTATTTGGCATTTATACATTAATAATAATTGAAGTCATTCTTAGTTTGACTATATATATGGAAAAAGAAAAATGCGTGTAACGATTCTAATATCTTCAACTTGTATCATATATAACGTTAAATTAGGAGACACGTTTATGAATTTGGTGATTGAATTTTGTAGCAGATGAGTGAATTTGAAAGAAGAAAAATGTAAAATAATTTGAGACTATAAAATACTTGTTTGGAGATTGATGTTTTGAAGAAGAGATGTCGATTCAAATATATTGTTTGAGAATTGATATTTAGAGGATAAAGAATTTATTTTATGCTAACTTTTTTTTTTTTTTATTGTAGTAGATTTGTACTGATTTATAAATTTAATCTTTTTATTTTATATTATATGATTTAATGAACAAAATATCTATCTATAAAAAATATTATATATCCATGTTTTATAACTTAATTTTTTGAGAACAACTCAATAATATCACAATTTGTGATTTGATAATTTTCTCATCGTTGAAAGAAATTTCATTTTTTTCGGAGAATATGAATTTACAATAAATTTCATTTTTGTAAGGAGATTGAGAAGAATCTGAACAAATATTTGATTAGGAATAGAGATAAATGGTCGTTTGAATACGCTAACCAAACAATTTTTAGGAATGATCTAGAGTCATGTCAAACATTTAGTTCAAGTTAAGTGTATGTGTAACAAATACATGAATAGTTCATTACAATCTATAAAAAGAACGATAGAACAACATATGTTAATATATGAAATGTTAGCCATGTATAATAATTGGGTATACTATTGTGAACATGTAAATTTATCTAGGTTAGAGCTTTTAGATACTATGCCTAAAAACATAGTATTTTGTAATTTAAGGAACAATCATTTAATGTATGACATTTAATGCAAGTTTCAATTATTAGAAAATAGTAATTATTTTTATTTATTGCGCATATTTAAATTATAAACATCATCCAACCTTATTGCATTGAGTGGATTAATCACAATAAGCTCATGGTTATTAAGATGAACACTTGAATAAGTATGTGAGTATCTAGTTCCAGATTAATACTCTAAAACATCTATAGTATATGGACTAATGTTGGACGTCTAATTAAGTCTTGGTGAAATTGTTGATACTACTCGCTTTGCAATTGTTGTTGACAACCTGATCCTGATTGTTCATGCGGAGACATGTTAGCGGGGTGCCTATGCAAAAAGAGTTTTATCATATGACTAGACCAGAGATACTAAGTTCTGTTTAGTAATTTTGTTATCGACAATGATCAAGTATTTCACTAGGATGGTTATATGCTAATATATTCATAATCCTTAGTGAGTTACTAACTTCTACTTTACGAAAGCGTCATTTAATGTGCATGAGTGATACTAACCAAACAACAATATATTCATATGCCTCACACGTTGATAATATACATTAAAAAAAACTTTATACACAATACCATCAGATTTAGTTGATAATATACATTAAGAATGTGATCACATAATCTTAATTCAATAATTCAAGATATGGCTCAAACCTAGAATCGAGTGAGAGCACAGTTCTCAAGCCCAAGTCTTCCATCAACTGCGCCACCCCGTTGGAGACTAAATATGTTTGTAAATAAAATATCATAATCTCACTTTCATCTATTGTAAAACTAAAAGAAAAGTCTTTCGTTTTATTTATCTTCGTTAGATTCAAATTGTTGTAAGAGAAAATCACAAAATTTGAATAAATTTTGTTGAATGGGCTAAAGCAATTTGGGCCTTGGGCTTGGCCTACTTCTCAACCAAGGTGTATAGTTTTGGGGTTGGATTGGGATCCATAAACCTCCTCCATGACACTGCATGAAGAGACAGTCATAATGTTAAAATAAATTATATATAAAATACATTTATGGATAAAATTCAAAATTTTAAATTAAATAAAACATAGATATTCATATTAAAGAAATTTAAAATATGACAATTTAACATATTTACTGAATGCCAAAAAGAAGCGGTGCTCGGGTGGCATTAAGTACGACCTAATTATTAGGGGTGTTTTTTTTGAGTACAATTATTAGGAGAGTTTTTTGACGTTATTAACGGGATATTACAAATGAGATTTTACAACTTTTCTTCAGTTAGATGAATTGTTTTAATCACTTGAAATAATCACTTATTTTTAATCGTTCAAAATAATTATTTATTTATCACTTATTTCTAACCGCTCAAAATAATCATTCATCTCTATTCACGCATGTCTAGTCATCCTTATCTAATTATTTATTTTTAATTACTCATTTTTAACATCTCAAAATAATCATTCATTCCTAACTGTTCTCCCGAAATAAATAGAATGTATGTTTAAGAAGATTATGAGGCCCAGTAGAATCCAAAATGAGCTTGGACAACATTTATGGATGTAGTTTGAACTCAAACCAAGTACAAATCTAAATACACCCTTTGAACTCATTCGAAATCTACACCATACAATCAAGAAATCTTGATCGTTCATGTCATACTTAAAATGAATGGTCATGATCACCCCATAATCAAGAATATCATAAATAAAGATATAAACATGTGTCCCTCATGATCCAACAACCTCGTCAAGCTCATCCGTCTTGGTATAGCTCAATACCTGGAGGGGGAAAAATAATAAGGGCGGTATTGTGAAATACTCCGTAAGAATCCCTATAAAGAATACAAAATGCATACGTTAGCCCGACATTTAACAAGCAATCACAAATATCATCTACAACCAGACACTCAAGGCCATGATCTCGAGTGCGATACAACCATGATCACACACCTCTGTCAGGTGACCAGGTGTGCTTAAGAACTTATGTCCTAACTTGAAAGTCAAAATGAATCTTTATAGCTCACTAGCTCTAAGCTCGGGAACCTCCAAGGTTCAGCTCGTAGGTATCTAAGTGATCCTGGGAACAATAATTATCAAGTTCAAGGGACACTACTAGTCCGACTAATTAGGAACACAACTTGTTCTAATTCTTCAGGAACACAACTTGTCCTAGCTCATCAGGAACACAACTAGTCCGAGCTCCCAAGGAACACAACTTGTCGTGTGAATAGGGAGCAAATACCGGCTCCAAGCTCGATATCCTGACGAGTTAGAGGGGCATATCAATCCAAAGACTAAAAAGACCTGGGGGCACCCCGGTCAATGGCTCTAGATAACCAGAAAGGGTATGTTGAAGTCATGTGGTTGTGGAAGCTCTCGTCAGGACCACGTGCGTGTAAGCACATACCACACACATATGTATACGGTAAAGGGTAGGCCTACACCAGTTGAACGCGTACCAGGTCTACACGTGCCTAAAAGGAAAGAGTATGCAACTGAGACTAGGAACCAGCGACCCTCACTAGGTCTCGTCTAGCATGACCATACTCTGCTCAAAGATGTAACTCAGTCAACGACAGGCTTGCACCAGTGATCCGAGTCTAGGTCTCATGAGCCACAAAATAGGTACTAAGTCAATGGTTCATAAAACCCTGCTTAACCTTCTACATGATGACAAACTGGCACATCTAAGAATGACATAGTAACAACAGATAGCTTACAAAGATTTTAACTAAATCCTTGGCCCAAAATGAACTATAGCATTAACAGACCACTAAAACAATTACCAAACGACAACCCGAAAACCTTTTTCTTTTATAACTAACAATCCAGTCTACAATTTAATAAAAACCCATGACACAAATTGATATTTTGAATTTAGCATTCCAACCTAAAATATTTAACTCATGGCTAAAAACAAAGCAACCTACTGCAATTAAATTAAATTTAAGGAAATAAAATGCACTTAAACAACATGGTCCAAAATTACATGATAATAGAATAACCCACACAACCTCATTAATTGAATAACAAATTATATTCTAAGGCTATAAAACCACCATTAAAGATGCTAAACAACCTTTAACATCACTTGATTTATTTTTAGTAAACAAGAACCCAAGGCTTCAACTTAAAAGTCTAAAATCATACTTACTCCAAATAGTACATTTATAAGAACTAAATATATTCCAGCAGCCCAAGACCCAAGCAAAAGCAAAATATTATTAAGCTCATATAATGTACCTGGAATAATCTCACAATAAATAACCTTTACTTGTAGTTAAGTCAACATTTGGCCCAAACATAAGATAGCCCAATCAAAATAAAACATGAATTTTACCCTAGGATGTTGGGTCACGGGTCAAGCACAAGCGGGTCTGCCTGCAGCTCCAGATGGGTTCTTCACGACAGAGAAATGGGAGGGGTGCTCGGGGTTAGGGTTAGCTATGGCCAAAACTCAGCACGAAACAATGAAAATGTGGAAGAATGACTTGGATTTCGCGGTGATACTCGCGAAATCTGAGCTTAGAAGGTGGCAACAATGGTGGAATTCGGTGAAGGTCAAATGAAGAAGATGAGCGTTTGGAGTGCTTTGCACAAAAAGCAAAGGACGAAAAGACAAATAAGTTATCTTGTCAACTTTTAAGAAGAAATAGAATGGTCATTTGTGTTTGTACGTCAGGTAAGAGAAAATAGGCTTGAGAAAATGTGTTTCTCTTAAAAAAAAAAAAAACTATTTGTATGTTGCCAGGAACATGCAATCCCTTTTAGACACCATAAAAAGTAGGTTGAATGCTGCCCGGGCAGCATGCAATAATATATTTTTTTTTTTTTTTTAAATGGAGGCTAGGGTTCGAGGAAAAAGTTATAAGTATATATGACTTAACTTTTTCATAATTATTAAATAAACCTTGCTGGAAAATTAATCTAAAACAAGCCCAACATTAATACCAATTGCAATTTGACCCATGAAAAATCTAAATTACAATTACACCTATATTATATCAAAATTCTCATAATTTTAATACGAGCAAAACTATAGGAATAAAATTACCCATTTAATTCTATTAAAATTTTGAGTCATCACATTCAGGTTGGATAAGCTTGGAGGAAAACCTATCAATCTCTCGTTTTTAATTCTATGGGGACTTTTGTTTATTGTGTATACTGTTGTGGCAGTTGCTTTAGCCCAAAACTCATCACCAATTTGTGGACCGTATACATTTTACCCTTTTCAACAAGGTTCTATTCATTCTTTCAGCTACTCCATTCTGCTGAGGAGTGTATGGAGTAGATTTATGTCTAGATAACCCAAGATTCTCACAGTAGGAATTAAAGTCATTACTTTGGAATTCTAGACCATTGTCTGTTCTTAAGAACCTCGGTCTTCTCTCAATTTGAAGTTCTACTTTAGTCTTCCACTCCACAAATTTTGCAAAAGTCCGATCTCTAGATCTAAGAAACAACACCCACACTCTTCTGGAGTAGTCATCTATAATTGACAAAAAATATCGAGCACCATTCCATTAGGGAGTTCGATCAGGTCCCCAAAGGTCAGCATGTGTCAAGAATTCCCTTTGAGTAGTGCTCTCCCTTTAAAAATTTTGTTTCTTTACTTTGCCTAGAACACAGTGTTCACAAAATCTTAGTCTTGGTTAATTCTATTAGTCCTTGCTTGGTTAATTCTATCAGTCCTTCTTCACTGATCTGAAAGAGCCTGCGATGCCACAGTTCTATGTCACTGAGATTTGATGAATTAGCAAATAGTATTGAGCTAGGAATTGATACATTCCTTATATAATGCATGCCATTATGTCTTTCTCCACAAATATCTCCCTGTGTTCTTTTAGAACTTGCAGTTTTCGAGCTTTTCCAAGAAATGTACAACCTTGTTCATTAAGCATTCCAAAGGAAATTAGATTTCTTCTAATTTTAGGTACATACCTCACAATTTTAAGTAGTAACTCTATGTTGTCTTGGAGTTTAAGCACTATTGAGCCTATTCCCACAACTTGACAAGTCTGATTATCTCTCATGTAAACTGAATTACCCTCCCATGGTTTATATTCTACAAACCATGTCTTGTTTGAGGTTATATGATAGGTACACCCTGAGTCCATGGCTCAATCTTCTTTTTCTTCAGTTGTTTTATCCATGGTTTGAGTATTTGTAACAACCAGCACCTTAACATAGCTTAAACTCCCTTCTCCAACATTTGTATCTGATTTATTGTGATCATAAGATAAGCCTTCTTTGCGTCTATAGTCTCTTTTTTAGGAGGAATTTCTTTTGTGGAAAGTTTTCCTGTAATAATCTCTCTTTGAATTTTTCTTGTACTCATCTTTTCTATCAGGTAATCTCTCTTGAAGTGACCTTCTTTTGACACAAGAAGCACTTCATGACTGTTTTGCCTTTATTTGACTTAAAGTTTTCATCCCATGTCTTCTGTCTTTTTTGAAAACTTCCTGCCTTTTGAGTACAATATTCGGCTCCTCCATTAGCTTTATTTTCATGCTTGATTTCTAAATCCATACAATTTAAAGCATTTATTACCGTATCCACACTAACACTGTCTCTACCATATTTCATAGCAATCTTGACATCTTTGAATGCATCATGAATTGAGTTAATAAGTATGGTTGCTTCACTTTGAGTACTAAGTTTTTTCCTTGAACTACTGAATTCAGATGTTAGTCTCTTGAACTCATCCAAGTTTTATGTCAAACTTTTTGATGAGTTCATTTTAAAAGATAACAATCTTTCTTAACATACAACCTATGGACAAGATCTTTCTTATCAAAAAGAGAATGCAATTTAAGTCATACCTTGTAGATTGAATGTTCATTCATTACCCGTCTGAAAATGAAATCACTCAGACTTAGCATTATTGTGGTTGTAGCAATATCTTCCATCTCTTTCTTGCTTGCTTCTGTTTCTGAAGAAGATTCCTTGGTAGATGCTTCAATTGTTTTGTTAGCATTTTGGGTAATTAGTATTATCTTGATCTTCTTAGCCCCTAGAGTGAAGTCTCTAGTGCCATTAAACTTGTATATTTCATACTTCGTTGATGTAGCCATTTTTTTATTCTTCTGCAGTCTGAATTCTTTCAAGATTATTGCTCAAAGAACACTCATTTTGAATGATTTTTTTTATCTTCTTGCAGACTCCTTCGTAGAACACATGCTCTGATACCAATTTGTTCTCAGAAAATAAATAGAAGGTATGTTTAAGAAGATTATGAGGTCCAATAGAATCCAAAATGGGTAGGTGGTTTAGCGACTAGGAGGTTTCTCGAGCTTGTACCAAACTGTTTGAACAACTGATTTCTTTTTTCTAACTAATCTGATTCAAACTAATTTATTCACTTAGAATGAGGTGGATTGTCAATGCTCAAAGGCCTTACTTAGTTTAAGATGGATTATGGCATTGCAATTCATTTGTAACACGAACGATATCTTAAACAAGTTACGTCTGCAATCCCTTTACTAAAATCTTTATTCTAACAAGCTATTAACTCTTCTCTACAAAAAACTATATCCAAACTTGTTATTACTAAAACTCAAATTGCTAATTAATTAAAATAATCATAATTTATAATCATTCAAAATAATCACTCTACCATTCTATATCCAAACACATTAAAATTCGTTCATCTCTATAATTGTTTGATTTGAAAATAAAATAAAATAAATAAATACCACCTAGAGGAGCAAAAACAAAAGTCGAGGTAAAAGTAGGTGATTGAATTGATTGAGAAAAAAAAAGATTTTTGTTAAGTAAAATAAAAGTGTTTGGATTAAGATTTTTTGGATAGAAGGGATTAAGTTTTTTGTTTTTGAAGGAAGAGATTAAGATTTTGTTGTTGGGATTAACATAAATACCACTAAGATAAATAAATAAATACCACTAAGATTTTGAAGGAAGAGATTAACATCATCACCAGCGCTCGTGGTTGGGATTCGGGGAAGGTGGAGAGTATCTTCTCCAGCGAGGAGGCTGCGATTATTTTAAGAATTCCGCTGGGGGAGAGGTCCCGGAAAGACGAGATCATTTGGAATCTTTGTTCTAATGGGTTGTTTAGTGTTAAAAGTGCTTACCATTTGGCGATGAACCTCTACCAAGCTGGGACGACTTCCCCTTTTGATTTATCTTTTAAAGCCAAGATTTGGAAGTCCGAAGGTTGATGTTGCCCCTAAGATTAAGATTGGGGCCTGGAATGTGCTTAATAATACCATCCCTTCGAAGGAGAATATTATTATAAGATCGGTGGTTACTTTGGGAGGGTGTCATTTGTGTGGTAAAAGTCTCGAAACTAATATGCATCTTATTAAAGACTGTAAATTGGCAGTAAATGTTTGAATTAAATTATTTTCTTCATTATCTGACTTCGACTCTTTTTTCAGGTGTGCTGACTCGGGAGAATGTTTTTGGGAAGGAATCACTTCTCGTGCGTCGAGTGTTGATCTCCCAAAAGCAATGATTGTTATTTGGTAAATTTGGAATTTCCGCAATTCTCTGTGAATCTGGTGCTTCTCTCGAGAAGCTAATATCGTCGATTAATGAGGTGCTTAACTCCAACTCTTGCAAAAAAAATTCTCCAGGTGGTGGGGGCTCGGTGGTTGAGATGGGTGGGTCTAAGATTGGATGGAAAGCTCCCCCGACTGGAAGCTGGAAACTAAACGTTGATGGCTCTTGGGATGCTCGTTCGGGGGTTGGAGGCTTAGGTTGGATTGTTCGTGATGACCGTGGGTTCCCCCTGTGGATTGGCCCTCGTAAGAATATCAAGGCGTCCTCGGCTATTATGATGGAAGGATTGGCGTTGAAGGAAGGCCTGAAGCATATTTTGGATGCTAATCTTGGTTCTCATCCGCTCATCTTGGTGGACTCAGACTCTTGCAATATTATCAACATTATCAATGGGAGTTCCCAAGATTCTTCTGATCTCAACAATATTGTTGAGGATATTAGTGATCTTATTCCCCTTTTAAGGAGATTAAGTTTTCTTTTTGTAGACGGGAGTGTAATAATGTCACTGATTTGCTTGCTAACCCGTTTGTCGATGGCTAGTTCTTTCTCTGTTTGTTTGTTTGAACCTTTTATGGATTGTGGTCATGTGGATGTTGGTTGGAGGGAGAGAATTCCCTCGAATGTTTTTGATTTGGTGTTGTTTGAGCATTTAGGCTCTGGTTCCGGCGGTTAATGAAATGCTCTTTCTTTCAAAAAAAAGATTAAGATTTTGTTGTTGAAAAAGGATATGAACTTCAATCAATCTAACCTATTGACTTTTCTCACACTTTACGTATTTGCAAAGAGCTAACAAGTTTTTGAACCAACTACCGGTGCCCACGGGTCATGGCCCCTAAAAATTTGAAGTTAAAGAGTCCTATTGTAGTTTGAGGTTTTTTTTTTTTTTTTTTTTTTTTTTTTTTTTTTTTTACATAATATTATATATAGGCTATAATTTGATCCAAGTTTAAGCCTTGTTGACAAAATATTTACAATTTAAATATAATCAAAATAAGTTTAAGAACCTATTAAACAAAGTTTTAAAATACATTAATCTAAATGCCTGAAGTCAAAATTTTGAGATTTAAAAATAAATTTTCATTATATTTATAAAGCATTAATTTTTTATCAACAATTATGATGGTTTTTTTTGTTCTGGGTGAAACCATAAAATTTTAAGTTCAATTTATTATAGTCACTTATCTATAATTAATTTAAATTCGCCCTTCGAAAAAAATCGAACTTTTAGGTTTAGTCTAAAGGCTCAAACTCTTGCAACTTTATAAGGTGTTCGTTTGACGCTATTAATGAGTTATTAAAAATGAATTGTTATAATTACTCTTCAAATAATTACATCTAAACGAGCAATTGTAATCACTCATTTTTAATCACTTATTTCTAACTACTCAAAAGAATTTCATTTCTAACAACTAATTTCTAATCATTTATTTTTAACCAATCATTTTCTAATCCTTCAAAAGAATGACTAATTTATTTTCACATCCAAACCAGTTATTGCTTGCAGCCTCCCTACAAAAATAATCATTCAAACAAGTTATTAATTGCAACGTCTCTACAAATAATAACATCCAAATGAATTATTACTAAAACTCAAATTTCTAATCACTCAAAATAACTCTTCATTTATAATCACTTTACAATTCTACATCTAAACACCTTCTATACATTTGAACAATCCAACTCAACCTTATACTTTTTAGTTGAGTCGTAATCAATTTTTTCTATAAAATTACTCTATTCATTCTCATGTAAAAAAAAAAAAAAAAAAACGATGCATATAGTATTATATTGAACATAGAATACTTATCTTAGTGATACATGTTCCTAATCAATAGGCTAAGAGTCCATCTTATTGATTAATTATACACAAATATTGAAAATTATACATCTTAACTCAATTCAATCCAAATAAATTTATAACTCAACCCAACTCAAGTTGTTTAGTTCACTCTAATATTTGCTTCAATCACACTAATATATTCACTTCAATCAGTGTCAATTTTTACTTCAATGAGTGTCATCTATTGACTATATTCAGTGTCATCGATCAATTTCAAACAAACATATTGATTGATTTCAATCGGTAATACTAATTTTAAATATGACAAATATGAGATTAATTCCATGAATGCTGAAAAATTCTACTAGAATATTCATAGCAAAAAAAATAATAATAAATAAAAACTACTAGAATATAAGGCAATGTAATAAATAGTGTTAAGAGTTGGCAGTTTTCTGCCAATTGTATACCCTCACAGTCACACGCAACAACACAATTCAACCACACAGCTCAGCTCCACTCTGCTCTTCGTTTGCCCTTTCCATGGCTGTCTCCGCTTCTTTCCTCGCCGCTCCAACCATCGCCGCTACCTCCCGCTCATCCCTATCTATTTCCCTCTATCCCCGTTCCTTCTCCACAAGAAATTTCAACGTTGTTTCCGCCTCCTCCTCCTCTTCCCTTCCCTCCATCCGGCTCAATTCCGCCGTTTCTCCCTCCCCGCAGGCGACCACCGCCGTCGATTCCGACCGGGTCGCCTCCTCCGATTCTCGTTCCAAAGTCTTGCCGTTTCGGGTCGGGCATGGGTTTGATCTTCACAGGTTGGAGCCGGGCTATCCTTTGATTATTGGGGGAATTAATATTCCCCATGACAGAGGCTGCGAGGCTCACTCTGATGGTAATTTCCTTGCTTCTTCTTTGTATATCTCTCTTGCTGAAGAATTGGGAAAAATCTTGCCTTTTTTTTTGTGGGGTTTCTGATTCTTTCAATAATATTCTCAGTTTTGTTGGTTTGATTGAATTCGTTCTTGCAGCAATAAGGAATTTTAAATATCTACCTGGTCTGATGAAATTTTATACTTGCAGTTTTTTAATTCTGAGAATTTAGGATCAAATTAGAAAGAAATGTATAAAAACCTGATTTATTTATGTTGCTTTCGTGTAATTTGTTATTGCAGCAATAAGCTATTTTGTTCCCTTTTTCTTAGCTCTGCCCTGGGTGTAGTTGCAATCATTGGCTGTTTTGTCCATTTCTAATATTTATAAAAAACTATGAATGTGGTGTGGTGACTATCTACTTAAGATTTAATATAGTAGGGTTCATCGGTTGTTTGAGATTCATCAATGTGGATACAAGTTGGCCCGGAAAGAAAGCGAATGCGCTGGTTTGCGCTGCTGTGGGAGTTAGAACTTGGATTTCACTGTTATTGTACTCTTCTATCTGGAGGACTTGAATCTACCTCCTGGTCAAGGATACTCGTCGATCACCGTTGAACAATGCTCACTTTGGCATAGTATAGTGTACTATTCTATTATTCTAGAGATTATGTACCTTTTGAACTTTGGGGTGTCTGTTGATCAATTCATTTAAGCCTAGTTACTTACAATTGGCCTATTGCAGTGTTTTAAAAAGCCTAATAAAGCCCCAAAAAAGCACAAAAAAGCCCAATATGCAGTGTGTGGGCTTCGCTTCGATAAGGCAAAGCCTGCAACATAAAGCCCGCCCCTTACGCGCCTTTTCGCAAGGCCGTCGAGTTCAAAAAGCTCGCGCTTAGTGCGCTTTATTTTTTTAACATTTATAATCAAAACAATGACATTTTGATTTTTAAAAAAAAAACGAAATATCGGAACCTTACCTTGCAAGATTCTTATTGTAAAAACTTTGAAACCCAAAACTAACCACTCATTTTTTTGACTCTTCCTCATCTTTGAAACAAAAAAAATTTGCCTTTTTTCTCCTTCTCAGACGAAATCGCTGGTGCTGCTTAGACAAATCCAGACTCCTCCTCGCCAACGCTGCTGTTGAAGACTCATTGGAGTTTTCTTCTCCGATCATCATATCAGTCATCGTATCTATTTATTTATTGTAAAGCTTCCTTTTGTTTTGCTATTATATTTAGATCAATATTGAAACAATCTATATTTATTTATTGTAAAGCTTCCTTTTGTTTTGCTATTATATATAGATCAATATTGAAACAATCTATATTGAATGTGATTAATATATATTTTGCGGGAAATATATTTTTTCATTATTTTCTTATACATGGTGTGCCTCGAAAATAAAGTCTGCACTTTTTTTGCGCCTTGCGCCTTTTAAAACACTGGCCTATTGAATGGAGCTCTCATCTCATGCAATCTTTTAGAAGCGATCATATTAGCATATTCTCAAATTTTGGTTCTGTTTTTGCATTACAGAAGTGTTCTGCAAGTCTTGTTAAATTTTGAAGCGTTTCTTTCTTTTATTGATTTAGGGGATGTTCTACTTCACTGTGTGGTTGATGCAATTTTGGGCGCTTTGGGGCTTCCTGATATTGGACAAATCTTTCCAGATTCAGATCCCAAATGGAAAGGTGCCGCATCGTCTGTTTTCATTGAAGAAGCTGTAAGTAGTTAAGGCTTAGCTAATTCCTTCACTCTTGCCGACTTTTGTTATAAGTAATTGAACGGCATTTGGAACCTCCTCTTCTTGAAAAAATTCTCACAGCATGACTATTTCAACCTATAATTGCTTAACTTCCTCTCACCTATGCTGTCTTATTTATAACGAAAGTGTTCTAATCAAGTCCCAACTAAATGCACATATACCCGTATAACAATCCTAATTCCTCTTAAAGGTTGATCCTATTGGTTTGCTTGATGTTCATTTTAGGGAGACCCTAAATACCGTAGCATAGAAACCAAATCACATAATTATTTCGGTTTGTTTTCTCAAGTTAATCGTTTTCTTTGATATGGATATGTTACATCAGTGTATTCTAAAATTTGAGGCTCATTAAAATATCAATAACTATTTAATCTATGAAGAAAAATACTATGACGAACAGTTAGGTTTAAAGTTTTAGATAATAGAGCTTTTATTTTAGATTGTTGAGAAAAAAATGAACTTTATGCGGGTCATGTCATTTTTTTTTAGTTTAACAACAATTGGGAGCGGGAGAGTCAAACCCATTGGTTATAGACAAACACTTATTTCGCGATTGGCGTCATGTTGAGTTCTTAATAAGTTACTAGGAGGGTAGTAGTAATTGTGTGAAGTTTTATGCATCTCGATGATTCGTGTCTGTTCAGTACCATCTTTGTTTCTACACTTTATGCTTATCTAACAATAGAATGTTTATGGTATCTGGAGAGTTCAAGAGCTCACACTCCACTTCTTCTAAGAAAATATACAATCAAGAATTAGCAAAAAAGATCCTCACACAACTTCTCTCTTTTCCTTTATTTCTGTCTAACTACCTTAACCGAATTACAAACGGGCTCCAATCTAAAAAAACAGAAACATTCTAACGAATCATAATAAAATATATTTGTACAACAAAAAAGGGACTAAACGTCTTCCTTCAAAACTCTTGGGATGAGTCTTGTGGTCAAGAGGGTCTTAGAAAGTTAAGAAGCGACTTACTCAATTTTTGGTAATACTCTATTTAGGAATTAATTTCTTACGATTTTTTTGACAACCAAATGGGTCAGGTGGTAGTTCCCTGAAAATTTTCAAAGTACACATAAACCGGCCTAGACACTCACAAATATTAGAAAAAAAAACAGTGAGCCTCCCAGCAAATGTCATAACAGAAATATTCATAAAGTTGGGTACTATAAAGTATTGGATTCATGTTTTCGGACATGGATGTTTGGCGTAGACAAACGTGGCCCTATCTAAGGGGTGTTTGGATTTTGGGGTTGTTGAGAGGAGAGTAGAGGAAGTGGAGGTAGAAGAGAAAATGAAGTGATCAGGGGATATTAGGAATTGGTATTTTAGAGAGTAGAGGTTGAAAAAACTTTTTTTGAGATTTGTGTTTAGGACATAAGATGTTTATTTTAGATGAAATTTGATATAAAGTTTGATGTGAAGTTTGATGAGATGTTGGAGAAAAGCTGAGTAGAGGTTGAGGAGTAGGGAGAGGTTTTGGTTTACTAAAAACAAACAAGGAGTTCAACTCGTCTTCCTCCCCTCCAAATCCAAACACCCTACAGATTGTTCTTTAACTGGATTCACAGGTGGTTTCTGGTAATGCTTAGAGAATGTATAGTGGCACTATTGTATGGCCATGGTTAAGATACACGCTAGCTAACTTATACAAAATCATAGACCCATAAATTAATTATAAATTACACCAACTTATGCTTCCCAGCTTTAGGTTTCATAGTCATATTAAGGTTTGTTAGTAGTCAGAAGGACCAAGTTGATGGTCTAGGTGCATGAAAGTAAACTAGCATGAACATGGTCAGATAAATATCCTGAAAGAATCTTTGATTAAAATAGTGAGATACATTTGTAGTTTTGATATTCATGAGTATCCAATATACGCGGCTCGACTATTTTCACGGGACATACTGTCTCATTCTACAACATTTAGATATGAAGGAAATTTGTTGAAAATTAATTTCTAGTTAGGTGACCGGCATCATGCTTTGTAGTTCTTCAATGTTCATTAAATTATCACCAAACTAAAAATTTAAGTTGATGGTTTATGACAAGTCTTTCTTCGTGTACTCTTATGAACCTAAGGTCGAACCCCATAGAAAATTATTAGAAATGAGAAGAGAATAACATCGTAGGGGTGTGAACGCTGGACATTTAAGTCCCATATGGGCTATATATAGTTATGATATTCATGAGTATCCAGGATACGTACTTTGACTATTTTCACGGGACATATTGTCTCATTCTACAACATTTGAATATCAAAGAAATCCGTAAAAAATTAATTTCTAGTTAGGTGACCACTATGGAATGAAACCATCGCTGTTTAATTTATTTAAGGCTCTTTTTTACCACTAAATCACTCTTTGATGGTTCCCATATAGCTATATTAAAACGCGTTTTACCAAATTCTGAGGTTGGTGAATCCATCTCGTTACTCAAAAGTCAAAATAAAAAGCTTGTATTCTGTCCATTTTAGACTAAAATATTGCATTATTTGATTGATGAGGTGATATATTTGGTGTTTACTTTTGGGTAATTCCAGGTGAAACTGATGCATGAAGCAGGTTATGACATAGGAAACTTAGATGCCACATTGATACTCCAAAGACCAAAGCTTAGTCCACACAAGGAAGCTATCAGAGCAAACCTCTCGAAGCTTCTGGGAGCCGACCCATCTGTCGTGAATCTGAAAGCAAAAACGCACGAAAATGTCGACAGCCTTGGCGAAAACCGAAGCATTGCTGCCCATACTGTGGTACTCTTAATGAGAAGATAAAAAAGCCCCACCCATTAATGCTGCTGTGCTAGTTTAATAACAACATAATGCTTTCAAGTAGAATATGATCTTTACAGTCAATACTTCAAAATTTTCTTCCCTTCTCATCCACAGTTTTTCTATATACAGTTGCAAGTTGTTAGATTAAACATTTTATTCATTCAACAACATTAAAATGGAAATGGTATGGTGGAAAAGTTATAGAAATTGTCTACTATGATTGCATTTCTTTTTTGCTATTTTTTTTCCTCCTTCCTGTTGAGCTTGAGTGAGTTGACTTTAATCATGGTAGGTGTAGGTTAATTTTACTTGAGTTGAAACCTGATTAAGTTTTCATATACCTCTCTAATTGTTGGGTTGTTATTTCTATGGAATATCTGTAATTAGGATTTACATATTCGTGGGGTTGGAGAACTGATTTGTATTTGTAATTTTAGGTTAATTAAGTCAGCCATGTGGCACTTTTTTATTGCGCCACGTGGCGCCTGCAATGGGGGTAGACTGCCCCCTCACTGCCCTACTAGCTGACTCTAGTTCCTACCCCATTTCAAAAAATGCATAATAAACACCCCTAACCTGTACTGTTTTGTGATGTTATTGTTTACCTAATATTACGAGAAAAAGTTTGTTTTTTTTTTATATTTTTATAAGCGAGTTGATTTTGACTATATATTTGTGAATTACAACTATATTTAATTGAATTAATTTAAAATTAGCTCAAAATTACTTGAACTATTTTTGTTAATATATCCCAAAAATTTAGTAAGAAAATTATCGCACATTTCTTAAAATAAGTAGAGGATGGTGAGAAGATGAAAAATGTACAAAAATTAATATATTGTTTCCGTCAATTTAGTTCCAACATTTCTATGTAATTTATGATAATCTTTAGGTTAGAAGTGACAAACTAATGTTTTACACGAAATTCAATTGAATCTAAAATTCTTTGAACTATAATACGAAAGAAAAACAAAATACTTCTTTGTAAACGATTTTTCTAATTAGTCAGTTTTTATAAATTTTTTAATTTGGTTTTTTTTTGTACTATTTTTAAAGTTTAATTTAAATAGTGATTCATTTTTCTTTTTTCATGTAAAATGTAAATGTAATGCCCAAAACTTTGATGTAAATACTATAAAAAAAGTGTGTGATTTTGGTCCAAATACTACACACAATGCATAACCCATCGACCGCAATCATGTCTCTCCTCATCTCAACCTTATAAGAACCTGTGGAAGTTAACATCATAGCAGATAATGAGTATATACATATAAAGTTAAATAGTTTTTATATGCAATAAACTATCACGCATTGGCGAAAGCTAAAAGGTTACACTCACAACTTTCGAATCCTAAGATTAGAAAAAGGGGAAACTTCAAAGCTTCTGCAATCGAATACAAATCAACTATGTCCTCGGTACTCGACATCTTACATCTGTCAACCTCATATTGCACACTACACAAACAAACATTTATAATACATACTCCACTCTATAGTACAATTGTCAACTTAATAAGGTCTTTAATTGAGACGCTAAACAATTATGCACATACAACCAAGAAGTACATTGCTCATGTACCAAGAGTGTAATAGCTAGCAACAACTTTTGACTTTCAGAGCGAGTGTCTTAATTCAAATAGGTGATGGGTGATCTCGCTAACTGCAAGCCATTGTAGGAAAATCCACCCTAGGCCCTCGTCACCTAGAGCAAATCACTATAACACAATTCAGACTTGGCCACTCTCTTGACTCTAATAATCACCTTGTAACCGTGGTAATTCCCACAACGTGTGTGTACCTAGAGATACTCACTGTCCAACACATCTTTCCACTACTTCAATGACACATTTCTCACTAATCGTCATATTAGTCGCGATACGACACCTTATAGCCGTCCTACTACCAATCTCAACCTCGTAAACTGAGCTCAAATCTCCACTCTGCCAACTACCACAGAGAAATATGAGGCTCATATACGATGTAATCGTTTCAATAAAAAAATGCATCACTCTTACTCTATTGAATAGTGAACCTAACATCGATCCTTCATCAATTCACACAAGTCATTGTGTTGACGCTGGGGTAAAGTTTTTGATCTTTACACTATACTATATTCATGCAAATCTTAACTACACGCTAACTCACTCTGAATAACATTATCACAACTAGAAGTAATTCTCCTCCCAATAACCTCCCTTCGACCGACTCCGAAGGTGTCTTGGCCTCTTTGACCGACCCCTTACAAATGGGTTGGACTTCTCGGTGTAACTCTTGACCGTTACAAATGGACTTGGATGTTACTTATACTCGGTTGACCCCTAGATAGTCTTAACCTCCATGACCACCCCCGTGAAAGCCTTCGACTTCTCAATGTAACATCCTAGACGTTGCAAGATTAATTGAAATGCAACAACCTTGAGTGTTACTTGGACTTGGTCGACCTCTAAGGAATCCATACCTCCATGACCGAGCCTCCACTCGTCGTCCAAAAGGAAGTTCAACCTCTAAAGGGTCGGCAAAGGAGGTTGGAGTAAGAATTATATATATGTTTATCATCATAGGAAAAAAATACATAAAGTGAGAAAGAATAGTAGTTATTTTGGAGTAAGGTGTTTTTAAAAAATATTTCTACACAATAATTATTTTGGAGTAAGATTCTTTAAAAAAATATTTCTATAGGGTCGATGACATATCTATTCAAACAAAATGTTAACATTTTTCATTTAAAACATAATGGTGAATTTGTTTAAATATTTTTTTTTAATCAATGGTATTTTTGAAACTTTTTAAAATTTAGGGACATTTTTGAAATCAAATTTCCATCCAAATTTACATTTGGTAAAGTTGAGGGGTATTTTTGATTACCAACATGCTAAAAATACAATTTTAAAAGGACCAGCCTCAAATGAATTATACGTCCACGTGATGTTTGGATTTTCACATGCTACGCACAAAACCCACCTTGAAATGTTATACCTAAATAATAATAATAATAATAATAATAATAATAATAATAATAATAATAATAATAATAATAATAATAATAAAAAGAAATTCATAGGGTAATTTAGAAGAAACAATAATTGCCTCTCTATGATTGTAAGTAAACTACATTGAACCACACCCACCCCGAAGGAAATGGTGAGATTTCATAGACCAATTTTGTGAGATTTCAAAGACAAATTTTATTCATTTTTGTTTGCTTTATTTTCCCTTTTAAGTGGAGTTTCATTTATTTCAGGGCTTTAAATTCGAACAACTTCACTGGTTCCATACCACTATCTCTTGGTAAACTCTCCAAACTCTATTGGCTGGACCTGACTGACAATCAATTAACAGGTACTCTCCCTGTCTCAACTGCTGATGGATCGCATGGTTTTTACCTCATTCTTAAGGCTAAACACACTTGTGAGTGTTCTTTTCTCCATTTATATATTTCTACAAAATTAGATGTTTTCTCACCCTATCTCTTATGTTAAGTGTTGACATATGTCTTGAACTACGATGTCCCATGACTACTTAGTTCGAGGTCTTGTTGCCCAATCATCAAGTCAAAGTTCAGGGGCGATGCTCCTGTGGAAGCTCCGGGGAAACGCTTCTGAAACCTAGACCAAATTGTAATTGGGTTTAAGTTTTTGTGTTTGGTTTTTTATGCACTTTGGTAATTTGTTATCATATGATTTTATAATACAACACTATATAAACTCTCTTAAAATTCTAGCCACATTTGATCGTCATTCTTGTATTCGTTTTTTTTGTAGTAAAAATTGTTCTTCATTTTTTGCCAGTGAATGTAGCTAACACACCGTTAGTAAACCACGGTGTATTTGTCTCTCTCACTTTCTCTCAATTTTATCTTGATTGTTGTTCCGATTTCATAACATTAAGGAACTACAACCGAGGATAGATCTTAATATTGGTAATGACAGTAATAATGCTTCTGATTACAGTAGTGGATACACTCTTTCAACAAATGTTGAACCCAAGTAGAATTGTGTTTCCTCTTTCTATCATCTCCCTTTGTTTAGAGGAGATACATGATCGTGGATTTGTACTTGTAACTATTGTATGCTAGTTTATAATTTGGCTTATCTTGTTTGCTATGTTTAGGGACATGGTATGAATTTGATTCAGTTATGCAACACTTCACTCTTCGTTTATGTTCTCATTTTCTTGCCCTTTTTAATTCGCCCTTCATTTTTCAATAGTTCAATTATTTGGGTTGGAGCAATATGTATATAAATATTGAAAAATGTATTTCTAACATTTTATTGACTGAGAATAGATAGATATTTATACATGAACTTCCTAACTAAATATACTAAAAATAGTAAATTATAATTATGAAATAATACATGAAAATAATACATGAAAATAATGAAACAAAGTACAACTTGATTTTCTACACTAGTTTTTTTTTTTTTTCTGTCATGTGAAGTTTGACAATTAATCTACCAAGACTATTAGTTCATGAGAAAGCACATATGTAGATACAGTTGAAATGATTGCTTGTATATTTGAGTGGATGAATAGTTACTTGATTTTTAGATGAAATTCTATCCTCTACAACTTGATTTACTTCTCGTCTACTATTACTCAGTTGCAATCTTATATTATCTAATAGTTAGCCAAATTCATAACCAAATCTTATATTATCTAATAGTTAGCCAAATTCAAAACCAAAACAAGACTGAGTGAACTCAAGCATTTCTCTCTGGAAAAGCATGAATTCTGAGTTTTTTGCGACCTAGTTGTGCCGTAGTGGGAAGACGATGTCCATTTCAATTTAGAGACAGTACGATGAGGTTTAGGGTAAAGTTTTTTTCGTGTTAAAATTGTTTTAACCTCATTTCTAGAATTTAAGGAAAAAAAACAAAAAAAAAACCAGTGCAGTCTAACTAGCTTCAGAAATATCAACGAAAAATAAAAGAAATCAGTTCATTTCAATTCAGTCTAATTAAGCAAAAAATAAGAGTAGTGTATGAGAGATAAGTGGCCTCAATATGAAGCTAACAGATGAAACAATCAACCAGCCACAGAATAACATTGAAAAACCAATCCAGATCAACAAGACACAAATCATCGCTACTTACAGGCTCAGTCAAGGATCAAATCATCATCAAGTGGTGCAACGAGACCAAAAGAGCTTCTCAGACAAGCAGCAAAAAGCCGCGACCAAATCAAAATTAAAATTCCAAACAAAAGCTCAGACTAACATCAACAAAGATTAGCAATGTACAACAGAAAGAGAAATGAAATCATATAAGAGATGAGAGTGATGAAAGAGAAGCAAAATTAAAAACTCAAACAAAACTACAAACAGAGACGAAAGCATAAACAACTAGATCCTAATCTCATCATGGATTAGGATTTGGGGGTTGAACACAAGAAAACAAATCCTTGAAGGAGAAACGCGAAAACCTAAGTCACTTTAAGTATATAAGATTATTTTATATAAGGAGTTTTGACAGAGTACAAACGAGAATTTTTTAAACTTCATACTCGTCATGAGGATCTGATCTGGGGTTTAATAGTTGATAATTCTGTCAAAATACCTTCCCAATAAAACCATGAATAATACATGCCCAAAACTAAGCCCTAATCAAGTTATACATCATTATACTTATAAAAACAGAATGTGATTCAAACTTAAGTATCAATCCTCATCACTGTCGTATTGGCACAACGACTCAAGTCCAGTGTTCGTATCTTGGAGTTCAACTTCCAACCTTTGATTCTTTTCCACAGGAACAGTCGAGTCCGGTTTTTTAATAATAGATATCCTAACTGGCAAAGATTTAGAAACAAACTTGGCATCACTAGCCAAGCCGACATTATCATTGTTTCCTGCTCAGCAAGCACAAAAAAGGAGCAAATACATAAAAATTTGAGCAACCAATTTGTCATGAAATTAAACTGACCGACACAATTATATCTTTAACAGAAAATAGCGAGGCTATGGAGAATAGGTACAGGAGTTCGTATCCTAATATAACTGACAATGAGAATAGGTAAAGGAGTTCGTATCCTAATATAGCCAACAATGTTGCAAACATCAAAATTTGAGCACTCAATTTTACTCTTTTTCTTTTCATTTTATCATTGAAAATTTGAATCTTGTTATAAAAATAAAAAATAGGCAAAGGAGCTACCTTGGCCCGTGAGGCTATGGAGAATATCCGCTTTTAATGAAGTATTAGTCGAACCATCAGAAGAAGATTCTTCAGAAAGCTTTTGCTTCTGCAACATATTAGATAGAAATGTTGATGAGAAAAGACATTTTGCATTTTGAAAGCTACAAATAGTTTTAGTTAGCAAAGAAGATGCCAAGAAATAATACAAATAGGTTAAAAATTACTGGCAAGAACAATTTTCAAACATACTTCACTTCATCTCATAGAAGATGAAAGCAACAAAAGTTGCAGAATTTCAGCCATCTAGCCCTTGCAAGTAATAGTATTTTTCATCATAGACCAAGGGCATGCCCACAAAGAGGAGGCAGTCTTGTTACTGGTGTTTGTTCTGAAAGTGATCCACAATTTTTTGACATAATTCCAAAACCAACAAAAGAACATTTTAGTTGATTTACCCATACTAATCTCATTGTCTTAAATTTCTTTTGACAATCATGAAAATTCTTCCTAATCAACATAATTACCCTTATTTATCAAACATCCAAGACTCAAAATTTGCACGACCAACTTCTACATTATTTTTTTTTTAAAAGAAGAAATAACTTCATTGATGAATATAATGAAGGAGGGAACTTCAAACACCTAAAAGGTGATTACAAGGGATCTCCAATTATGATGAAAAAACATAAGCTAAAACAATTCAACGGATAAATGTGATTGCACCAAAGAAAATATATACATCAAAGAAAGAACATTAGCCATCAGACAATCAAAACTAAATTGTACACTTATAAAAACTCTTCCGATCCACTTCTATAGAATGTAATTTGACATTTAAAAATGCACAACTAACATCAATGTCAAGAAATTGAGAAAAAAGATAGTTGAGATTTCAGAGACCCAATCTGAATTATAGATGTATCACTCACACCACTAGTTTTCACTGTTTATCCAAATCTTTAAAAGGAATTAAAAAAAAAAGCTTGGACTATTACTTTATTACCAAAGCATTATTTTTATATCCATTAATATTACCTTGGCATTATTAATGCAGAATGTTTCATTACTGTTGGTCAAAGAATGTTGTACAAAATGACTACTATCATCAAACTCTTCGTCAGAAATTCTTTTAACATAATTGCTTGAGCTCTGCACAAAATTATTAATAAATGAGCATAAAAAACACAATTCCTCATGCAAGGAAACAAAAAGAACTAACTATAAAAGAAAAATTATAACACATAGAAACAATGAACTCACGTTGAAGACTATTGATTTTATCAATGCCTCATCTTCTTCTTCTATCTTCTTTTCCTGCAAAGTACACATTTATCAATTTGTAAAGACTCCCAAAAATAAAAGAGTATTATATCTCACAAACTTCACGTGAAAATGATTTTCGTACCTTTTCAGCGGCAGTTTTTTGCAATGCCCCGAGCATTGAATCAATACTCACAGTTGCATGTCTGGACTGCAGAACAAACACCCACCAAGTTCTTTAAAACAAAAGAACAAATTGAACTTAATAATGAAAGATGTTACAAATCAAGAAACAAATTAGAATCTGGATCAGATCCTCAACTCCAATAAACTAATCACAAACCAAGAATCATAATAACGAAATAAAGGGTAATAAAAAGAAAACCTTCATAGACTTCATTTCATCCAAAGCAGCAAGGATGTCCATCTCACGTTTAGAATCCAAGGTTCTATTCTCCAAAGACTTCATTGCGTCTCCCTGTTCTTCAGCATTCCTTTTGTGTTTCTCCATCTCTGAAACTTCATCCTCTTCACGCCATGGTTCAAAGTTACGTGTGGCTCCTGATTCCACAACATAATCCGAGTTTTGGGGATCTGTTTTCATGGCGAGCTCAGCAGAACATCTGGTACACTTGAAGTAGAACCTAAAAATTTGAATTCCCAAATATGTCTGATATAAAAGAAGAAAAAAAAAGTCACAAAAAATTAATAATAATAAGAATGGAAGTATTTTTAAGTCAAGATGAAAAATAATCTTAGGGACTTTCTTGCCTCGCCAACAACGTCCTCCTTGCGAGAATTAAACTTGGTGCCCTTATATATGTAATTACCGCATGTATTACATCGGATACTCATTGGAAGCATCATACGGATCTTCATTTGCTGGTTTTTAGGCCTACGAACCCTTGGAAGCTTTGATGGATCAAAGTCCGGTGGGTAATATTTGTTAAGCACCTTCCTTTCTCCCATTTTATCTCACTGCAAAAGAGAAAAGAAAATGAGTGGTCTCACTCCCTATCTTGTACATCCCAAAAAGCATGGAGATTTATACACCATATTATAAAGAAAAAATTTAAACAAATGCATTATTCAAATAATGAAATTAATGAATGAACCTAAGAACTTCAATAATGTCTGTTTGTTTCTGATCGAGAACTAAAGAATAGAGAAATCGTGACAAAAGCATTCTAATTCATAGAACTTTTCATATCAAAGAACACCTAAAATGATAACAAACTTTTCATATCAAAGAACACCTATAATGACCTGTTCCATAAGAGTAAAAAATAAGAGAATGGAGTTCAACTATATCTTCTCTTATTCTGTCTAATCATCGATTCAAGCATTTGTTAACACATCACATTATCTTCGCACACTTCAAACTTATTTCCAAACATTTTTCAGTCACCCTCCACTATCTATATCTATATTATCTATAACAGTATAAATAAAGAGAACAGTCCTATATTATAGTTAAAACCACTGTTTTAAAAGGCGCGAGGCGCAAAAAAAGCACAAGCTTTATTTTCGAGGAGCACAATGTATAAAAAAATTATATATATATATATACCACAAAACATATATATTAACCGCATTCAACATAGAATGTTTCAATATTCATCTATATATAATAGTAAAACAAAAGGAAGCTTTACGATAGATAAGTAGATATGATGATGACTGATCGGAGAAGAAGACTCTCCGGTCACTTCCAATGAGTCTTCAACAGGAGGGACAGTGATGAGGGATCAGGATTTGTCTAAGCAACATCCACGATTTCGTGAGAAAAAAAAGGCATTTTTTTGTTTCAAAGGGATGAAGAATAGTCAAAAAAACAAGTGGCTACTATTGGGCTTCGAAGCTTTTACGATAAGAAGCTTGCAGGGGAAGTTTCCAATTTTTCATTTTTTAAAAAAAAACAATCAAAACGACGTTTTGATTATAATTGTTAAAAAAATAAAGCGCACTAAGAGCGAGCTTTTTGCTATTGAGGGCCTCGTGAAAAGGCGTGCGAGGCGTGGGCTTTATGTTGTGGGCTTCGCTTCGATCTACACCTTGGGCTTTTTTGGAGCTTTTTTGGAGCTTTTCAAAACATTGCATATTGTAACAAATCATATTTATTTTCCACCCAAATGAGTTAAAAATAAGGGAAACAACAAAACCCACAACTCAACTCACAACGAGCAAATGCCCATATTATTATTGGGAACTACAAAAAAAATAAAGAACCTATCAATAAAATTTAACAAACCAACTCTAACGGTTAAAAAATAAAACTTAAGACTCAAAACCAAACAATGAGAGTTTGATCAAATAAATTTTGTTTAACTTGTTGAAAATCCTTCTTCTAAGTTGAAATACTATTCGATCCGATCGCCACGATAAGACAGTTATTTGCCTCTAGGTTGTGGCTTGAGGCATTAGCAACTGAGGCAACAGCGAATGAGGCGACATTATGTCCTCAAGCCATGGAGACGAATGCCTAATTTTGAGGCTGAGGCTGCTTTGGCGTCTGCAGAACTTTTGTTTCTTAACCTTGGTTACCCCTTTGTTTTGGAGCACAAAGTTTCTAATTCTAGTTATGGAGATGTCCATTGTGTTGTCGTCAATGTTCACAAAGAAAACTTGAAACGATCTCGACTCGGAGCAATGGAAAGAAGAACCCGGTGACACGTTTAGTTTGACGTCATTTATAATCACTCTCCATAGTGTCATTTCTTCTTCCAACGCCTTCTCTTTCACGAGGTGACAAAAATCCATCCACAAGAAGAGCCTCCACTTCCTTTCAGATACCAAATCCCAACCTAAAAGATTAAATATAATGTAACGTGCCATTTGACCATAGGATGAAGTGTCTTAATTTTATCGTAAGCTTTTCTTGAGGATCCAACGTTAGAATAGTGAGAAGACTGCTAACATGTTTTAGATATATGAATTACTCCAAACCACACACTATTCAAAAATATCAAAACTTATTGAAGTATAAAAGAAATCCACTCTAGTAAAAAATAATTAAGACCCATTAGAAAATAGTTGATTTAACCATACACCATCTAGATGGAACATATTGAGGATAAAACATTGAAAAAGGTGAGAAGACAGGTAGTATTTATAAAATAGGTGGACTATTTCTCTTTGAACTAACCTGAGCAAGTCCGTTGGTTAAGTTCTGATGACGCGTAGCGAGTTCTT